>PVJL010000935.1:198118-319443 GCA_004026885.1 Lyroderma lyra
GCTTTTTGGTATGTGGGTAGCTCCCTGGCCGGGAATCGAACCCAGGTCGCAGCACTGACAGCGCCAGCGCCGAAGCCTTAAGCCACTACACCACCAGGGAACTCCTTGAGTTAAATTTCTGACAGGGATGTGAGACTTAGGTGGGATGTTGTTCCACCCAAAACCCCTCATAATAAAGGGACCACGTTACCTATCCACACACACAACCCTTACCCACAATTTCTGAAGCCAAGAGATGTGGTTAGCCAGTCACATTTGCTCCCTGAGCTGTAACAGCTCCATGTTCTTATTTCTTTCTGCAGGTTTTAGCTTTCTCAACCCATCTTGGTCACCACATGCTCTGTGTCAGTTCCAGAAACAAGAAACAATAGTAACATCTGTCCTTCTTAGTTTAAACTAGAGAGAGAAACAATTGATTGGCTGCTGGCCCTTAGATGTGTGAGTCCTTATGTCAGACACATCTCCGCATTTTATTACTGTTGCGGGCCACACATGAAACACACTTGGCTGCTGGGGACCATTTCTTTGGGAAGGACTATATGAGAGACAGGTTGAGTTCATTGCTATGGGGCACTGAAGGGATAGAGTGGTTTTCCAGCTCCAAGTTCCCATTTCCTATGAGGTTCTGCTCTGCTTTATGCCCTCGTGTTCTAGGAGTTCCTCTCTACATTTTTAATAAATTCCCTTTCTTATTTAAGGTGGTTTGAGAGAGGTTCTATTCCTTGAAGCTAGAAGACCACCGACCAGAAGCGGGGGCTAAAGAACATGTTATAGAATCCAAGGTCCTAAAGAAGACAGGAGAAGTCCAGTGAGGCTGGCAGATGGCACAGGGCCAGGAAGCTGAGCAGAAGTGGGATGAGGACAGTGTATCTCTCTAAGTGCCCACTCCTGCAGGGGTCTAGCTGGTAGGAAAGGAGTTAGCTGAAGACTCAGTCTGTGGGATCCAGTTCTCTTATGTTAACTTGACTTGAAACAATTGTGCATCTGTCTATTCATTTATGTTGGTTCTGTAGATGCAAAGTGAAGAATGGAAGCCCAGGCTCTTGAACAGGGATGAGAAGAGCTGCAGGTAGGATGGTGGGAGTTGAAGAGCACAGAAAAATGGAAAGAAAATCCCTTTCATATGGCTAACAACTGGCTCTCTGTTTATTACTTTTACCTGTATTATGTGTGGGAGCGACATGCTCATGTGAGTATACACCACACACACACACACACACACACACACACACACACACACTCATGTGCCTCTGCTTCTGCCCCTGCCACAAGCCTCTTCAGTCTGTCTTCCAGGTCTCCAAAGTTACTTCCTTATAAAATCTGCTTTCACTGTTTTCTCCTTCCTAAGCTTTCTATTTCTTCATTTTCTTATTCTGGTTTTTTTTTTGGCTTAAGAAAAAAAACAACAGGATTTATAGAGAAACCATTGGAATGTCATTTAAAGAGATCTTTACAGCTCAGCGTCCCCTCTACTCACCCCTCCTGACTCAGCCTCCAAAGTCTATGCTAGAAAGAAAGGAAGAAAGGAAGAAAGAAAGAAAGAAAGAAAGGAAGGAAGGAAGGAAGGAAGGAAGGAAGGAAGGAAGGAAGGAAGGAAGGAAGAAAGAAAGAAAGAAAGAAAGAAAGAAAGAAAGAAAGAAAGAAAGAAAGAGAGAGAGAAAGGAAAGAGAAAAAAATAAAGGAGGAGAAGAACAAAAGAGGGAAGGGAAGTAAACTTAGTTGAAGTTTACTGGAAGGACTCATTCTGGGCACCATGCTTAGTGTCTTAGATGCATGACAGCATTACATTCTCACGGTAATTCTGGGAGCATGATTTCACGGAGCCCCTCTGTTCTGAGGTTCGGAGAGGCTAAGTAATTTACCCAAACACCACACAACTAGGCAATGGCAGAACTAGGATTTGAACTCAAAATTTTTTTTATGGAAAGCCCATACAATATCTATCTGTCAGGTTAGTATAATAAAAAACTACATACAGGCAATTACTGTTAAATTATGAGTGTTCTCTAGTTGGAAAATATGTTCTAACATTGCCCCAGGAACATCAATTAGGTAACTGATACCTTAATTAGCATCGTGTGCTCTTGAGGAATGCAAGCAAAGGACAAGCTAAGAGTCATCACAATAGGAGAGGTAGGGAGGATGTCTGGGGTAGCCAACATTGGGTGGCAGACACTGGGAAAGAAGTCCAACGGGTAGATCTTAGAGTTAAAGATGGCTTGGGAAAATGTCACTATTTTTTCTAAGGCAGGTTTCCTTCATCATGTCTGTGTATCCTTATCCTACCCTACATGGTGCTTACCCTGCCACCTTTCAAAGTTCTTCAAGTCATATTTCTGAGTTAAACACTAAACCTGTTTGTCCAATTCCTTGCTTGCGTTGCACTCCAGCGTCCATTACTCATCTACCACCGATACCATATTTTGATTTCACTTTACTGCAACTTTCCCTTGGGTTTGTTTTCTTTCTCTCTCCCCTCTCCAGCCCTGGTGCTCATGACAGAGCAATAAGCAAACAGCATTGCTGAGGGACATGCAAATCGCTCCTGCTTCTCTCATCACCTGACTCGTGGCCTCTTCCCAGGCCAGGGAGAGGACCCAGAACCCTATGGACTCAGAGAGCTTGTACTTGAACTGAGGCTTTGTATCCTCCTAGTCAACCTTGCTTGCATCTATTGCACACAGAGCTGATGAGTGAACTGCAAAGAACATCTAGCACCAGGCTCACCAGTGACTAAATGTATACTTTTGCCATCTCCCTAGGAGATTTTTTTTCCTGTATCTTCCTAATGCCCGCTTGGTTGCCATAGCAACAATCAAGCTCTGCTGAAGGAGCGATTTCTTTTATAACAAGCCTGGAAGACTTTAAGATGAATATAGACAACTTTTACTCTTTTAGGCCCAAAACATGATTAAAAATTTCTTCCCTAACTATCAGTGACTATTACAGGAAATCGTTCTAGTATTTGTATCTCATTGATTGTAAAGTGAATCTGACTTATTATTTCCTTTTAAACACCTGGCTAAATTGGTCATATAGTGATGACTGGGTTCCTGGGTCCATAGGTCACCCTGGAATCTGGAAACAATTGGATCAATCACGTGTACCACCATCCAAATCTTATTCTTGACCCCCATTTTGTTTGAGTGAAAATATTGCTCTTCTCAAGTCCTTCTCAGGGCTTGCTAAATCAAATAAGACTTCTGGACCAGAAATTGGAGCCCTCTAACAACTGGTCCCTCCCCTGCAAACCTTTAGCTTGCTCTCTCTCTGGCTCTGGGTGTGGTCTTCGTGCCACTTTCTTCCCTTCCTTTGGAGGATTACCCATTCCCACTCAATAATACTGATTGAACCCAATGGTAGGGGTGGTATCATTCATTCCTCAAGCCTGGACAGATTGAGACTGCCCTGGCATTTCTGTCAGAACTACAGGGAAGACGCCCTTTTGATAACAGAGGCCTCTCCTGGTGTTTCTTTCTCTTCTTATAAGGACACCAGTCTTATTTGAGTAGGGCCTCATCTTTTGACTTCATTTAACATTAATTACCTCCTTAAAGGTGCTACCTTCAAATACAGTCACATTGAGGGTTAGGGTTTCAACATACCAGGTTGGACAATTAATTTTGTGACCTCATCCCAGAAAAAGTGCTACCTACCTCATTGCTAAATATCACTCTGGTCATTTTTGAAGTACTCCCCTTGGATCGTTATGCACCAATGCCAGGGCCTAGTCCACCCTTCAAAGCAATTTTGGAACTCTTCTTCTAGAATGGCCACCAGAGCTGTCCTATCCCCAAAATCTGACAATTAAGTTCGCAAACTTGCCACTGTGCATTTATGTTGGCAGCACTCTACAACTTGGCAAGGTTATAACACCTTATAGAGTTGTTTGTACAGTGCTAGCATGGAAGCACATGGTGGCAAGTTCATAAACTTGTCAGTTTTGGTGATGACGACAGCTCTGATGGCCATGCCAGAAAGAGTTTCAAAATTGCTTTGAAGGGTGGGCTAAGTGATGCTATTGTGACCGTAGTGATATTTAGCAATGAGGTATGTAGCAGTTTTTCTAGGATGAGGTCATGAAATTAATTGTCTGACCTCCTATGAACTTTGGGAGGATACAATTCGGTTCCTAACACACCCCATAGAAAAAGTGCAGAGAAAGGTACAGCCATAATGACATTTTAGGCCCTGGGTACTGTAAATCAACCCCACCCTTCTAAATATTTTATTTTTTTAGTAATTTATTTTTTCTCTCTAACTATTTTTTTGACTACTTAAACACATCTACATAATGACCACTGTTAAGAAATGATCATTGTTAAAGAAAAATGATGAAATAGTGTTTGGGGGTGTTAGAAGTTAACAAAAACACTCTTTTCAATATAAATTGACATGAAATATCATAATCTATGTGTTTTTTTACATTGCATCTTAACCAAAGACATATTCACTATAGACATCTCATTTTACACATGTGAAGATGGCTCTAAGACAAACTCCATTGCCTTAGTACTTTCCTTAAGCACAATAATTAGAAGATTCAATTATTCTAATATCTTATACCCTATCATTGAGCAGAGATGAGAAAACTTTGGAATTCAACAAACATCTATGTGCTTACCACTTCCCATATACATATCAAAAGCTGATTCTGAAAGCATCTACTTTTAGGTAGAAATAAAAATATGCATTCTTTTTCCATTTATACTTGTATCGCAGTTAAGTTTGAGAACTTGTTGCATTGTATTTACATTGGCAGCACTGTATAAACAATTCGATAAGGTGTCATAACCTTGGTGTATCTGTGTCTCACAGCTGTGTTCATTCTGACATGTGGCAGTGTCTTGCTGAGTAGCATTCATTATAGTTGTTCCGTGTTTTTGTGTGGCATTGTGAGAATGTCAGAGCTTGAATTAGAGCAACAATCAAACACTAAATTTCTTGTTAAAATGGAAGTGAAATTAGGGACATGTTAGTCCAAGTTTATGGGGATAATGCCATGGATAAAATGGCAGTGTACAAACGGAGTAAATGTTTTTCTGAAGGAAAAGAAAGAGTGACTGTTGAAGAGCAGTCAAGACAGCCAGTAACAAGCAGAACTGATAAAAACATTGCAAAAATTCATCGAATTGTAGTCGAAATCGTCAGCTGACTGTGAGAAGCATAGCAGATCAAGTAAACATCAATAGAGAAACAGGAAAATCTTAACTGAAAATCTTGGCATGAGAAAAGTATGTGTAAAAATGGTCCCAAGTGCGCACCAATGAACAAAAGCAAAGGAGAGTCAAAGTTTGCCAAGACCTTTTGGAGAGACAAGACAATGTTTTGGGCCATGTTATCACTGGTGATGAAACATGGGTGTACCTATACGACCCTGAAACAAAGTGTCGAAGTGTACAATGGAGGTCAGTCAATTCTCCACAACCAAAAATGTTCCATCAGCCCAAATCAAGAGTCAAAACAATGTTGCTAACTTTTTTGATATAAGAGGGGTTGTTCATTATGAATTTGTACCTACTGGACAAATAGTTTACTATAATATTTGGAAGTGCGGAAAAGGCTGCATGAAAAAGTTAGACAAAGATGACTTGAACTTTTCACCAACACCTCATGACTCTTGCATCACAACAGTGCACCAGGTCACAGGACACTGTCTGTGAGGGAGATTTTAGCCAGTACACAAATAACTGTATTGGAACACCCTCCCTACTCACCTGATCTGGCCCTCAGTGACTTTTCTCTTTACCCAAAGATAAAGGAAATATTGAAAGGAAGACATCTTGATGACCTTCAGGACATCAAGAATCATATTACGATAGCTCTAATGGCCATTCCAGAAAGAGTTCCAAAATTGCTTTGAAGGGTGGACTAGGCACTTGAGTCAGTGCATAGCTTCCCAAGGGGAGTACTTCAAAGGTGACCTTAGTGATATTTAGCAATGAGTTATGTAGCACTTTTTCTAGGATGAGTTCACAAACTTAATTGTCAGACCCTGTAGAAAATATTACAGGCAATACCCCAGCCAGTTGTCTAAACTTAAAATATTAATTAAGAGAAAAAAAATCACAATACTTATGTACTTAATTTGAGAGATGAAAAAAAAAGAGGCACAGATACTGGCTAAATCATATCGCCTCATATTTGGCCCATATCCATCCCCCTGGCTGATATCTAGCTTTTAAGTCAATCTACCTGTGCTATAGGATACAATTGAGGAAACTAAGAGGAATTCTACAATGCAGTTGCGATCTTGTCTAGAGAGAATGCCACCACATTTATTTATTATTTAACCCTTAATGCAGAGAAGACCTTCCATTCAGCTATGCTAAACATGGAACACTAAATTCTGAGCTTCTTAAGCACAGACAATGTGCCCTAATCCATCACTATGTCTCCCGTGCCTACTAATGTGCCTGGCCCAGAGTGAAGGATCAAGATATTTTTTGAATGTACGACATAAAGACACAATTACAGCCTTGAGTAATAATGACAATGGTAACTTGCTACAGATTCTGATGAGCCTAAACTACTCCAAATTTTGAACCCAGACTCCCAGAAGGGTTTGTCATAGAATGGGGTTACTCTTGCTATACTATGACTAAAGTTTTGTGTTTATATGCTTATAAGTTTAGGTTTAAACTTCATGACTAAAGTTTAAAACTAAAATTTAATGACTAAAGGTGGTTTCAGAAGCACCATTAGATTAGATATCAGAAAATCTGGGTTCCTATCTGGGGTAGTACACAAACAAGCTGTTTAACAATGCGGTAGTTGCATAATTTCTCTGTCTTGATTCTCTCAACAGATAAAAGTTTCATTAAGCCTATTCGAATGCTACAACAGCTCATGAACAATTAATTTGAAAATGAAAAATATTAAAGCTTCTGCAGTGAGGTTGAAATTTGCCTTCCAAAATTCCTCAGTCCCCATCAGCCTGCCCTGTGCCTTGCATGCTGGCTTCTGCCTCATTTCCTCCTGCTGAAATGTCTTCTCTGCTCTTCTCACCTCTCTAGTCGTTAACCGTTCTTCAAGACCCAGCCTGACATCTGTCCCCTCGAAGCCTCTAGACCACACACATTGGGGTTTATGAGGAGTGTATGTGAGCCCTCAAGAACTGAACATAACCAGTTCCGCTGGGTGCCTCCCCCAGCACTCCCCCGTGTGATGCTTTGCAGAGAGCCTGACATGGAGCGAGGGCAATATTGTGGCTTTCCTCTTCCCCACTCCCTCCCTCAGGATTTCATAGGCGTAGCTCCACTGAATCCGGGGTCCCAAGATTTCGAAGTGAAGGGAGTGAAGACCTCTGTCTCACAAGTTTAATCACTGAGCAGGTAGAAGCACCTGGTGCCTGCTTCCTCACCTTTGTTTTGGACCTGCACAGCGGTCTCGATTTGTTTAGGGGGCATTTGGAATGGGATTTGGCCAGACTTAACTGTCAGCTGACCCCAGTGTCTCACTGCTGACATGCATAGTCCTCAGGAAGACAACTGAAGAGTCCAAGAATTGAGAAATTAATCTAATTTATTTAAAATAATCTTGGACTTTCTCACTACAGATAAATAAGCGGTCTTTGCAGAGTTACAAAAGCAGCTACAAAACAGACTACAACAATTTTCAATATTCATAGCAACTAATCTCAGAGAATTGTTTTATCTGATTCAATTTCTTGCTTATACGAAGGGAAGCCTGATCTACTTTTCGGATATGAAATTGATTAATGATACTGTCCCAAAATGCAAAATCAAAATTAAGTTTTGGAACTCCCAGCCATGTCACACCAGTTCATCTATTGAACTTTGTGGGGCTTAACAGTACAATGCACCTGGTGTCAAAGCCACCCATTTAGGGGTTCACATACTGAACATAAGCAGGTACTGGTCCCATCCCACACCTAACGCAAAAGGAAATAAGAGAGTCTTTCATAGGTTGCAAGTCCTGGTCTGGTTTATTTATAAAGCAATAAATATTAGAAGCACAAATAAATTGCACATGTGTAAACAAACTGTACAATGATTGATGAGAGATGAGGGAGGGTGGTTTGGAAGACTTGAAGAAGCATAACACTGTCATCCTGAATGTACAGTAGACTAAGAGGAGGCACCCTAGAAGCATTTGCGGTGCACGATGGATGGGCCCGCCTCATCGTACTCTTGCTTGCTAATCCACATCTGCTGGAAGGTGGACAGGGAGGCCAGGATGGAGCCCCCGATCCACACAGAGTACTTACGCTCAGGGGGAGCAATAATCTGCAGAAAGAAAACAAAGACCTCCAGGGAATTCTGAAGTTCCAAGCAACAGAGCCCACCACATCTTGGGTAGATTCACAGAAAATATATTAGATATCAATTCACTGTCGTGTAAGATAAACTGATATGGCTGCGTCAAGTTTTATGCACTTTGCTCTATTTCATTATTTCTATTATCGAAGACTCTCCAAAAAGGAATTTCCCCCTTCTCTGAATGCGAGCACAATGTGGCAACAAGCTCAATGCATGGTGGAGCCTAGCCCCAAAGCTGGGGACTTGTAAGATGTGTTGAAAGGTTAGGTTATTTCTTTTTCTTCAAAGATTTATTTTTATCCATCACTTGAAAGTATTTTTAAAGTCTTGGGAAAAGCACTAGAACAATCAGAAAATGTGCTAGAGAAAGTGCTAGAGAAGCTAAAAGGTAAAGTTTTAAGGACACAGGAAGCTAAGCATAATGGGAAAGGAGTGAGAAGTGCAGTTCTTATATATATATATATATATATATATAATTTCTTTAAATTTATTTTTATTGCAGTTCTGCTTGGAATACCAAGGCCGGCCTAGGCTCCCCTATGCACAGAAGTTCTTTACCTTGATCTTCATGGTGCTGGGAGCCAGGGCTGTGATTTCCTTTTGCATGCGATCAGCAATCCCGGGGTACATAGTGGTACCTCCAGATAAGACATTGTTGGCATACAGGTCCTTGCGGATATCAATGTCACACTTCATGATGCTATTATAAGTCGTTTCATGGATGCCAGCAGATTCCATACCTAGGAACAAGTTTAAAAAAAAAATCACAGTGCACTCTGGCAGGGGGGCCGGGTGGAGGGGAGAGAACAGGACTCCTCTGTGTTGGTAAACTGTCACCATTTGTCTCTGAAGCATATGTCCCTCTATAAGATCCCCTGCAGGGAATCTGTGCAACAGGTGTCTTTAAAAGTGCTGACAGTCCACAACAGACTGCCGGGAAATGAACAACTGTGTCTGACACCTGTTTGGAATAAACACTTGCTGTATCCAGCAGATGTATGGAGATGTCTTGGAAAAGGACAAGATACATCTAAACTAAATGCATGCAACTTTTATTACGGACTAAAATAAGATCCTCAAAAGCTGCCTCCTAGAATCCATTCCTTAGCTCAGATGTTCGGTGACACAGAAATAGCCTGTTATTACTGTGAGTACAATTGTTGTTGCCTTTAGCCATAACTTAAAGGGAAAGTCCAGCTATTTGGTAATGGAGCTTATTTGAAGAAATCAGCACTTCTGAGTAACGGTCCCTTTCCTGAAGATGGGGATGATTCGGTCACTGTTCAGTCTCATCCTCTCTTCTTGTGCAAAGAAATGAGCACGCCGTCCTTCCTCATGTCCCTGCACCGGGACAGTGACGGCCATCTCTTTAACGAGCCTTCAGAACCGGACACGGAGCTGAGTGGGACTCCAAGCTATGACTTCTGTTCATTCAAGAGCCCCTAATCCTTCTTTGGAGTAATAGATTTTACTCTGGGGTGCCCCCCACAAGATCTCCAGGGAAAGTCTGTCTGCGCATCGGGACCTGCAACTCACCGATGAAGGAGGGCTGGAAGAGCGTCTCGGGGCAGCGGAAGCGCTCGTTGCCGATGGTGATGACTTGGCCGTCGGGCAGCTCGTAGCTCTTCTCCAGGGAGGAGGAGGAAGCGGCCGTGGCCATCTCATTCTCAAAATCCAGGGCGACATAACACAGCTTCTCCTTAATGTCACGGACAATTTCACGTTCAGCTGCAGAAATAAAGGGTTGTCGCAGTCAAGCTCTGCTGAGTCAGGTCCACTGTGGGGAGGGAACAAGCAGACACGCGCTGTGGCAGACGAGACACACGTACTCACCGGTGGTGACAAAGGAGTAGCCACGCTCGGTGAGGATCTTCATGAGGTAGTCAGTGAGATCCCGACCAGCCAGGTCCAGGCGCATGATGGCGTGGGGCAGGGCGTAGCCCTCGTAGATAGGGACGTTGTGGGTAACCCCATCCCCAGAGTCCAGAACAATGCCTGTCAGAGGACACAGGACGACGTAAATCCCCAAGGACACCCCTGCTTTTGGCCACGTCAAAGCCCACTTCCAGTCTGGACTAGGATAAACTAGCGTTGGGCACGGAGCCAGACCAAATTAGACGCCTTCCACATGAAGAATAAAAATGAGCATAATGAAGGCCAAATCGGAAGCCCGAAACGGCTCATCCGTTCCAACATCATGGTGGGAAATTTCCCCAGGACACTTCCAAATGGCCGTCCCTCTTGTCAGCCACCGGCACATCATGTTACTTAGCGTCCAGGCGGTTCCTCTCTCCTCCCATTTAACATACACATTTCCCTTCCCTGACTCAGGCCCAGCAGGAACGCGGGCTCCCTTTGGTGACGTCCGCCTGAGGGCTGTGGTGACACGAACATGTACCAACGACCGCTGCGGTCAGGTCGGGGCCCTGTGTGGGGGCTGCGTCACGGAGCACGTGTGCTTTGAAACTAACCTCAGGGTGTGGTGACCCTTCTGTCTTGGCACAGGCACCTTCCCAGGGAGCGTGAGGGAAGGAATCATTCCTTTTCCAGTTAGGGAAACTGAGTCACAGCAAGGTCAATGACTTGGGAATGTGTTTAACTGGTGACTATCTCTGGAGCCCAAGCATACCTGTGGTACGGCCAGAAGCATATAGGGACAGCACCGCCTGGATGGCCACATACATGGCTGGGACATTGAAGGTCTCAAACATGATTTGGGTCATCTTTTCACGGTTGGCCTTGGGGTTCAGTGGGGCCTCAGTGAGCAGAGTAGGGTGCTCCTCAGGGGCCACGCGGAGCTCATTGTAGAACGTGTGGTGCCAGATCTTCTCCATGTCGTCCCAGTTGGTGATGATGCCGTGCTCAATGGGGTACTTGAGAGTCAGGATGCCGCGCTTGCTCTGGGCCTCGTCGCCTACGTAGGAGTCCTTCTGCCCCATACCCACCATGACGCCCTATGAGAAGAAAAAGATGAGAAGATCAAGCTGCTACTGTGTCAGGAATATAACTGATGCCTTAGAAATGTTCACGTAACTGCCCAAGTCCAGGGGCATCTTAGAGAGAGCAGAAATAAGAAACAATAGGATCTTACCCCAATTTAGAAATATCGCTTAAAATCAATCTAGTACCTTCTCCCCACACACCACCCAGGATAACTGGGGTGGGGGAAAGAAGCTATGGCACTGAAGCAGAGCCTCACCTCACTTTAAAAAGACATAATGCCTTCATTAAATTATTAAGCTCATCACCCATGTCAACTAGACTATAAATGACTACGTTGTGAAATGACTGAATTAATGACACATTGTATTTCTCCTAAGAAAAGGTTTTGACATTCATCAAGTGAACATAAAATGATGGGCTGATAGGCCATTATCACCCTGCCAGTGAAACCCAGCCTGCCCGAGCTATCCTGGGCCCACCACTCGCCAGCACCGAAGAACACAGCTCTCCGCCCTGGCAGCCTGACCAGGCATGTGGCAAAGCCAGGGAGTGTGACATTTCTCTTAATAAACAAGGTGGTTTGTCACTATCACCATGGCACTTACTGCCTCTGTCACGTCTGGCTTCTAAAAATGCAGCAGCCAGGAAGCAGCTAGATTACATCTTCTGGGAGCCCTGTGGCTGGCCGTGCACAAGAGGGAAAAATGTGGGTGGCTGCGGGGTGGTTCAGGTAAATTATATTATTATAAGTTTTGAACAGGACTGGAAAGGGGGTCCAAGGGGAAAAAGTGAGGTGTACAAAAAGGTAGAAGGGAAGTCACTGAGGACTAAACATGCAGGTCGGAGGTGGGGGCGAGGGCTGCTGCCTTTTCACACCAGGGGTGGGGGCCTTGGCGGGTGTGTCTCTGAAGTGGACGGGCAAAGGCACCTCTCACACCGCCGGGCCAGCAGGGTGCGGCCTCGGCCTGCTGGACCGAGCCCATCTGGCTTTTCTTTATTTAACCTGGCAGGTTCAGGGGACAGTAGGAGCATGGGAGACACCCCCTAGATTGCTGGGCTGAGGAGGTGGCAGGAAAGGGGGCGCAGTGGGAGCGAGGGGCTGCCCCCGGGTGTACCTGGTGGCGCGGGCGGCCCACGATGGACGGGAAGACCGCGCGGGGCGCGTCATCGCCCGCGAAGCCGGCCTTCACCAGCCCCGAGCCGTTGTCGCACACCAGGGCGGTGGTCTCCTCGTCGTCACACATCTTGGCACAGCTTCGGCGGGGTCTGCAGGTCGAAGAGAGGGGTAAGACCTACGCTCGGGGCCTGCGGAGCTGGCCTTCTGTGTGCCCCGGGAAGAGGGGACAGAGCCGACGGGACAGAGCAGACGGGAGCGCCTGCCACCTCCCTTCCCTTCGGGGCAGAAGAAGAAGGGTGGAAAGAAGCGGAGGGGGTTGGGGGTGTGGGTGCGTAGGGAAAGAGAGGGGACCCGCCCACGCACCAACCCAGGCTCCCTGGCCGGGGGCTCACCCGCTGTCCCAGGTGCAAGGAGGGACGGTCACCTTCCTCCAGGTCCCCAGCCCTTTTCACAAGGTGGTAACCCCCTTGGGGCCCATCCACGCCCCCATGCACGCCCATGCGGGGGGAGAAGCACACGAGATCAGGGACCTCCCGTGGGGGACTGCAGGGCTCCCCTTCCGCGCACCCCTCTCCTGTGACGACCCAGGACAGAATGAGGTGGAACCAAGGCGAAAAGTTTTATCTTAAAAAAAGGAAGTTCGGGAGCGCCGGGGGCGCTGGCTCCCGCCGGACCGGCCGGGTGCGGGGAGGCGGGGGCGCTGACTCACCGTCGGCGGGGCGGGCTCGGCTCGGCTCGGGGGCGGCAGACGCTGGGGGCTGCCGCCGGCGCTCGGCTTTATAGAGCGCTGATGGACGGGGTCAGTTGGAGCGGCCGGGGGCAGGGGCGGGGGGCCCGGTCGGCCACCTTGCCTTATTTGGTCGCCTTCACACCGCTCAGGAGCTCCGAGGCCATTCATGGAGCCGAGGGCTGGGAAGAGGATCAGCCAGGGGGCCCCCAGACCATGTAAGGAAGGGGAGGGGGCAATCAGGAGGATGGCCAAATAGGGAGCTAGGGAGGGGCAGGCTGTGAAGGGTAGGGGGCAGGGGAAGACTGAGTGACGCCAGCCCACCGCTCCCCTATCCTGGCTGGGGGTGCTCGCGGGGTGTACTGTGGGCTGGTTCCTGCGCAGCCCCGCCAGACTGAGGGACAATATGCCACATCCAAGCGGGAAGGCTTGGCAGCCGGCCTTCTGCTGAGGGGTCCTGACAGCTGGGCCAGGGCATCAGAGGAACGACAGACAGCTTCTCATCTTCCAGGACTGGGAGCTGGAGGAGCAGACCTGGTAATCCGCAGGGGCCCAAAGGGCACAACAGCAGCACGTCTGAGTGGCCAAGAAAGGGGACACCTGGGACAGAGCACCCTTCTGGTCTGGTCCCCCAACCCCCCCCCCCCCCCAGCCTGGATGACTTTATTCAGGGAGCTGGGGCTTTCGGCCTCTAGGGCTGAAAGCTAAGATTAACCAAGGCCACCTCTGTCCCCACCGCTTGCATGGCTCAGGCAGGGTGTGGACGGAGAAAAGCCTGAGGAGAGCGCCTGTGAGAGCTTGGCCAAGCCCGGCTGGAGAAGGGGCCAGGTTCACCCCAGCCCGGATTTCAGGTCGCTCTCTTCCATGCTCTGAGGACTTTACTCAAATGGAGACTCTGGTCTTTTCGTCTAGAAAAGGATCCTCTGTGGCCAAAATGATGAAGAAACAAACGCCAAAAGTAGCTTGCACACTCGCTGGTGGATAGATGAGCATTTATCAACCAGGGGGCAAAGGCCTTCATTCCAGGTGAAGACTGAGACTGAAAGAGCACACGGTCTCCTCAATAGGATAACAACTTCAATCACATGAGCACCCATGTAGACTAGCCGTATGGTCACATCACACCCGGGAATGATTTAGAACAGCAGATTTGGCCCCACCCTAGAACTACTGAATGAGAATCTGTATTTTAGCCTGATGTCCAGCTGATCTGTAGGGACATACACTGAAATGTGAGGCGCATTGGTAGAAATGACGATACTGGCTCCTTCTTGGAAATAGATTTGAAGGATATTGGGACTTTGGAGAAAGGAATGGAAAGATGACGTGAAACAAGGAGTGGAGAAAAGGATCTGAGAGACATGAGAAGGACACAGGTCACTAGTTTGCCCTGGGGTGCCCTGTATTCTCAGTTCTTGACTGACACTTTGATTTTTAATGCTCGTGGTTTTCCTCACCTTCACACCAGTTAAAAATAGAAAACTGGGCACAGGCCTCCATCTAGAGTGGTCTTGGACTGATAGGCTGAGGAGACCTGCTGATTAGATACTTGCCCCGCCTGGAGAATGCTGGGCCCTCCCCGCTGAGCTCCCCAACCATGTTTGGGTTCGTCTGGGGAAGAAACTGTGGGGGCAGCTGGGTGATGGATGCAGGTGAGAGGCCTGGCTGGGCTCTCTCCCTGCCTCACAGTGGGCCTTTTACAATGAAGATGCCCCTGGGCAGGATGCTAGGAGCAGAGCTGCCTCGGTCAGCCAGATACAAAAGAACCAAGAAATAGGAGACATGGGAAGTCACAGCTGCACAGCCCTGGATTCAAATCCTCCCTCTATCACTTATTGTACATTTGGTCTTGCGCAAGTCAGTTCACTTTCCTGAGTCCCATTTTCCCCTCTGAAAATGGACACGATAACTCTTTGCTGGCAGGGGTTATTCATTATTACAATAATTAGAGACAAGCAGAAAAAAAAAAAACACATAGAAAAGCAAAGCAAATTGAAACTATTGTAATTCAGTCATAGTAATCTTTTCGGAGGCAGTTAGTTCTAGCTGTCCTTTGAACTGGGTCAGTTTCATTTAATGATTGATTCAGCAAATATTTATGGGACAACAACTGGGCTAGTGATACAGTGATGAATAAGAGAGCTGGACTCCTACCGCAGGACACAAAAGTCAGAGACAGTTATAGCACATGCCGGGAAGGAAAGGGGGGAATCACCGGGCTCGTGACGAAAAGAGAGATCCAGAAGAAAGCCTTCCCGAGGGAGTATCCTTTCATTGGGCCTAACGTAGAGGACCAAAGCTCATGCACGTTTGTGTGAAAGCCAGTTTCTTCTTGGGAGTGGCTGATGGCAGATTCCCGTGTTCACTGCCCTATGTGCAAAGGGAACGCCTGGAAAATCTAGCTTATCACCGAACACCGTGGCTACTGACCCGAATCCTTTGCAAATACTTCCCTGGCTCAGGAGGCCCGTTCCAGCCGCCCCACTCGGGGTCGTGTGCCCAGCGGGCGTGGGGAGGTCAGCGGAGCAAGGAGGCCAGCTTCACGAAGCAATCTTCAGCCTTAAAATGTTTTTAAAACAGTTTCATTTTTTTCCCACTTAGAACAAAATGTATTTTTCATGTGTATTATTGTATTTATGGTAAGAAAGAACTCTTTTTTTCCTCATAAAGATCTGTGATGGTTTTTGATATTAGTTCATTGTAATACTGCTCAATTTCCACATTTTAAAATTATGAACCCTATTTTTAAACTGTAAGTCAATGGGAAAGTAAGGCCCAATGACTGATTTTCATCTGACACTATTTTTCAGAGACCCATTCAATTTAAAAGTTGAGATTGTCCTTTGGCCAACTTAAGAATATAAAAATGACTTTATCCCCTGTGGTACATTCTATATATGTCCTTTTTTTAAATTGTGGTAAAATATACATAACATAAAATTTACCATCCTCACCATTTAAAATTGTCCAGCTCAGTAGTGCTAAGTACATTCACATGGCTGTGCAACTCATTGCATTTTTTGATGCAAATTGTAACGTAAGTTATTTCAAAACCCGGGAATGGCAGTGCCCTGCAGTTTGAGAAATACTGCTGAATATCCTGGAAGGGTGGGGGTTCAAATCCAGGCAGCACCTGACTGTGGCCTGTCCCTCACCCTGCCACCCTCCCAAATGCCTTCTAGTCCCCTTTCACTGCTGTCCTCTAAGGCTGTATGCAGCCAAATGACCTGAACTGCCTAATAGAAACACAGATTCCCAGGCTTCATGGGAAGAGGTGAATCTGCATTTTAAATCAGTCACCACCCCTCTTCTGCAGGTGATTCATAGAGCTAGAGAAATTTAGCAGCACCGCCTGGCCGTTCCTCCACATTCAGCTTTGCTGAATGCTGCCCGAGCTGCCAGTGCTGGCCACAGTCCAGCTTGGCTGACCTTGAGCACCCCAGCGGGATGACAAAGCTGGGGCGTGTCCCCAGGGCTCTCCAGGGCCTGTGAGGCCCTTCCGGGCAGGGACAAGCCGTGAGGGAGACGTGCAGGGCAAGCTGAAGGAACAGAAGGTGGGACAGTTCCCCCTGCCCTTGCCTCGAGGGAAGCCTATTTCATCCACCATCTGCTGGGATGTGGAAGGGAGCGCCCAGCCTCCTCCGGGCACTGGGGGATTAGCAGTCACTTATCTCAGCTGTTCCTCCACTCGAGGTGTCGTGTCGCAGTATTTACAGAGAAGCCAGAAACAGACCGAGCCACGCTTAATGCCTCCCCGTGAGCCCTCCCGGCCTCCTCCTGCAGCCCCTCCTGCAGCCCCTCCTGCATTCCACAGGCTGGGAGGGAGGGGGAGGCGCTCTGTAGACCAGACAGTGGTGGGGAGCCAGTCTTCCTAAACGTTTCTATTTTCCTCTCCTACACATTTGTTCACTCCCTCTGCCCTCTGGCTGGAGCTGGGTTTCAGTTTTCATTAAAAGAAGAAAGTGACATGACTGTGAGGAATGCAGGCCCCCACACATCCTCGTGCTCGTGCTCGGAATGCAGTCCCAAGGCATGCCTCATCTCTGCCTCCTGCTTTCCCAGGTCTTCCATGCAACCACCCAAGAGGGTACCCCAGGGGGAGGGTGTTTCAACTCCCAATGGACTCTGTTCTTGGCAGATTCTGGCAGTCCCTGTCTTCTGACATGATAGGACCAGCTGTGATGAACCATTTAATAAGATTTAGGAAAAGAGGACAAGGCAGAAGGTGGGCAGTGGGAGCTGATCAAAGAAGGGACATCCTTGTGGGTCTTGGAGTCACATGGGCCTAATGATCTAAAGGCTGAATTTTCACTGTCTGCTATCCTGGTGTAATTCCAGGAAATCACAAAGGATTTCTAAAGCGTTTTTAATTCCCTAAAAGGAGTTCGTCCTTCAAGAATGAACCGCTGATGCTCACAGGTTTCTGCTCGGAAGGTATTCCTCTGACTCAGACTTGGCTTGCTCCCCACACTGGCAGTCACTCTATGGATGGAGTGGCAGTGTTTCAAGTGTTACCTGAAGCAAACCTGACTTTGGAGAGCCCAAATGTGGCATTACCCAACTAAGGTCTGACCAACATTTTGTGCTTGCAGAAGTGCTGGAGGGCCTGAGTGGGAGGAGGTGAGAGCTGTGAGCTCAGAGATGCTCCTGCTGGCCACTTCCGCTCCCTGCCCTACCATGGAGCCCCTCTCTTCCCCATTAAGAAGTAGGCATACATCTGACACAGAATAATGGTGGCAGTAAATACTATTAAGAATTGCTAACAGGTAGTGAGACTTTGCATGTGTTCGTGGTCCAGGTAACACTTTCCAGATCAGCTGGACTGACTGCCAGCCACAGAATCTGCAGAACTGCTGTTAACATGATACGATGCCAGCTACAGAACTGCTCTTTGCCATGATGTGACCAGCCCGTACCGCAGGGCTGTATAAGAAATATGCCACCTCTATCACAAATGGAGGCGCCACTGCTTCTATTGCAAGGACATTGTTGTGGGTGTTCATTAAAGGCCGTGGTCGTCTTTTTGAGCCCCTTGGAAGAATTTTCTGTCTGGCTCTGGAACCAAAAGCAATAGCCCTTCCTCCAGATAATTGGTCTGTGTTGATGCTGTGGATTCTGGATCTAGTGACCACACAGGGTTTTCTTCTGGTAGTGACTAAATAAAATCCTGGAAAACCACATGCATGGCCTACTTGTTAACCGAAATACAAATCATTATGATCCATTAAAATTTTTTTTTCATTTTTTTGGTTTCTTCAGTTTTTAACTTTTATTTGTCTATCTTTGTAAACTGCCAGATATCTTTTGTGGGACAAGACAAAGGATGGGTGGATGGGTGGACAGGTAGATAAGAATGTGCTTTGGGGACAATGGAGAGAGTATTTGCAATTGGCATTGGCGTGATCATTGTACAGGTAGCCAAAACTCCAGGGTGAATATGTCTGTGGATTTCTTCCATCTCAAAGCAAGCATACCCTGTGTAATGAAAACACTCACTGTCTTTAAAGTATCATACCATTTTGATTTCTTTCTTAACATCATGGTAAGTATAACTGGCAATCTACAATAACATTTTCTCCATTATAAAAATCATATTTGTTTATTGTGGCAAACTAGGAAACACTGAATAGGAAAGCACAAAGGAAATGACATGTCTGGTTGAGTTTTTAAAGCCCTATATTTTAACCTCCCTAAAATAAAACTAAATGTGATATAAAATTCACGAGGCCTTGGCTTCCATAGCTACTTACAGCCACTGGGTGGAGAAAAGAAAAATAGTTTCCTATTCTGGTAATTGCAAGAATGTCCACTTGTTCTTCAAAGAGACACTTGCAATGCAAGGAACTCGCATTAAAAGCATTTCTTGGTTTTACTATTATAATCTAAATTATCTCTGGTCAACAGCTGGAACCAAAGGATGCCAAACTGGGAGCAGGCTTTGCCCTAGGGATTATACCATCCATATATCACTTTTATATTTTAAAGGGCAAGTTTTAGTTTCCCACTCAGCTGTTGAACTCTTTCAAAACAGCAATCTAAAAACAGGGATCTATCAAAACATAAGGTGAAACCATGTAAATGTATTGCTGAAGGCTTTGTCTTTTTGTGGAGAGTCTGAAAACAGTAGTTTCAGGAAACATACAGAGGGTGCCAAAAAATGTACACACATTTTAAGAAAGGAAAAATGTATTAAAATTATAATACTCAATATATACTAATAACAAAAGATGAATACAAGTCATGTTTCACTTCTGCAATTACAAGAGGTGCTCAAAGTGGTTACCATCAGCATCCAGACACTTCTGATTACGGTGACCTACTGCTTGAGCAACGTTGACCAAAGTGTCCACTTGTATTGCTGCACATGTCGTTTCAATTTCTTTTCAGAGTGGCGGCAGTATAGCTGGTTTTCTACAGTACACCACATCCTTTAAGGTCCCCTGTAGGTAGAAGTCAAGGGGTGTTAAGTCACAAGAACATGGGAGAAACTCAAGCAATGTTCTCCAATTTCAAACACCACTTCAAAATGGTCTTGTGTTCCTTGAACGACAATCTTAGACTGTTCTGTCTGTCGCATGGTGACACTAACATTCATTTGATTAATGCCATCTTTTGAGCAAATATCATATTACACATTGCTACCATAATTCAATTCAACTTTGAAAAGTAATACATATGTGTAGATAACATCTCTTAAAATGTGTGTACATTTTTTTGGCACCCTAGTATTTACAACAAGTATATGATCAGTATTTGCAAACGCCTCTTGATAAGGACTACAAATAAACCAATTCATCTTACCATCACAACCTCTAATTTAATTTCCTAAATTAAAAAATAATAAAAATGAAAGCTTTGCCTAATGCCAGTCATCTAGGAAAGAAAACAGAGATTGTGCCTTCAAAATAAAAACAATTGAAACACCTTCTTAAACTGTTGAATGAGTGCAAATGCCAGCACTCACACAAATAGGTAGGTCTAGGTGTTTATGGCATCTCAGGGAGAAAAGGCAGCCTCTGAGAACGGAGAAAAGAATCAGCCATTAAACCCTGATGTGGCCTTGGAAAGTGATCAGAAAACAATCTGACTCAAAGGATGTAACAGAGCAAAGTGTTACACCACCAATGAAATACCTGCAAGAGCTGGATAGACTGAAGGTACGAACGTTCTTTGAGGATGAACACAAAGGATGGGAGTGCTCTGTTCAGTTAACACTTTTGCAAATCCTTTTTCAATGTTCAGTTTTTCAGGGAGAGATTCCAGATGCTGTTTAATATTATAGTTCAATATTTGCAACTGCCACAAGAGAGTCAGGCTGGGCTCATCTCTCCACCAACGAGTAAAGCCATCTTCTTTCTATGATCTCTGTCCAATGACAGAGGGATCCAGACATCTACCTCTGAGGGTGCAGAAGGGGAACCCTGAAACCCTAAACTAAGCTGATCCCTTAGTCGGGCATAATTGGTCATCTCTGGTGTCCAAACAAGGATCGTATCGTTAAGCTGCTGGCCCAAGATGGTAGGTGGGGATGAGGAGAGGAGGAGGGAGATGGTGGTGGGGGTGTGGCCTCCAATGCTTCCACCCTTCCCGTGAGTTCCATCCTAATAGAAAACAAAATGATCCATCAGAAACACATATTGATACTGGTAGGAGGGCTGAAGCTTTGTTTTCACACTGGGAAATAGAAAACCTTAGGTAAACTACGCTCATGTTGTCCAACTCAGTGATGTGGGAACCCAACAAAATCATTTTTGATAAAGGCAAAAATGATGCTATGAAGCAGAAAGTCTTGTTTATTAGAACAGCTCCAGTGTCTTAGAAGTGCCCATACCTCAGGCCTAAAATATTGTGCCATAATTTATAACTGTATATAGTCAGATTTTCCTTTGATCTAGCTGGAACTAAAGTTTATTCTGACTAAATATGAAAAGTTCAATGGTAAGCTTGCCTACTTTGTCATCTGGAACACACTTGAGGGAATCTGAGAGAATCAGTCATGAGTAAAAGACTTATTGCTTCTATTTCCTGTATTTCATAGACCTGTCACATGGGTAGATCAAGGACACCTGTCCCAAGCATCTGATTTGGTCACAATCCTGTACACAGGGTTTGAATAACCTTAAAGTGAGTGTTGGGCAGCAGCTAAGAATGACAGATAGTCTTTGTTTCTTCAGATATTTGTGGATGTAGGTCTAAAAGACATTTCATAATGTCACTACACTGAGACTCATATGTATGGATACACCATTTACCAAAAAATGTGGCATGTTAGGAAAATATAGTACCTTATTGTCAGAGATTGTGTTATTTCCAATGAAGTATAGTGTATCTTGTATCCCCCTACTTTCTGTGAACATTGTTTAAAATCAGTACAACCAGGTCTCAGTGACTGATTTTGAACTGTCATGTCCCGCACGACTCGAGCTGTGGGAGAACAAGAAGGGTGACGCAAAGTGAAGAAATACAGTAGCCAAGAGTATATTACAAGCAGAGCCAAGGGACTCCAGCCTCGAGGACTGAGAAAGCCCTGAATCAGGCCAATGCATAGCTTTTATTGATGGATGTACAAGGAAGTGAAACTGGTTTTTTCACGGTCCTTGAGTTACATTGCCTAGCAGCCTGCTTTTTCTGAAAGTCCCCATTGTGTTTCAACATGTATTGTGTTTCAATGAGAATATATAGCCCCGAGGACTCAGTGTATCAAAAACACCCCAGGGGGTCGACTCAGTATCCAAGTCATCTCTAAGGAAGCTTGACCGATATTCTATCAGGTCACCACTGGAGCAACGTGGGACACAAGGCAGCCAGGGGGCAGGAGATTAACCTCAGAGAGGGTGAGGGACTGTGCCTCACCTCTGTAGAGCTTAAGCTCTCTCCTGATGGCCCCTGTGTGACTGTGCCTGTCTTAGGTTGTTCCTCCCTTGAGGAATCTTACCTGTCATTGACTAACCAGCCATCCTCTGGGGATACAGGGTGATGTGAGGTGTGCGAGTGAGGGAGAAACAGTACCCCTGAGAGAGGGTCACTTCTGTCGCCTAGATATTCTATGCCCCCTTGGCCTCCACGCTTAGCTCCTGCCTTAGGATGTCATGGGGAATGCATGAGGGGACAGACGGGTCTCCAGCTAGAAGGCAACATGGAAAAAGAGCATCAAATAATTTCCCTGGGAGATTCAGGCTTGCTTTTACCTATGTGGAAACTCAAATGTGTCTTTAGTCCTTCAATTTACAAATCAGTGAGCAAAATGTTTCAGATGAATAAACTCTTTGATTTGAAAAAGCTATACTCAGCTATAAGAAAAGATGAAATAGGGTATTTATGACAACATGGATGGATCCTGAGATCATCATGCAAAGTGAAATTAAGCCAGACAGAAAAAAACCAAGAACTACATGATTCTACTCATATGTAGAACATAGAATTGAAAGCAACAAACTATGGACACAGTCAATAGTTTAGTAGTTACCTGATGGTAAGGGGGGAGGGAGATGGGAGAGAAAGGACAGGGACACAAATGTATGGTGATGGAAAGAGAACTAACTCTGGGTGATGAACACATAACACAACACATAGATGATGTATTATAGAATTGTACACTTGAAACCTATATAATTTTTACTAACCCCAGTAAATTTAACTATAATAAAAAAGAAAAGGCATTATTTCTAACTAAATAGAAGCAAAATAGTAATGCTTATAGTGCTGATGTAGATATGAATGGGTGGGACAATTTAATTTTGCAGCTATATGGGGGTTCTCTTGAAATCAAGATGTGGTTTATTCAATCTCTTCATTCAATTGATATTTATCAGATGCCTTCTCTGGGCAAGACATTGTACCAGGTAGAGCAGGAATGTAAGAATGAATGAGACAGTGCTTGCACACCAAGAAAATATTCATGCTACATTAGTTGTACATAAATTTAACTATCTACCATAAAATCTGTGTGAAGCACCATTAAAGAGGTAGTCAACATAGGCTGGAAAAGGGGAGAGAGTCCTTCTCATCGGGGCACTTGGGCAAGTCTTCATACAGGACTTCGAGCTGAACCTGTAAGAGCTGACTGACTCACAGGTTCCCTCCACCCCCACCCCACACCGGTGCCGTGCAATTCTGTAAATGAGTTAGAGACTGAGACAGAGAGGCTTCAGGAGATAAGAAAAAACAGAGTGGAAATAATTAGTAAGCTTTAGTATATTGTGTCATATTTATAAAATTATTTCCTATCCTAACCATTTTATTTTTAAAATGAAAAACACAAACACGGCTTTGTTGTTCCTTCTTGGAATAATTACAACTCATTCGACAGGCAGTCACTGAGTGCTCACTGCACAGCACACGTAGTACTTCTGAGATGACTTCGAGGTTATGTAAGTCAGAAATAAACACACGGCTGAAATGGTCTTTTCAAATGAAAAGTGTGGGTGTGTGCAGTGCGTGTGCATGTGCATGTGTGCGGGTGTGTGTGTCTTCATGGGTAGCCACATGTTATTCTTCATGAATTGAAAGCTGGCACAGATGGGGGAGAGCTCTTCCCCAATGACCCAAGTCACCACCCATGACGGATTGTAGAAATCTCCAAGGACTGAGAAATTTCAAGTTCATTTGGACGTAGAAACCTTTGCCTGCTGAAAGCTGTTTCTAAACTCTAACCAAACCCACCGAAACTGTTAGTGGAAGGAAGAAGGTTGAAGGGCAAAGGAGGAAGGGATTTGTTAAATTTTTCGTTTTCTATCCATATATTTCAATATTTTTTTCAGAAGCATGTATTATTATAAATTTTAAAAAGGAAGAAAAACACTCTAATTTAACATCCTCTTGCTTAAAATCTAGCTTTTTTTTTTTTGTCTTGCTTACCCTGTGGAGATTTCTACAAAATAATGTCCACACATTTGAAGACATTGCATCTCAAAGTGTTCTTTGGGATCTTTTTTCACCAACACTGCTATTTTACAAACTGTCTTCATATCTAGTGAATATTCTAATTTTCCAAGATTTCTACGTGCAATAAAGTCTCTTTTGGTTAGGTATTGGGTTTCTGTGTAAGTGGAAAACAACCATTGTTTGGAGAATTAAACTCATTCAAATACACCCACACAAACCTACAGAGAAGATGATTTAATTTTCTTTGATGCTGCAGAAGTTACTTACAGAATATTCTCATTTTGAAAACAAATTCTTGTCACATACCATGGCATAATATATATAACAGATATAGAATGTTGAGCTTAACTAAAATGGTAACATCCTGAGAAGTCACTTATGTGTATTAATTGTTGGTATCAACATACCTGCTATCTATTTATTTCTCATAATAATTAAGTATAGATCAGACTTCTGATGTCTAGCCAAGGAGCACCCTATTTTTCCCATCTACAACTGTTATGTGGACATAACATAACAAGCAAACATAGGAACTCAAAGGAGGAAAGAGAAAGGTGGCGTGCCTAGGGACTTTGGGACCTGAGAACTAATATGGTGATGAGTTCTGCTGAGGAAATTCCAATGTCCATGGGCATGTCCGCTCAATCAGGTACTGATGACAGGAGGCACAGCATGCGGTGATGAGAGAGCCCAGAAGGAGAATTTACACCTACTTAAGGTGGAATCTGGCATCATGAATAGACTCATTATCAGAACCTGAAGATTGGAGAGAAGTGATCCTTCTGATTAATAGCTTCTGGTTAAAACTCACCAACTGAGCTACTTCAGGAGCAGGTGAACACCTTGGACTGAAAGGCCTATTTTGCAAACAAAGACAGCTGTCTCACTGAACTCCCTTGGGGCCTGAGGGCCTCTGCTGGCAGTGCCTAGTAGAAGAGCAGAACTTGAAGGATGGCAAGTTAGTTTCTTGCTCTGGTCCAGACCCACGGCTGAGCAGCACATGATGTTTATCCTGAGATGCAGCTGTAGGAGAAGCCATCCGTGAGGTCTGGATGTTGGCAGCCAGGAGCAAAGGCTGAGCCAGTGATGGCCAGAGTGGCCTGGGCATGGCAGTGGCCAGAGTATCAGTCCACCCTCAGCACCATGAGGTACCCCTGGAACTCTAGGAAATGTAGAAGAGGTAGGAACCTACAAAAGGACTGTGCAAGAGATGGGGAAGGAAACAGTGATACTCAGTTTGTGCACGGGGGTTGTTAAGCAGGCGGAAATCTAGGCCAGTTGTTCTCAATCTTGGCCACACATGAAATCACCTGGGAAGCTGTTGCTAGTTGGGTCTTGCCTCCATGAGAATGAACTGAGAAAGAATTCTTATTCTGCAGCAAATTATCTCCAGTTTCTGTTGAGTTACGCTGAAAAACAATTTTAAGTTATGTGTAAGCTGGGGGAAGAAAAATAAGGGCTGTGTAGCTTCTGCTATGAGCATGGCATAAAGCATGTGTCAATACGATGGGACACTGTCATTGCCAAGGTTTCCTGACAGGGCAGGTTTCGGCGGTGGTACACCCAATTGAAAAAACACACGCGGAGCCGACATGGGGGACCATAAACACACCAGCAAGCAAGCCACTTTATTGCGCACCTGGGACTATATATCCGTATTCACACAAAAGTGGCATCTTGCCGCATCTGCCCAGTAGCAGTTGTTTGGGTTTTCATGGTTACATAAGGCGGTACATGCGCAGTAACTGTCAGCCCCAGGAATTCCTCAGCCCCAGACAGGGACTGATTATCCCAAGGTCAAGCCTGGGCGGCGGGCCTGGCTTTAACCCTTTACTGTGGGCTTAGCTTTAACCCTCTGGGGACTGACAGACACAATTTAACTTTGGCCGAACAAAGGAGGAAAATCCTGAGTGCATCAGAGACCTATGCCGGCCTTGCCACTCTGCCCTGCCTTCATAGTCAAGGCCCGATTCTTATCCGGTGTTAATTTATGGATTTTCTCTAGTAGAAAGTAGAATGTGAATCTCACCTCCAAAGTGAATTTGAGATATTCAAGTTAAGGAATATACATGGAAACAGAAATAAAAAGCAACCGACTCACAACCAAAGTACTTTTCATTAATGTGTCAGCAAGTCTTCAAAGCGGGTGTCTTCTATTTCATATAAATGAAGAGAAATAAGGTGACATGAGGCCAGGGAAATAAACACCATGTTCGTAATTAAAAGCTCTTCAGGAGATCGGGTCATGTTGATGTGTGTGACACAATATAGTCTGAGCACTTCACAAGGCACTAGGAGGCAAAAAAAAAAAAAAAAAAAAAAATCCTCTTCAAAGTAAAAGCCCCTCATATGTACAAAAATGTCCCCATGATCTGGTCACCCTGCCACCCACTGTGCTGCCATGCGTGTCCCAGGGAGGGTCTCTGGGAACATCTGTTCGGTTCCCTTCTCCCCAGTTCTCAAACCCATTTTGGATTATCAGGATATTTTTCCCCCTTTATCCTAGTAAGACTAAACTTATTGCATTATAAATACACACTAGTCTTGGTTACTGACATTCATCTTTATGCAATTTGATCACCAGAAAGCAAAGATTTAGATTGGAACTAAAATCAGTTGGTCGTTTTTGGCTGACTTAGTTGGCTGGTGTGATGAAAGGAGAGACAGTGGTGCCATTGTTCTTGCCATAGTGTCCAGTTTAAAACAGCAAAGAGGCAGAGAAGAATGCTAACAGCACCGGGGAGGCATACTAGAAGACTACTGGGGAATTTGACCGTGGAGAGAAGATTTGTGAAGGGGAAAAATTGTGTATTATTTTTATCAATCGCCTTTCTGCAGGCAATGGTTGACTCTCATACGTCTCCACAGCTGAAACTCTGCAATGGACAGTCCATACCTCCTAATATTCATTTGAAAAAAATATAAGACACAATCCCCAAGGACTTTGTCCAGATGATCAATGTTGAATGGAGATAGAGCTTATTACATGGAGCGATCAGGGGAGGCTTCCTGGAGGAGGTAGTATTTGGTCTTGAAGTCTGGGTGGAGTTGACCAGGAGGGCAGGAAAGGGAGAGGCAACCCAAATAATAGGCACAAAAAATGCAAAGCCTTAGAGATGGGAAAGTTCAAGATGTTTTCCATGGAAACTAAGGAAAGTGGCCTGACTGAAGGAGAGATGCTCAGGGATGTGGCTTATTAAATGCAATTCATGGGAAAGAGAGATAGGCATTTCAATAACACATTTTTTTAATCAGAAACTTGTTTTTTAATCAAAGGTAAGGATAATACCAGAAGCACAAGAGTAAATGTAAGTAACCAGAAAAGGCTGGCTTGGGCACAAACATAATAATAAACACAACGGCACATGTGCTTGACGAAAAGCCCACAGCCTAGGCGAACCCACCGCTCACCTCCAGGCTTGTACCCAGCAGGTGAAACCTCACGGGGACACTTTACCCCATAGGCAGCGGTGTCCAACCTTCTGGCTTCCCTGGGCCACGTCGGAAGAATTGTCTCGGGCCACACATAAAATACTAACACTAACGATAGCCGAGGAGCTAAAAATAAATAAATAACAATCGTAATGTTTTTAAAAAGTTTCACATTTGTGCGGGGCTGAATTCAAAGCCGTCTGGGCCGCATGTGGGCCGCGGGCTGCGGGTGGGACCAGCCTGCCCTAGAGGAATAGCTGCCCTGTCATCTTCACATGCTTCTCTAGTCGGTTCCTCATTTTATCCTCCACATCACTTCACATCACCTCCATTCCCTTTGTACCTTCCATGAATTCCCACTCTGGAGACAGAACCGTGAGAAGGAGTTTTAGAAATGAGGCCTAGTGGTCGCATCTCAGTCTGGAAGGACGTAGCTCTCGGAGCATCACGTTCTAGGACTCCACTCGTCCATTCCTTCCCTGAATTTCTCCCGCCACACTTCACGCGTATTAACTCCAGGGCTTTCTCTTCTCGGTCGGTCTGTCCACTCTCCCACAGTGGTGTGTGGGTGAACTGGCTCTCTGACAAAAATAAAGCCTTGATTTGTAGTGTTTGTTGATTTTCATGGTATAAATACTCCCACCACAGGTGATTGCAAGCTGCCACCTGCTTGAAATATTTACCCACCAACCCGAGAGCCTGGTGCTGGGCCTTCCTCTCTGGGTCATCTGTATTGCCTCGGGCTACCTTCTCATTCTTCAGACAGCTCTTCGGATAGGACTCTATTCTCTGGCCTTTCTAGGGATTTTGTGCTTGAGCATAGTGGTATAGTAACGGGGATCAGATGACAGATTTATCCTTAAGTCACTGGTGTTAGACCTGCAGGATGCCAGGCCACTAGCATTTAGAATGTATCCCGCCGTTTCATGGGCTGGGCCTCACCTTCTATCTCTCATGAAGTTCAATATTCCAGCAGGACTGGGTTATGTTTGGGGAGCACAACAAAAAGCATTAAAAATCCTCTTTCTTCTTCAAGGAAATTCTGGTTCCTCAGCATTCTGGGCACAGTTCTTTTGCAAAATTGGCGGGAAGTAAGAGCTCTTCCCTCTTATGCACTCCTCTTAAGTGCTTGATAAACTTCAGTGTACATACAATTACCTGGGGATCTTGTTAAAATGCAGAGCCCAATTCGGGGGGTGGGGAGGGGCTGAGAAGGTGCATTTTTAACAAGCTCCGAGATAATGCGTGTACTGCCGCTCCAAGGACTACAGTTTGAGTAACATCAAACTAGGTGGCCTCTAAGGTCCTTTCCAACTCTGGTTAAAGAATGTGGCTGTGCACCACATGCAGAATATTGATCCTTTGCCTATTGTGCAGGGATTTTGACCTACTCTCAACAGTTCTGAGAATTCTAGAGAGGTCTGCTAGTCTGTGATCCCACTGTCCTCATTTTTTGCAATATGTTAGATTCTCAATTATACCAATTCTGATTGGCTTTGTTAATATTTCAGGAATAAAACAAAACCACAAAACCAAAGAGACTGTGTGGAAGTGAGGGAGGAATCAAAGCTAATAGTTATCTTATTTAAAAGTTTTGAAAATATGACAGGAACTGAAAGAATCGAATTGAATTGAATTGAAGAGTTGAACTGGAGAATGCACAGCTCTGTGCGTTCAGAGCAACAGACTGGGCAAGATGGCTGGATGTAGGCAGAGTTTTTCTGTGTAGTCTTATAATATTCAGTTGGATCACTGTTGGAAATTTCAACAGCTCATGTTTTTCTACTTTTGAGCATTATAGCTAAAAATGTCCCCACATTTACATATAAAGCAGTAAGTTCTGAAGTTATATTATTTTAGCATATGGTATTATTTCTGATATGCTGATTTTGTTAGATAGTTTAGGCAATTAGTGCTAAAAATTGAAATAAGAAAAGCCACCACCTACATTCTACTACAGTTATATTTCCCACTTAGAGTTGGTGTTTTCAAATTGCCCACACTTCATTTTAGTCATTTTCATTTTCGTTGTCTTATTAGCACTTTACTGAATCAACTTATAAAGTCTGTATTAAAAACAGCATTGCTCATGATTTCAGCAGCTGAGTCATCAGTCCTTTCTAAAAGGGGAAGAAATGAGTCTTGAGTTAGGGGGCCAAGTCTTAGGTCTTCCAAATGTATTTCTCAGAATGCATGCATTCTAGAAGTTTCAGCTAATTTGTACTTAAGGTAACATCCAAAAGTATGAAGAGAAGGTATTAGAAAAATCATCTCAAATCATATCTGCAACAAGAAAATTATTAGCATTGCAGACTTTTTATTCAATTGAAAGATTGAAACTATTCTCTCTTTTATTAACAGGTAAATACAGTTCACTATTTAATGATTTTTTTAATCATTAAATAAATATTTGGATATCAACTATGTGCAAGACATTGTGCTTGAATGCAAGTTTTAAAATATATTTTCTTTTTTCTACATATCCATATTTGTCTTTGGGGCACCCAACCTATGTATTTTATTATGCTATAAAAATAGTTACATTTTTGTTCATTTAGCACAACTTCTTTGAAAACTTTGGCCAAACCTAGTCAACTTTTTTCAGTAAATAAATATTTTTCAAATGTGTTTTTTCCAGGCTTGAGTTATCTGAAATGCATGTCTGAAGTAGTTCCCAGTAAGCACAACCTGACAAACAGAATATGTTGATTTTGTGAATGATTCTTGCTTTGTTTAGTAGGGATGAGCTTCTGGGAGTCTGATGAAATGCGTAGAAGGATGCCACTCTTTCCACCAAAAGTCTCAACTCTCTATGTGTGCACTCAGTACTTTCATGATTAGGAAGTTAACGATTGTGAAATGTACCAATGATTCAAAAACAGATGTTTGGGGGCAAAAGCTACTCTATAAAATGTATACATGGTTATAAATGTTAAAATAGAGAAAAAGGTACATCTTATAATCAGGTAATACAATGTTCTCATGCACATACATATACATACACACATAATACATATTTTTTTCTCATAAGCATACCCATATATATTTTAATCTCAATCTCTCTCTTCACACACACACACACACACACACACACACACACACATAATTATCTATATGGGAAAACCTCCAACATCATAGGAAATACATTTCAATTTCACATTCTAATTAATACATCCTATCAGTAGAAGCACTTCTCACATAAGTGATGTAATTTTCCCAGTTTGGGTGCCATTTTCCCCTTTTAAAATATTTTAGTGGAAACAAGAATTTCAGTGTGACAATATCATGGAAAATTTAAACTTATGGCAGTCAGGAAATTCCCAAAGTAGATGAAGAACTTCTAAACATCCTATGTGCACATGATGACTAAGTATAAATAGCAATGATGATCCTAACATTGATTTTCATTGTGTTTAGAGGTATTTAAATCATATCACAAATAAAACTGGATTCTTTTTATGTTGATTTATATAATTGTAATCATTTAGGGTGAATCACTTTCTAAAATTCAATAAAGATATGGGATGTGACACTTGGGAGGAAAGTTAAACATGGCTCCTATCCACAGGAGAAAAATAAATACAAGGCAAAGAATAAAAGATAAACCAGAATAGAAGATGACATAGCCATCTGTCGGCCTCCCAAAGGATATGTTGGTTTTTATGATGTTGCTTCCTGTTTTTCAGTGCTTTATTGGGCAGTATGCTGCTCAGTTAGCAACATTCAGGTGGAGGATTGAGACAGCCACTACTGATAATCGTCAGCTGCCTTTAGGTATCCCTGGTATCGTATAACCTGGTTTGTGGCTAACAGATTTGGGACAATGGTTTCAAAGCAGAGGTTTTAACCCAAGATAAGACACTCGAAGCTACTGAATAGAAGGTAGACTTTTTACATATATGTATGCATCTATATGTATAGGCACATATAGAAATTATATATCAATCAAATGCAAGGCAAAAGATACCATAGGGAAAGTCATTAGAGAAAGTAAAGACATTTGGTTCCAGCTGATAGAGCAGCAAAAAAATCTTAAACTCTCCCATGATAAACAACTAGATGTGCCAGATAAAATAAAGCAGTATTTTGCATAAATGCATAGAAGCTTCTATAAGAAGAGGAAATCCCCAGATGCTAGAAATGAAGGAAACGAAACTCAGAGAGGTAAGAAAGTCTGCTGATGAAGGGGCTACTCTAGGAAATACCTATCCATTGCGATAACCCTAAGGGCGTAAGTAACTTTTTCCTTTCATGTTGACTTAAAATTCTCTAAGTTTTACCTTAGAATTACACATCTGATGTGCATGTATTTAAGTGCATAATTTGATGAGTTTTTAAAAATATCCACTCATGTAACCAACACTCTCAGTCGAGACCTAGAACACCTCCAGCACCCAGAAAGCTCCCGAGGGCCCCCTGTTCCTATCACCATGATCCTGAAATTTATATAAAATGTTTGCATTTTTAAATGTATGGCTTCTTTCCACAATGGCCTAGGAAGATCCAGAGATCCATATGTAACTGTGCCTGAAAGAGCTGTTTAACTGATACAATGTAATGATGATGACAAAGCAGTTTTATGAGAATGCCAACCCTGTACTGGCAAGGGAGCACGGAGGAGCCCGGTACCGGTGCCCTGGTCCGCCTCGGTCCAAAGCTGTTTGTACTGCGCCCATCGCCGCGGTACAAATTATTCCAGTCACATGGGTGCAGGTCTGTGTGCAAGTGCTGACTTTTCCTTCACGGATCCTCGATTCAAGATTTGGTGTCCACAGGCTACGCCTGTTTATCGGTGGCCTTCAAGCACTGGGCCTGTGTTGCTCTGTGACCCTGGGTAACCCCACGGCTTCCAGGGGCATGCTGGGACTGCTCTTTCTCTGGAGCTCAAGACAGGGTCGGCTGCATTCTGCTCTCCTGGGAAGGCTTCAATATCTAAACCTTGTAAAAGTCTCTTTCTTTTTGGAGAAGCTTTTGTGTAATACCTTGATGCTTCCCTCAATCAACAATAGCACAGAAGTTGTATTTAATTACTTTATTTCCAAAATTGTGTGGATTACATGCACTGCGAGCGGTCTGGAGCAGTGAGAGGCTATGAGGACTCTAGACTGGTTTCCTCTTACCCTTAAGAATGGTGGTGATGACAGTGGCATTTCTTTGGCTCTCCAGATAGGAGGGAGGATGGATGAATGAATTAGTGAATACATTTTTTTAATGCCTGGGGACAAGCTAAAATACACAACTCTAACTTCCCCACCATTTAGATTTTGTTACAGACGCCACCACATTCAGGTGAGTGAGCATTTGGAGTGTCAAGGTAGAGACTGAGGCCAACCCTGAGTGACACAGAAATCTGCAGGACTGCCCTTGTCCTTCAGCTGCTCCCAACAAATGGGCACAGGACCTGTGAGCTGCCCCTGCTGAGTCGTTAAATGGCACTAGCTTCCCAGGCTTGAAAAGAAATGCAGGCAACACATCCTAGCACAAAGCTCAGCCCACATGCCAAGCAGGTGACCTTAGCTGCTCTCCTCAGGTGAACGTCTTGTCAATACGTGTGTTGCTTTTCTCCTGGTGGTCACATTATAAATGTTTTAGTCAGTCCGTGATGGCCGGGTCCACTCGGGGTTTCACCACAGCAGCTCAGGGCTGGAACTGCCCTTAGAGACTGGGTCAAATCAAGGCTGCTACGATTCAGACATGTGCTTTGTGACTTCTCAATCTAAAATGCCACTGGACCCCTTCTCTATCACAGCAGATGAAGGAGGAAGAAAACATTGCAGATGAGCTGTGGTGGGAGTGGGAAGGACACTAGAAGTGAGCAACAGGCCCCCTGCCCCATGCAGAAATGGGAGCGCCAGGCTCAGGTGGGGGAGAAAACAGGTCAGTGAGAACAGGGCACTGGGATGGCCTTTGACACAAGGTCACAGAAAATGTTGATGAGAAGGAGCAGAAAGGGACCCTGGGGAGAGACTGGGCTATGAGCCGGAGGCAGAAGAGAGGCCTTTGAGCAGCCGTACCCCACCGGGTGCCACCTTCGCAGGAGGCGGCTACTGGCCTCCCCCTCGGCCCGCCAGGCACAGCTGAGTGGTGAGTCAGCATCAGGCACTCATTCATCCTTTTCTGAAGCTAAGTCTCTAGTCATTTCTAAAAAAAAAAAAAAAAAAAAAGATTGCTAAAGAGTTGGGTTTTTTCCCTTCAGAACTGATGTGAGTGAACCCATTATGTATTTTACGAATGGTTAAAAAGCAATCACTTCTTAAGAACAGTGTGGGATTGAGGAATGAATGCTACTTGAAGACACTTTGGCCATCAGCAAGGCCACCATCAGTGGTGACGAAGGCTAGGTATGGTCTGCCCAGCAGCAGGCGTGAGGCTCTGCAATGCACCCCACCTGCTATAAATATTCCAAGAGCCCAGTGGGGCTTCCACTCATTTAAGGGCTAGAGTGAGCCAGCTCACTCACCACACGGATTTCAGGAAGAAATAAAAATGAATTCTGTTTCACCTTCTGTCCTCAGCCCCACTCTGCACCCCCAGACCCTCCACCTTGCTTGTTGATGGTGGCCCCGGAGCTCCACACACCAGCCCCATCCTCTCCTGGCCCAACGCTGAGGTTCCCCCTCCTGGGCAGCACCAAAGTTCCCTCTCCTGGCCCAACCCCAGGGTTCCCCCTCCTGGGCAGCACCTCCATGAACCAGTCACAGGTGTAGGCTCTAACAGCCTGGTTGCAATCCTGGCCTCACGGCTTCACGGCTGTGTAAACCTTGGATGTGTTTCTTCATTTCTTTAAGCCTCAGGGTCATTGTCTATAAAACCGGAACTACAGTACCACAGGTCATGCAATATAATCACGTGGGAAAAACACATACCATAGCATCTGAAGATTAAGTGCTCAATAAATAGCCATCATCATCATCGTCATCATCTTCACGGTCCCTGCCATCGTCTCAGCTCTCTCCCCCACGCAGATTACACCTCCTGTCTTCCTCCCTCAACTCGAAGGTCAGAGCAGGACGGGAGGAGCCCCATCTCGTGTGCTGTCTCTGACACTGGCCTGAGAAACCAGGTATGCCCTTGGCAGAGGGCTTGGACAATGCCAGGACTTGACCAGATCGTTTTGAACAGTCCAAACCATAGAAAGCAGGTTTGGATGGTACATGTTCATGACACTCTTGGTCTGCCTCATGTGACACACAGTAAGGATTCCTAACGATTTGCAGCCCAATCCATGATTCCTGGCATTTTTCTGACCGGCAGACCAAGCACTAGGCTTCATCTCCATCTCAGGCAGCTTCTAACCTGCTTGAAACAGGAAAGCCACTCTGGAATCCAATCTCAGGAGAGAAGAACACACATAAGCAAGTAACTGTAGCCCCACGTGGTGACGCTACCATCCAGACAGACAGACGATGACAATGGTAGTGACAGCTACTGTTTATCGCATTCCCATTCCGGATGTGTCTGACCCAAGTCAATTCCTGTATCTCAACATGTTTAATCCTTACAGCAACCCTTTGAGAAAGGTATTGTTACCCCAATTAGATAGATGAGGAAATTAATGCAACGTGGTTCAGGGTCACCTGGTTAGCAACGGGCAAAGATACTCTAGCAACTTCTAATTTAGGTCCCCCTGACTCCAAAACTCCTGCATCCACGCCGGGAGGCTAGGAGAGGTAGGAGGAGAGAATGGCTGAGGAGTGACTGTGTAAGAGAGGTGGAGGAAGCGTCACAGAAGGGGTGAATTTTACCTTGTAGAATGAAGAGTTTGCCAAATCAACAGGGAAAAAAAAAGCATTTTAGCAAGAGGCCACGTGAGCAAAGATATGAAAACAACTGTATCTGGAAACTGTGACAAACGGGCACAGTGTGACAGGGGATGGGGCTCCTGTCCCTGTAAGTGGACTGGTATGTCACAGCATTGGTACCACTGCCTCACTTTACCCATGATGTCCAGGGCAACATGGCACTGCATTTCCAGTCTGTTCCTGCTCTCAAGTCCCTAGGCTGTGCCACCTGACACTTAATACTGCCCTCCTGACCCGACCCCCGGCTTCCTTTCCTGAGCACCCCTGACCCCTCCAACCAATCTGCTTCCAGACCTCCAGACAACCAGCTCATCTGACCTAGCTTGAGACCAAGCTGTCTGTCTCCCACCCCGAGGAATGGGCTTGGACTTGACCCTGTAGGCCAGGGATTCTTTTTTTTTTTATTGTTAAACTTATTGGTTAGTCAAAATTACATAGGTTCTACAGCGCATCGTCTGGGTGTTGCATTGTGTGCTCACCGCCCAGGGTCAGTTTTCCTTCCATCACCATATCAGGATACAAAGTTGGGCTCCATGGCATCACAGATCACTAGATTCTAGGAAAAATATTGCAACTGAATTGTTAAGGGAAATGAAGGTTTCATTCAATCCCCAAAGGGAAATGTGACTTTCTCAAGATTAAAAATCACAGAAATGCTGTGTTCTCCAATACTGAAGCCACTAGCTACATGTGGCTATTGAAATAATCCAAAATGGACTGTTTTTCAGTCTCACTGACCACACTTCGCATGCACCTGTGGACACGGGGCAGTACAGATTAGAGGCCATTTCCATCCTTGCTGAAAGTTCTCCTGGGTAGTGCTGACATAGACATCACTGAGGATGTTAGAGAGGGGACCCCTATGATCAGGTATGTGGTGAGAATGGCTAACTCTGCCAACAAACGGAGGCCAGATTTGGGGAGGGAAAGCCATGGGTCAGGGAGACCACGCTGGGAGAAATGGCTGTCACGGCCCCGCACTGGGAAGGAAGAGAAGGCGACAGTTGTGGGGAACGGTTCAGAGCACGCGGGAAGGCGTGGACTCCAGGACAGAGGCACAGGAAGATGTCACAGCCAGCTCTAAGCTTTCTAATGTGAACAGTGGAAAACGCCACCAGGTCTCCTTCGCCCTCACCCTGCTGTTCCCTCTGCCTGAACAGTCTCCCTCCCCACCCCCACACACACACTTGAAGGAAGTGTTTGCTCAGCGAGGCCTTTGGTCACCAGCGTGAGTGACAAGGAGGCAGCGACTGTCAGAGCAGCAGGGGTGAGGGTGAGGACGCTGACCAGTCATTCTGCACACTGCACCTGAGTGGGGGTGGGTGGGGCGACCAAATGCCGAGTCACACAGGTCAGCCGTCTGTATTCACTGAAGAAGGAGACTGTCACCAACAGGCCTGGCCCCAGGGGGCATTTGGAAACAGGTGGAACTGTTTTCGCCCCAGGTACCCAAGGCCCTCAAGTACCTACCATGCTTTCAAATCTCTCAGGAGGTGTCCTGATAAGCTTGCTGATGCTGAGTCCTAAAATATTAATATGTATCGTTGGTTAGGCAACCCCAAGTGCTTTTCATTTTAATGTGAGAACGGGTCCTCAGCCTCAGACTGAATCTCCAAGGGTGCTTTTTATGTACTGGTGACAAATCTGGTGAGAACACTTTTTTCTTCTCCTCCCCACCCCCACCCCCACCTCATAGGTGGCCTGGTCTTAGGCGCTGCCTAAAGCAATTTCTGAAGGGCATTCAGCAAAGGGTGGGCCAAAAAATTCTTTGTGACTAACCCCCCATTACTCATAAAATTTAAGTGGCTCAAACGTCCCGTCCCCTCACCCTCTGAGCATGTTGGTAGTCACAATGTTACTGTATAATGTGAAGATTTCCAAATAGAACTCAACTCAGGTCTATAAATATACATGATTAAGGCTTCAAATATAGCACTGCTTTATTTTCACGAGGGCTATTTCTGTGTGGTGATTGTCTGGCTGATTTGCAATTTCACAATACAAATGGCTTTTCTCCACAACGAATGGGAAACTTGGCAGGGTGCTGCTCACTTGGCCTCTGTGAAGAAGTCTGAACCGGCAGCAGGCGCCCTTCTGAATTACGTAAGCAGAGCTGACAAAGGGCGACAGCGCAGGTCCCGCCAAGACCGAGGTCTGTGCGGTTTCTCTTCCGACGCTGGAGGAAGACTGACTCTTCTATTCATGAATGAGGAGATGACCACGAGCACACATCCCTACGATATCCTAAATTAAATACACTATGGTACAAATTAGGAAAAAATGCCAATGGAGAGTTCTCTGACACTGGATTCTTCAGTAACTAGAACGTTTAAATAAGAACGACGTATACATTCATAACTACGGTGACCTGAACCAAAGAACTGTCTGAAGCAAATTCTGTGGATGGTACAAGCCAAACACTGACTGCAGAGTTTATCCTTTCCATCTAATAGAAAGAAGAAGAGATTTATGTTGTATGGTGATCTTAGTATCGTAAAGCAAGTTTTCCAATGTCATAGCAGACAACACAACCGATCTCTGAGCCAGGCCTTTGTAGCAAAATAAAACAAAATGGTTATATTTTGAAGTAGTTTAGAGAAGGGTGGACTTGGGAGTCGAAGTTCAAACTTTTTTGATTTTGGACAAATAAGTTTAGGGAAGTTTTCTCATCTGTACGATGTGGGTTTTAAAGTAACACTTAAGCTCAGGGTTACTGAGAATATTTGAGAGAAAGCGTATAAAAGCACAGCATCTGGCACACAGTAAACAGCCAGTAAATATCGTTCATATTTTGTCTAGTTTATCTTCAGTCTCTCATTGATTCTGAACCTCTTTCTCCTGGTGCCATGGAAGTCCCTCTTTCTGGAGAACTGTAGGACAACGCCTTCCTTCCAGCCACATTTAAGGATATGGTCAAGCCAGGTATAGAATTAGAATGTTCTATGGCAGGCCCGCCAACTGACCTTGTGTGAAAGGAACAGATTTCATGTAGTTGCCATTAAGACAAGATGTTTAGGTAGGAATAATCAAAGCTAGGACCAAAAATTTAAACCCAAACCAGAGGCAGAGTCAGTATGAAGCTAATGAAGATTTAGGTTTCAACAGTCCTCTCTTGCAGGGCCCCTCCTAAGACCTTGTACCTAATTTTACAACTTTCTCTTAAATATGGCCCTCAAAATTGTACATGCTTTGGGATCACCAAAACCTGGAACTGCCTGTGCCTTGTGCATATGCTCTAAGTCCAGCTGGCAGCAGGGGTGGCCGGAAGCTGTGGCTCACAGGCTAGCCCTGGTGTGTCTGCCTTCTCCTAATGAGTCCCAGGATTCAGAGATGAGGGACAAGGCTATCCCCGCAGGTGGGACCTAGGGTTTCCTTGATGAAAACAAGAGCCAAGTGGTAGTAGGAATGAGGCAGGGTCTGACCAAGCTGAGGATTAAAGGTGATTCTGCAGAGAATTGGTAAGGGAAATGAGACCTTACAAAAATAGATACAATGAGGCATTAAATTAGTGTTAAAAAAAATACTGGGTAAAATTAGAAAAAAAAAAAAAAAATCTGCTTCAAGATACAAGAAACCTGCTCAGAGAGCCAGGTCTTATGGTATGGGACATCTATTGAGGAGATCCTAATTTTTTGCACAGTAATTTACTCCAAAGGAAGACAACAAAATCCAAACATTCAACAATATAGTGTTTGTAATTCTAGCATCCAATAAAAATTTACTAGGCATTTGAAGAGTAGTAATTTTGGCCCATAACCAGAAGAAAAAAAATTAATCAACAGAAAAATAAATCAATAGAATTCTCCACATTTACAGAATAAAGGAGAAAAGTATATAATTATCTTGATGAATATAAAAGCATTTATTAGAATTCAGTATCCATTCATGTTAAAAGGGGGAATAAAATCACTTGTCAAATTAGGGATACAAGCAAACTCCTGAAATCTGATACAGAGTATCATAAAAACCTACAGCAAATACTATATACTTAATGGCAAAATACTGAAAAGTTTTGCTCTTCAGATTGGAAAAAAGAAGATACTCATCTGACCTCCTTTAGTCAACATTGGAAGTCTTCAGCAGATTAATAGGCAGAAAAGAGAAATAAAAGGCATACATTATTGAGATTAAAAAGGCCTAAGTAAATGGAGACACCATATTTCTAGATGGTAAAGATGCAATTTTCCCCAATATGATCTACAGAATCCATGAAAATGGAAATAAAAAAATAAAGATTAAAGAGGATGAAATAAAACTAGCATTATTCACAGATGACATAATTATGTATGTGAAAATCCAAAAGAAATACAAATTACAAGTGACTTTAACAAGATTGCTACATACCGGGTCAACATACAAAAAACACATTGTGTTTCTCTATTTCGTTTTGTAAGAAATAATTACAAAATGAAATTAAAAAGTACCATTTACAATAGCAAAAAAAAAAAAGATAAAATAACTAGAATAAATTAAACAAAAGATGGCCAAAATTTTATACAGAAAAACATTATTGAGATTAAAAAGGCCTAAGTAAATGGAGACACCATATTTCTAGATGGTAAAGATGCAATTTTCCCCAATATGATCTACAGAATCCATGTAATCCAAATAAAAATCTCAGCAGGTTTTCTTTTAAATTTGTTTTGTAAAATTGACAAGATGAATCTAAAATTTATAAGACTAAGAATGGCTAATATCTTGAAGAATAATACAGCCAAAGAATATACACAACCAGATATCAAGATTTATTATAAACCTACAGTAATTAAGACAGTGAAATGTTGGCATAAGAATAGAAAAATAAACCTCTTTCAAACTAAAACAAGTATTAATTTAGTTTCCACCCATAAGTATAACACTGCAAACACTGATGCATACTTCCTATCCTGATCCTGGCAAGGCAGTCTCCACTCTGGGAGTCTAACCCCGGGAGGAATTCTTTACTAGGCTTGTCTTACTCACGCGCTGGGTTAAGTGTTGCTCTTTCTACTCTGATCTCTCTCTAGCAAGTAAGTTTAAAAAACAGCATGGTGAGGGATGTGCCTGAAAGTCAGATGGTGGTTCTAGTCCCAGTTCAAATGACTGTGGTGCCCTAGGCAAATCACCCGATGTCTTGGTGTTCTTCTGGGGGTGTTTCTGGCATTGTGTCCTGTCACACAGTAGGCACTCAATAGTCTATGAATGAGCAAGAATGAGATAGTTTCAAAGACACCTTCCAAGTTTGTGTTATATTTAACTCAATTCACTTCTGTGAAAAGTAGTCAACCAGCAAAATACAATGCAAAATAACCAGGTCTACTCCTGCTCCACTACTATTCTAATATGTATGCCTTATCTACTGTTAAAGCATATATAAAGTGGCCAAGTTTATAAAAGCAAATTTAAGAGAGAAGAAACCAGCATTGGAAGGTGTGACTGGAAGCAAAGGGGTAACGAAAATACAGTGACACAGTAAGTGCATTTATTTGTAAACAACTGAACTAAAAACCAGAAGAACATGCCCTGGCCAAATGAACCAATGAACTGAAGAAGAAAAAGATAGTATTTAATATGACTTCCCATCCAGAACTCCTGCTTTTTAAAAATGTCAATAAAATCAGTTTCTTAAAGGGCTTTTCATGTTACACTAGGCATCTCCCAAGGAGAAGCAGCTACCACTGAGGTTCCTGCACTTAGATTTACTGCAAGAAGAGGTAAGTGTTGGATGTGTGTGTGCAATGCAAGTCAAAGGTGGAGAAAAGGGGGATCCTGCGGACAGACACCTCCAGAAATCAACCAAGAGAGAATTCAACACGTCTGAGGCAAATCAACTTTTGGAGTCCTCTATGTTAAACACTCTTATGAAGGGAGACATTGTCTTCATTTTTTAAATAGTTGCCTTAATTTTCTTCTATTATTTCTAGTCTACTCCCAATAGCCATCCTTTTCCCATCTTAAAACTGTAAGGAAACAAACACTGAAAGAACTGAGAAAATAAGATACTAGAAATATGAAGTGTTCTTTCACTGAATGGTAAGAAATGAGAAAAGCCTGATGTGAAACACTGAAGTCTAAAACTAAAATTAAAACAGAATGCTCAGTGACCTTTTCGTCAGAGGCTCACATGAAGAAATGTCATGGTACATTGATCAAACATTTATTCACTTGCATCTCAAGATGTTGCTATTAATACCACATGACACTCAACAAATTATACTATAACATGACATTTTGCACAAATCACTTCACTTCTAGTTTCTTCTTCAGCTGTGTTACTTCAGCCTCGGTTACTTACAGAAAAAAAAAAGTATTAGAGCCATTTTTTTGTAGGGGATGAAAAACTTTATCTCTTCCTTCTCAAGGTTTGTGGCTGGGGCCTGTGAATTAAACTGACAAGAGACAGGTTTACTGTAGACAAAGCATACATATTTGTAAACAACTAAACTAATATGTATGCCTTATCTACTGTTAAAGCATACATAAAGTGGCCAAGTTTATAAAAGCAAATTTAATTGATATTTTAAATTTTACTTCCATAAGGGCTACACAGAAGTGAAAATCCAACAGCAGTTAGGCTTAGAAGCTTACATACCATTTTAGCAACGTGTGATAAACTGTGAAGTAATAGGTAAAGGAAAAGGGGGGTTGGGCTTTTTAGGAGTGGTAAATTGTGGGAAAGTAAATATATGGGGAAACTGATGGAAGATAAGTTCTTTTATTAATAGTTGAGGTTTGTTTATATAGGCTCATCTCAGTATCATCTCTGTTTCCAGTGATAAGGGCTGTGTTTCTCTGCCTGGTACAGGAGAGAGGAGACACTTTTACAAAGGGAAATTTATGCCCTGGTTTTAGGCAGAGGCAGGAGGACAGAGAGTTCTTCCTGCACCCACTGCTTCTCAATTGCCTTCAACTCACAATAATCCTTACACTAAAGTGGCTTATTATGATCCCCTTAATTTTCTAAGGAGGAATCCAAGTTCAATTGCTCCTGTAAACATACTGGTTCCCATTCTGTAGAGCTAGTTCCCTAAGTTGTCTTATTTAAAAAAAAAAAAAAAAATTATGGTCAACTAAGTTTGGAAAATGCTAAGTGAAAGGAAGTTAAACATGATTTTTTCTAGCAGGAATTCTCAGAACATTTCATTAGCTAATGATGAATTACAATTCTGCAAAAGGGAAATAATTCATTATAGCCTCCAAACTTATTTGACCATGGAGCATGTTTTTCAGAGATTTTTCAAGACTGACGTTTCCTGTAACATACGCTGAGAAGTAATGGGACCAGCCATTCTACATGGAAGGAAAACCAAATGCCGACGAAGAACAACTAAAGCATCCATACCCTCTGATCCCATTGAGTGAAAATCCCTTCTTGGGCACTCGAGTCCCAATAGATGAAGAAAAAATGGTCTCATGTATTCATTTCCTTCCTTGGCTCAGTACATCTCTAGTTATTACTCTTAAACATCTATTAACATTATTGCTTCATAATTACAAAGGCTAACTGCCAAGTATTTTTCACAGGAAGCGAGGTGCTGCTTGTCTTTACCTGAGCTTCTGGGTTGTGCAAAAGGGTCAGTGTTTTGAAAATTCTTTTAAATTTTATTTTAATTGAGAAACATCTCTAAAAATACCATGTGAGCAGTTGTAAAACAAAAAGGAAACGGCGCATTCAAGGTGCCAAGCTAAGTAACTGCAATACTATAGATGATTTGGGGTGGGGGAACACAGGGTTCAGAACCAATAGATGTCACCCCTACATGAGAAGCACTGCGGGCACCTAGTGTCTTCCCTCTGGTTATGCTGTGCTGCCACGGTTTTAATTTCAGCAGAAACTGTCCTCAATGTCATGATGGAATGATCCAGAGGTTCCCAATCAATAGACTTGATTCCTGATCCTCAAAGGCCAATTGCTAGATGTTTCCTCCTCCGCCATCCTCCACGGTCCCAGGGTAAGGGCGCAGCTGAGCACTGCAGTCAGACGACTGGCTGGCAGAGTCCTACGACTGGCTGGCAGAGTCCTACGTTGTCAAAGATTCGGGGAAAAGTGGAGGGAAAGGGACTAATTTACTGAGCACCTAAGTGCCAGATTTTTCATACTCATTACCTCATTAACAAACAAACAAAAACCAATCTTCCCTACTTTGTAGTTAAAGAAAACTGGGGCTTAGCGAGGTTATAAAACCAGTCCAAGGTCAAACTAAATGCTGATGAATAAATTAGGTTAAAACGTGAGCCAGGTCTGGGTGAGTCCAAAGTCTGTTTTATAATATCATGCTGTTTTCCTGAACATAACAAACTTCATTTTATATGAGCATAAATGGTCCATTTATACCATTTCTCTCAGGATCTAGCAAAACATTTCAACTTTTATCACACCTGATCTTTAAGAGACCTGATAATGTTTAGATCTTCTCATTCATTTGCTCAAATCAATGGAGCTATTTATTTTCAACTGCTGGTAGTGAACTTCCTTAACTCAGCATTTTGTGAAAAAAAAACAAAACAAAACAAAACAAAACCATCTAAATAGTTGAATTGCTTCATTTCATGCTCATTCTCTTTTCATGCATCTTTTTGGTTTGCTTTTAAAAATAGACTCCAAAATCACTGCATATTCAGATATAAAAACAGGATGGACAGCAATGGCAACACTAATCTGAAGTGATCACATGGCTGGGGTACCTGTGTCTGTAGTAATCCTAAATGAAGTGGAAAACTCTTGAATTTATGAAGCAATCACTCCTGTGCTTGAATGAAAAAAATAAACAAAATACTACCCTAGGCCTATAGACTTGGATTCCACCCTACTCGTCCACAATTGCCACCCTGGCTAGGACTATCTGATTCAGTTTCCTCATTATTTAAAACAAGAGTAGATTTTCTCAAGTTCCTTTAATAATTCCATGATTCTACAGTCAATTGCAACTCACTAACCTTTCCGGTAAACAAACAACTTAAAATAATTCAAATCCCACCACCGTAATCCTTTTTAAAATTTCTCTGACAAAGGCAAGGGACTTACCCACTATCCAGTTAAATTTCTTTTTACTGTGATAGAAAATGAAGCAGCAAAGAAAAAAGTATGGTCACTTAGGTAGAGAGTGGTTTATACTGTTTGGAAAATGCTTTACTTAATGAGAAAGCAGCATAAAAACTTGCTTCTTTTGGTAGGTATCATGATGCACATCCTCTCAAGGGTAGAGAGAAAAATCAATCTTTTCCAGGAAAGACAGTAATATGGTAAAGCTTCTTTACCTCTTGCTTAGCCTGATACTATATACTCTCAAATGAAAATAATTCTGTGAGTGCTAGTCCTCATACAGATGCCCACAACACCTGCTTTCAAATTCTTATAATCAAGAGAAATTACATAACAGACTCTCTGGCTCAGTTCTTACTCTGATACCAAACAGAGCTAGGCTTCCTGGTATAGTTTTCTTGGCATTTCACTCTCCTCATCATTCTGTTGCTTTCATTTTTCCCATCCTCACCCAATATTTACACAAGCGTTCTGACACAGTTGAGAGTCTGAATCATATCCACCACAGCTTGGGAGAGTTGAGCAAACACCAGTCACTCAAAAATACTCTACCATTGACTTGACTTTCTGGGTTTGATTTTCTAATGAATTCATCATTCTTTCAAAATGTCAGGATCAGAAGCATATTTCAGTGTTGGTGTGCAGTTATTTATTTCTTCAAAGGGTCTTTGGACACAGTCAAGCCTATAGGTAAATGTCCTAGACACTTTAGGGAAATGCTTGCCTTAGCCACCCTAGCAGATGTCAAGATGGGGGAGAGAGAACTTGTGGGCAATTTCTCTACCCCCATATATATATATATATTCATCTCTTTTCTGGCCACCATGCCCAGGAACCTTATAAGCAGAGGTCCTTGTCAGAAAATATTAGTCACACTCAGTTAAGTTAATTCTATCATCAGAGAATCATCATTCTACCTCTCATTCATGTAAGGACAGCACAGTGATCTCGGGATAGTGCTTCTCAAACTACAGTGTACTTTTGAAATGCCTGGGGGCTTACCTGGAATTCAGATTCAGATATAACAGGGCTAGGGTAGAGCCCAAACATCTGCATTTCTAGAAGCAAGCTTCGGTGGACACTGATACTGCTGATTTGCAAACCACACCTGAGCAGCAAGGTCCTAGTATCTCTGCCCTCTCAAGTTTGGAGCACACTTTATCTCTAGGTCTCCTTGTGGCAGATGATCTACCCAAACAACCAAACAGGGCAGAGACCTCAGAACCTCTGCATTGAGTGCATTGTCTACTGTACACAAGTGTTAAGTTCACTGACTCTCACTGCCCAGACTCTGCATGTTTCTTCCTGCCCATATGAATTTGCCAAATTCTTCTGGCTGAGCTGAATAAGAAATCCTGGCTCAGTCTCACTAGCCTTATGTGATGCCACTCTGCCAACAACTCAAACATTTGAAGCATCTGCTAAAGTTCAGGTTCCTGGGCACTAATCCTGTGATTCTGATTCATTAGGTCTAGAGTGGCCCTGAGAAGAAAGAGACACCACAGGTGATTCTGATACCTTAGGAAATTTTGGCGAAGGAAATACACACTACCTCTTTGATGAACTTGAGAAACCTACATGCTATGGTTGGTTGTTAATGCCTTTACATCAAGGAAGACAGCAAAGAATGGTGTGAAAACAAAAAAGGAAACAACCTGAGTATCTGATACTATGATAGAAGAAAGTATTTCCTCCCCAAATTTAACATTTGTTTAAGGGTACTTATGGTTAATTCCAGTGTATTCTGTAATTTAGTGAACTAGAAAAGTTCACTAAAAATGTGAAATATGTTTTATATAGTCTATAGAAAATTCTTTTAATGTAGGTATGATTAAAGATACACTCAGTTAATGATAAAAATATCTAATTGAACAAATGAAATGGAGTGGTTCATATATATACATTTTTAAAAAATATATCCAAGAAGAGTAAACATTGAAATCAGTTAACAAAAGTAAGGACTGAACATTATTACCTTTAAAATGGCAGAAGCAAATATAAAATATAAAAACTAACTTTAGTTAATGAGACCTTTTCAATGAAATGTCCTTCTGAAGACAAGCTACCATTCGCTACTTGGTCTCCTGTGGCATAGACGTGGCATCCTGACAGGTGTCAGCCTCTGCTGGTGCAGCCTCGGGTCCTCCCACAGCGGCGGTGATCTCGGGGAGAGCAGATATGGCTTCTGGGTTCGAACGAGCTCCTGTCTGACTGGGGGTGGGCTTGGTCAGACTGGGGGTGGGCTCGGACTGAGAAGTTAATGTTTCTTGACTGGAGCTGACATCTGTTAGGCTGGGTATGTCAGCTTGAATAGGCATGCCCTCTTCTTCTGTTTCCAATTCTGTTTCCTGACTTTGAACGTCTTCTTCACCTTCTTCCACCATAGCAGGTGGTAGCTGTAATAAAGTCTAATAAAAAGAAAGAGAAAATATCAACATAAACTAGCTCAAGTGAAAAAACGCTGGCTTACAAAAGTTAAGCTCTCACATTAACACTACCCTCTTAATAAATATTGTTCACTCCACAGTTCTCCAAAACACTGCTGGCCATTTTATATTACAGATGAAACAACTGTGATGACAATGGCCTACATTTTGCTGACTCCAAGGAATATGCCAACACAGATATCACAAATGATTAAAGTACATATTAAATTTTTAGAGGGGACAATAATAAGAAAAACTATCTGATTTTCTAGCAAAGGAATTTGGCGTCACACTTCTGGAAAACAGTGGCTGACTCAGACTGATGTGACACACCAACTCAAAAAGGGCCAACTTTAATCAAGCAGCCCTGTGAGGGGTGGGGCGGGCCCATGGGCTGGGAGAAAGCCATGGTGGAGTCGGGGTTGGGGTGGGGGTGGGGGGGAAGGGCAAGCAGACTACAAGGCTTCTGTCCCGCTAAACGAGAACATTGGAGCAGCCTTGTATGCTCAGCTTCCCCTTTATTCCATGGCAGTCTAGAGCTAATAAGGCTTGGCTTTTCTCCTCAGAGACACTGCTTCTCTTGTTGGAAATTAAAAAAAAAAAAATTAAAAAAATTAAAGTACCATTCAAAATGTTAATAGCAGCAAAAAATATGACATGAAACTAACAACCTATGTATAAGGTCTTTGTGCTGAAAAATACCAAATACTGATGAGAGAATTCAAAGACCTAAATAAATGGAGACAGATTATCATACACATGGAAGGATCACCATTGTTAAGATGTTACTCTTCTCACATTGATCTTAAGCAATCCTCCTCTCCAAAACTAATTAAAACCACCGCATACTATTTTGGGGTAGAGGTCGACAAGCTGATTCTAAAATGTATATAGAAAAGCCAAGGAAACAGAACAGTCAAAACAATTTTCAAAAAGAACAAAACTGAAGGGCTCACATTATCTAATTCCAAGATTTCCAATAAAGCTACTCTTAATGCAGTTATCATGGTAATCGAAAAAGGACAGATACACACAGATCAATAGAACAGAACAGAAAGCCCAGAAGTAAACTCATATATGTGGCTAATTGATTTTTTTGACAAAGGTGACAAAGAACTCAATAGAGAGAAAAACAGTCTGTTCAGAAAATGGTGCTAGAACAATTGAATACCCACATGCAAATAAATAAAACTCAAGACTACCACGCACCATGTAGAACATTAACTAAAAATATATCATACCTCTAAATGCAAACCTAAAACTCTAAAACTTCTAGAAGAAAACATAGAAAAAACCTGTAAGTCTGGGTGAGACTATTCATTTAGGGAAAAAAAAGCACAAATTGGAAAAGAATAACTTGATACACTGAATTTCATCAAAATTTAAGACTTCTGTTTTTTGGAAGATACTTAGAACACAAATGGCAAATAACGACATGAAAAAATGCTCAACATCATTAGTCATTAAGGAAATGCAAATTAAAACCCTAAAAGACTATTGCATACCTATTGGGATAATTTAAAAAAAAGATGTAAAGCCATGAGAACCCTCATGTACTGCTGGTAGAAATACAAATGGTGCAACCACTGAAACAGGTTGGCAGTTTCTTAAGAAATTGAACACATACTTCTTATATTCTTCAGCTATTCCACTCCTAGAAATTTACCCAAGAAAGAGTATAAAGATTTGTGCAAGAATGTTCATAACGTAATAACCCAAACTGGAAACTACCCAAATGTCCATCAACAGGTAAATGGGTAAACTTGGAAGACCATACAATGGAATGCTATTGGATCCCTGGCTGCCTGAAGAAGGTGGGAAAGGGACTGGTGAAGGAGGAGAGTGATTACCAAGAGCGATGAGGAAGCTTTTGGGGATAACGGATGTTCATCATCAATAAAAAGCTAACAACATCTAGACTACTGTGATGATAGGTATATACATATGTCAGTTCATATCAAATTGTATACTTTAAATATGCAGAATTTATTGTATGTCAAACTACATCTACATAAAGATGCTTTAAAAGTATGAATGTTATATGAATAATAACAACCTACTTTGGTTTATTAAAGATTTATTCTGACGTGAAGGGGAATACAGTCAATAATACTGTGATAATGTTGCATGCTGACAGATGATTACTAGAATTGTGAGGTGATAACACTGTATGGTATAAAAATGTAGAATCATTATATTGTACACCTGAAACTAATATAACTAATATAACATTGAATATCAACTATAATTAAATTTTTAAAAATTCTGCAACAGAAAAGATTTCTACAGCAAGTAAAATAATACTCAGTTTTGAGAAAACTCACCTGATGATAATGATGTGTAGTCTGTATCAAATGCATATACATATTGTATACAAAGTTTGCCATTTGAGGCATATTTTTTATTATCTGTACTTCCTGAGATGGTCTCTCCCCATTCTAGAAGAAGGCAAAAATAAAGTTAAGTATGGAGTGAAAAACACTGAAAGCTAACATGCCAAGAGAAGCCCATGTCTCCATTTTATGTATAAGCACTACTAGGGTTTAAAGGACATAAAGATGTAAGTGTGAATTTAACAGAGAATACATGAAGAAGAATGATTCAATTTAAGTTTAGAAAATGTAGAGATGAGGAGGGAGCTAAGAGTCATGAGCTTCTGATACAATTTCAGGCTGTAAGTAAAATATGAGTTTTGGTCTACTAACTTATGTAGAAGAAAAAGAGATAAGCAATCATTTGAATGAGAGAAAAATCAACATAGTTTAAACGGGTGGTCTCTAATCCTGTGTATGCTCCAAGGGCAATTCTCATGATTATTCAGAAAGAAAATATTAGAATTGTTCCTATTTATGTTTTTCTAAAAAATAACCTAACATTTACAATGAAAAGCTAACAATATCCAGACTATTAGTAATGAGGGTGAATATTCAAAAAGAATTTTACTAATAAAATGTAGTCAAAATGTTGGCAAAGTATAAACTCTGTGGTATCTGTCAGAACCATCTGGGGTAGAGTATTAGATCACAGAGGTTGGGCTCTAGACTCCAGAAATTTAGATTCAGTAAGTCTGAGACACGGTGAGGTGATTCTAATGGAGCAGTTTTTGACAACAATCTGAGAAACACTGCTCTATCAGTATAGGCAAGGTGGTAAAGTAAATGAAGAAGAAAATTTGTAATTCTTCCTAAACTATCCTAGAATAAAGATGAACAATTTTCTTATTTATAGTCAATTATCTTTCTTAGTACAGGAACAATTCAGAAACCAGAAAGGTAAAAAAAAATTCTATCAATAAAAAGAATTTTACCTTGAAATGAGAAATTATTTAAAGCACACAAAATCAGGAATATTCAGTATATTAAACAGCATTTCTCGGAATTAAGCAGGATGGTAGTACTGCATGTAAGCAGGTGCTCTTTTGATAACTGTTACTTTCTGCAATGGTCACAACATCTATGTGCAAGGACTGCCATGCTGTCACAAGTATAAAATACTGCTTTCAAAACATGAAGGTTTTTGTTTGTTTTGCTTTGATTTGTTTGCTTATTTTCTGGTGGCTTTGCTGGGAGCTGCCTCTTCTGAGGCGCAGTGCTAACTACTCAGACCTCCCTGCCTCCCACATGGTCTCGAGCAGAGGAGGGGGAAATGCTCTTAGTCCCCCAGGGCTTCGATCCATGTTGTCAGGTAAAGCATGGTTTCTAAATCCTCTGTTCACTGGTATTGCTGATCTGTGTGCCAGATTTCTCCAGGTGTGTCCCTGCAGCCCTTGGATACAAAGCACCTGGGGGAAGTGTGTAAACCTGAAGATGAGGCTCTGTCTCGGATCTCTTGTCAGGAATTTCCCTGTATAACAATCAGCTCACAAAGATTGAGAACCTCAGGGCTATAGGACTGTGTCCAGACTAAGAACCTGACATTCAAGACTTCATATAACCCCACCTCTCATCTCTCTCCATCCTTTCCCTCATATTTCTCTACAGCAATTTTTCTATTTAAAAAAAAATGCAGTTAAAAAAAGATATACATAGCATTATTATAAAACAAACATGCAGAATATAATCCTGTATTTTTGGGAGTGGGGAGAAGTGTGCTGTGAACATTTAAAGCAATTTTATTTTAATTCCAATGGATCTCCATTTAATTGAATGAAAAAGGCAAAAAGCCCAGGTAACCTTCATGTAAGAAAGAAAACAATCAGGTATCTGCTCTTTTGTGCAAAAGGAATCTATGAAGAATAAACCAGGAACTACAGAGATGGGGGCGGGGAAGGGCAAGGGGAGAACAGAGTGGGGATAGGAGAGCAGCAGCAGGGATGGATGAGCAGGGAGCAGCATTTTACTGAGTATAGCTTTTTGGTAAGTATATGTTCTGTTCCCTCCCACATCTCCCCAGAATGTAAGCTTCTTAAGGCTTCTGCAAGAGCTAAACCCTTTATTATTCTGTTACCAAATAATTAGTACAGTGATTACTAACACAGACTCTGGAGTTAGACTGCCTGGGTTTTAAATCTTGGATTCCCCATCTATTAGATGCACAACCAAACAACTTCACTAATCTTGCTTCCTCATGTGTAGAATGGGGTTAATAAGAAAACCTATTGAACAAGGCATCACTAAGATGAAATGAGATAATGTACGTAAAGAGCTAACTGCCCGACACATGGTGAGTACTCAGTAAATGTTGGCATGTATTATTTTTATACAGAAAATCTAATTTAGTTCCTCAATATAAGTAGCACTCTAACCCAGTGATTGGATGATCTCTGTGATGCTGTTCATAGCTCCTGTGCTCATCTAGAAGAGAATGCTGCCCTACACAATGAAGAAAGAAGTCCTACCTTTCGATTAGTTGGGAAAGGTTCTGTTGGAATTATATGCAAATGAAGTGGGCGGGCTGTGAGCTGGCTGAAGGCTGGAGTTAGTTCAAAACAGTTTTGGAAGAGAGATACTCTGGCAAAGATATAAAGTCCAAGTCTGGCTCTAGACATGGCCACTACTAAGCGACGAACATCCCTTTGGGAAACAAACAAAATTAATTAACATACATCAAGATTAACAGAATATTTATGCATCTTTAAAATGTTTCTTTTTCTTACCTATTCCACTAAATATTCCTGTTAACTGTGGCAATAAATGGTTAAGCTTCTTCAAAACTTAATAGTGTGCTCACTTCAGCACTGCATACAAGTATACTAAAAAACTTAACCAAGTAAACATTAAGTCAATCAATGTTATGTGACTAGTAGCAAAGCAAGCACAAAGTTAATCTCTATGTTGGTTTTTTTTTGGCGGGGGGGTAGGAAAGGGAAAATCGTAAAATAACAAATGCATGATTGAAAAGGCCTGAGGAGCTATGTTGGTACAACAGCACAATTCAGTTGTCAGTCACTACCACTGAGTCAACCTGAGCCAATCTTTCCTTCACTTCTTCACCTACCCAATTCCCAGACTCTGTCAAGGTCAAATTTTACTTCTTGCATAATTCTCACCACACTGTTTTATACTTATTTATAATAATAATTACAATATATGTATGATGATATAACATAACATGATACCACGTATTATTCATATATTTACTCTATAGTAAGTATGGCCTATAATAAGTATCAATGCCTCTCTTATATAAGTATTCATTGATCACATAAACAGTAGTAAAAATGGCTAAACTGAATGATCCAACTATACATGTAACTGACTATATAATGAATCATATTAGTTTTCTTTTAAAAAATACATGTTTTTAAAACTTTATTTGAATCAACTATATTTATTAAAGAAGGGCTATATATTAAGTCTAATTTCACCTCTCTATTAGTTAGGATGTATTTTAGTAAGAAAAGATATTTTGGTTTTAAATGCAGTTTGTTTCCTTGAGATGCTCTTAGATGGTTATTTAAATTTATGAGTATTCTACAAAAAGAAGACTTTCATGAGTCATAATACAGTCTGGTTAAAATCATCCCTAATCCCTGAAAGTGTTATAGAGATCAAATGTTACAAACATCATTTAATAATCAGGTAGACAACCAGGAATTGATGACCTTGAGAGGACCTAATTTCTCTTACCAGGAGGTACTGTATAACATTAGTACATATCAGTTATATTCTTGCATGTGTGGGATAGACGGGGGAGAGGGGTAGGTATGCCGCCCCCGCCACACATAAAACTAAGAGATGTTCATTTAGGTAGAAGGAACAAACGTACCCTATTTGCAGTAGCGTCTTGAGGAATTTCTACATTTGTGATACACTAGATTCATGACAAAAACACTACCTTCTAGTTTACCGCAAGCCAAATTGATTTTTTTCATTTTTTTCCCTATTTCCTTAGAACCCCCAAAGGGTCATGCTACAGGTGGGTGGTTCCAACATTGGTAACTAGATGTTCAATACTAGAAATACATAGTGTGAATTCTCACAGAATCATTATAAAGGAAATTATGGTTAAAACAATAATGTTAGGGAAGAAAGGAGTAGGGGTACTAACAGGACCTAAACCAGCGGTTCTCAACCTTTCACAGGGGTCGCCTAAGACCATTAGAAAACACATTATCAGATATTTACATTACGATTCATAACAGTAGCAACATGACAGTTATGAAGTAGCAATGAAAATAATTTTATGGGGGTCGCCACAACATGAGGAACTATATTAAAGGGTCGTGGCATTAGGAAGGTTGAGAACCATTGACCTAAACTGTTGTTTTCACAGTAATCACTGTGTTATAATGTTCAGTTATTCTCTTCACAGTCAAAAGGTTCTTTATCTCTAGGCAGAGCACAGATATAGTGCTTTTCAGTGACACTAAACTGGTCCTTCTGAGGAAACCTTCCCCTCCAGTCCTGAGTGCTATAGTGCTGTAAAGTGGCTTCACAAGCTTCATCTCCATTGTACATGAGGACTATTATAGACTAAAACCTGCAGATTCAAATATGGGTATCTTTTGAGAATACATTTAATGTCTGTCTCCCCACTGGACTCTGAGTTCCATGAGAGTTGAGATTATGAATGTTAGATTTACTCTTATGAAGACTGTCGAGAAAAAAATCCAGCTATGAATGCCTCTATTTTTCATATTAAATGGCTGGATACTTTCCAGACAGCCCTTGTGTATCAAGAATTGAGTACACTACTAAATAACAGATAATTTGACAGTATTTGTCAAATGAATGAGCAAACACTATGAATATGACAGACCAGGAGGCAAAAACGTAAATGAGTAGACAGGGTTCCTTGGAGCTGTATCTTGAACCCAGGATAATGAGAATTGCCACCTTCTTTCACAGTCTCCAAAACATGGCTGGACAGAAACAGCATTGGTAAAAACAAGCCATTGCTCTGATAGAACCTCTAGGAGGAAACAACACAGGAAAGTCACAGTTGCGCTGCTTTGCACTTTGTTCTATTGGTACCTGGTCTACTCAAATCTGGTATGTGTGTGTGGTGGGGTAGGAGGTGAGGTAGGGTGGAGTGGGGAGAGACTAGAACAGTGAATGTTGGAAAGGGATTAGAAATGTCTCACTACTCTGTCTTCTATAAAAAAGCAAAACAGTGTCCTAAGACAGGTCTCTGGAACTACAGCTGTATAGTCTGGCTCCTCCACAATCACCTGATTAATCTACCTGGGTGAAAAAAATATGTGGGTAAAAGAAATATGGCAGGTGCTTGGAAAACAGTTCAGCAGTTCCTTAAAGGGGCAAACACAGAGGTGCCATATTACTCACTAATTTTACTCCTAGGTCTACACACAAGAGAAAGGAAAACATACGTTCACACAAAAACTTATGCATAAACGTTCATAGCAGCATTATTCATAATATTCACAAAGTAGAAACAACCCAAATATCCATAAACTGATATGGATAAATAAAATGTGATATATCCACACAATGGGATGTTATTCAACAATAAAAAGGAATGAAGTACTCAGACATGCCACAGCATGAATGAACCTTGAACACATTAAGCTAAACGATTCCATTTATATGAAGTGTCTAGAATAGGCAAATCTACGAAGACAGAAAGTACAATAGTGGTTGCCAAGAATCTGGGGGAGAGGGGAAAGAAGTGACTAGGTGATGAAAACATTCTAAAACTGACTGTGAAAATAGCTGCATAACTAACTATGAATATACTAAAAATCACTGACTTGTATACCTAAAATATGTGCATTGTATAGTACGTGAATTATATCTCAATTAAAGCTATTATTTAAAAGAAATATGGGAGGAAGTACATTTCCTTGGTCTCTTGGAACTTAGAAACAAAGTATTAGAAATACTAGAAAAAATGTTAGAAAAGGAAATGTATGAAAGATTAAACTAAAATATTCTATGAAGAGTTTGATAAAATTCTAGCTAAGATACCTAAGGTATCTGGGTAAATGGAAGCACAAATAATAGTTAAACTGACATTTGTCCTGTTGGATGTTTTAACAATACCAGCACCATTACCAGCACCCCCGAAGAAGAAGGTGAACTTTCAAAAGCAAAAATTTTGATATGTAAGGCAATGTGGAAATCAGGTTCTTTTTTAACCCTTCATTTATGAGCATTTTACCATCATTTTTTTTTTTCTTTTTAAGTTTCCCAAAAAGTCAGGCAAAGAATAGCACAGAACTAAACCCATGGGAATCTGAAAAAGGTAAAGCACTACAAAGTAAGAAAAAAGGTGGGAAGAGGAGGAAGCAGCATTCATGTACTCATACTGTGAGTTTTTGAGATTTTAATTGTTTAAAACATAATGATACCCCATTCAGACAGCAGCTACAAATCTCACTGAAGAAAGGAGCTGCCTTTTAGAAAAGTTAGTCTCCAAATAAATAAGCAAAAATAAACTGTATTTTAGAATGCTATAGTCTTAAAATTATTTCTTGAAACATTACACCTTTCTTACTCTTACATAAAAGTTAGCGGTCTAATGAAACCTGATCACTGGGCTAAGCTCCAAACACATCTAGACTTAATGAAAACATTATGAGAGGTAGGAGAATTTTCTGTTTATATCCATCAAATAAAATAATAAAATGAACTCTCCATATAGTTTTGCTATTAAGTAATATGAGATGAAGGTTTATATAAAACTAAACAGCTGCTTTGTAATAATAAGATATTGTTCCCATAAATCTCCAGCACATAAATACATCACAATAAATGATAAAAATAGGTTACTGTTTGTTTTGACAAGTCTTAATCCTGGGAGAACAAATGGTTCTTTATCCTTTAACACTGAAGCTGAAAGACTGTGTGGGGAAATGTCAGAAATCGTATGCAAAGAAACTCATTCTGAAGTGACATTACCACTTTACCTCTAGTAATTTGTGACATTTTCCCAACAGATACAGGAGAGAGATACTTGTATATATATTTTATGATAAAATGCCATTTCTGAATGTTACCAAGGAGTAACAAAGTTTAAATTACTAAAACATTTAAGATTCAAAAAAATTGTAAGCAATGGCGATGGTAAACTATATAAAGAATTTGACATTGCTACAGTCCAACAAAAAATTACCAAAAGCTGCCATAATAATTAATTATACTTTACACTTTCAAAAAAGAGTAAAAATTACATAGCCATTCAAGTTTGAAATCGAAACAGATAGTAAAATTCAATAATAATATGAAAGTTTTTTCTTACGTACCTTAGATGGCCCACTGCCCTGGTTCGTACTAGAGAAAGAAGAATATAATCATTCTGTTGACCTTGAAACCTATCAACAGTTGTTACCTAAAAAGAAAATATGGTAAATATGGTATATTTTCAAAAGCACAGTAACAAGGCTCTAGAGGGATCATTTAAAGGTGCTAAAAATAAAAATCATACCCTTACACTTGGATTTGAAAGAACAAGTTAATGAACCCTGAAATAAACCATGGTAACCGGCTTAGGATATGTCCCTATGTTATTCACACGTACAGCACTCGTCTTTACCTGTGCTGATAACTAAACTATCTGTCGAATTAATAGTCTTCCCCTACTAGACTCCTCAACTCCATGAAAGCAGGACTGCATTTATTACCTTGTATCCCACCTTGATGCCCAGCAATGTAACTTAGTTTGCTCACTTATTATTTAACATATTCCTAGTTCTCATCTATAGCACTCCTCTGCCAAAAAATAAACAAGTAATCTTCATAGTACTTTCTGTTCAGTTTAAAATATATGTATAAATTGGGAAGTTTAGGAAGGTTTCAGTTTAGTTATCAACACTCAGGCATTTATCTGTTTTTCATTAATCCAACAAAAAGTTTAAATGCTTATCCTGCACAAACTATAATTCATGGTCCCCATTTTTAGGAAGTTAACAAAACCTTTCTGTTTTCCTTTCTTCCCTTTTCCCCTCTTTCCTTCCCTCCTTCCTTCCTTTCTCCTTCCTCCCTCTCCCTCCCCCCCACTCCCTTCCTTCCTTCCTTTCTATTTATTTATTGTATTAGCTTATTTATTTTTATGGTTAAATTTATTGGGGTGACACTGGTTAGTAAAAATGACATTAGGTCCCAGGTGTACAACTCTACAGTGCATCGTCCGTGTGTGGCATTATGTGCTCACCACCCAGAGCCAGTTCTCCTTCCATCACCATGTATTTGACTCCCCCACCATACTTCCCAACTCCCCAACTGCCTTACCCTCAGGTAACCACTAAACTATTGACTGTATCCAGTTTTGTTTCTTTGTTGCTTTCAGTTTTTTATTCCACATATGAGTGAAGTCATATGACTTTTGGTTATTTAGCTTAGCATGATGATCTCAAGGAAAATGAGCTTCACAGAGGTAGACTTTACATACAATAAAACACACTCACTTTAAGTATATAATTTGATATACAAGGGCTGTCTGGAAAGTATCCAGCCATGTAATATGAAAAAGAGGCATTTATGGCTGGATTTTTTTCAGACAGCCCTTGAACTCCCACATAACCACCACCACACTCCGAATTTCCATCACCTCAGGCCCCTTTGTTGTTAAGTCTGTATCCTCCAGCTCCAGGGAACCACTGATTGGCTTTCTGTCACTATAGTTTTTTTGCCAGTTCTAACATTCCATAAAAAATGTAATCATAAATTATGTACTCTTTTTTGTCTAGCTTCTCTCACTCAGCATAGTATTTCTGAGATTCATCCACATTTAAGGAACTCTTATCTTTTTACCATTTACTTGTATTCCACTGAATGCATATTCCACAATTTGTTTATCCATTCACTTGTTCATGGCATTTGGGTTGTCTCTAATTTCAGACAATTTTGAATAAGGCTGCAATGAATATTCATGTATAAATATTTTTGTGTACATGTTTTCATTGCTGTTGGGCAAATATCTAGGAGAGAAATTGCTGAGCTGTATGGAAAGTGTTTAACTTTATAAGAAACTGTCAAACCATTTTCCAAAGTTGCCATACCACTTTACACATTCACCAGCAATACTCCAGTCCCAGAGTCCTGTTTGTTCCACATCCTAGCCAACATTTAGTCTACTGTCAGTCTTCATAATTTTAGCCATTCTTTTGGATGTATAGTGGTACCTCAATGTAGTTTCAATTAGCACTTCTCTGACAACTAATGATGGTAAACACTTTATCAGGTGCTTATTGGCCATTCATATGTCTGCTTGTGGGAAGTGTCTGTTCAGTACATCTTCCAATTTAGTACTGGGTTGTTTGCATTTAGCTATGACTTTCATAGAAGTTCCTCTATTGTGGACATAAGCCTTTTGCTCTTATGTGTGGATATTATATCTGGAAATTCTATTGCCATAATGACCATGAAGAGAGCTTGTCTGAGACATGGGCTCACAAACTGAGAAGGGCAGAGCAGAAGGATGAAATGAACCTTGGTCTTTGATGACATCATTGACTCACTGTAACCCAAAACTGAAATAGCTCTACTTTCATTTTGCTATTTAAGTTTTTCCTTTTACTTATAAATGAAAGAACTTGGATACTGAGGTTCTTCTATTTCTACACTTACTATATTTCAAAGTTATTGATTTCTCATTTTTACTCTCTACATCCCTTATGGAGTGTTCTACAGCGTATATTCTTCACTGTAGTCCTTTTAATTTTGTCTTAATTTCTATGATTTTGCTTTATAGTCTTCCACCCCATATTTCATCTCTTCTTACTGAGTTAATTTCTCTGCTTTGTAGCTTTCCCTCACAGAAATGGTTACGTCATTAAGTATTTTAAAATTCAAAGCCAAGTGTGTATTCAAAATTTTCATCTATTCCAGGCCAAGATATTTTCTAGGACATGTTTGTTGTCAATTGGTATGTTTTCATGTTCACTGGCTGATTTTTTTCCTATATAAGTCGAGCTTGTGCTAGTTTCCTTTCCCCACTATTTCATCACTGAGTAAGTGCGTTTCTTAGGTTAGCTACCTGCAAGAAACTAGGCTGGGGTGAGCAGGACCGTTTTCTAAAGGCTGTAGGTTTTTCATAACAGAATGTTCTCTTTTCCTCTGATACTATGGAGACAGTCTGCAAATATAGTTTACCTGTAGGCTTGTTTGAACCAACCTGGGAGCAGTAAGTCTTCTGCTCACCCGATTTCCTGCATCCATTATTGTTTATCAGGGATGTGGCTCTTATACTTCAGAGTATGCCACTACCTTAAGGAAGTCTGTTTTTGCTGGCACTTTCAAGACTGGTTCCCTAAATTCTCTTCTTCCCACATTTTCTTCCTGATCTTAGTCACCTAATCTGTATCATCTCACTAAAAATAAAGTTTTGTCTTCTCTTCCTCCCATTTTCCTCTTACTTTTGGATGATTTCTAAGAAAAGGTGGAAGAGCTTTCAATATAATCATATTTACAACCAAAGTCCTAATTTCAGCATTACTAATATTATATTTGTTTTGTTATTCTTTCTAACCTTTCAACACTTTAATAAAATCAAGTATATTCATTTATTTAATATTATTCCATCATATCATATAAAAATATAATCCTGGGTAAGGATGCACTTTACATTTTCCTTTATCTCCAAGAAAAAACAGTCTCTTACACACACATAATAAGAAATACAATCTCTGCAAACCAAAACAAAAATGATACAGTTCCTATTTCTACTCTAACAGTACATAAACAATGTAATTTCATTATTCACCATTTCACTAAGAGAAAGTTTTAGAAACATTTATTTCTGATTATCAACAAAAATCTTCAACGTGGTAGGTAGTTCGGACAGAAGTTCACAGCAAACCAATAACAACTGTCAGATAGGAATGGTATAATTATTTATAGTTCCTATTATTTTATTTTCTCACATTTCTTAAAAGGAGATAGCAAAGAGACAAAGTAGAACAACATGAATAACTCAACAAATATAAATCTTTCCATCTTGCCAACATCATGAATAAGAGAACATATTATATTTACAAAATTACCTTATTGGGTCTTCCAATTAATGGATTGCTCCCACATCGTCTATTGATAATGTCACGAATAAGGTGCTTTTGTCCATTATATGTTGTTAGAATACTGATCTTGTCAGCAGGGTAACCAAGTAAACACATATACATAAAAAGAGCCACTACATACTCTGCTTCTCCAAGATTCTGTAATGCAAATATAATCAGATTATGTATTTATTTCCTTTTGTTTCAATATTACAGAGAAAAGGTTAACTAGCACAATTTATTCATTTATCACATTTCAAGAAGTGAAGAGTTAATAAGGTGGAAAATGAATACCTTACATTAAACTGAACAACTTTATCCTAGGCTAACATTGATAAATTGAAATAATGTGGTATTACCCTTTGACATATGTAATACATTTGCAATATATGGAACAATTATCAAATAAAAATTACCAACTTGAAGGCTTAATATTTCTGAGACCAAAACAATCACAATACAGATAATTAATATTCTGCTACAGTGTATTGCAACGATAGTTATGGAAAGAAAAATTAACATAAAGGAACAAGGTAATTTTAGAAGCCAGTTAGAAAATCCAGTCTAACAGTAGTGTATCTGAGGACTGTCCAGAAAAATTCCATCATAAATGCCTCTATTTTTCCTATTACATGGCTGGATATTTTCTGACAGCCCTCGTATATCTAACAGTACTGTAGTGCACTCTCAATTTGTACACACCATTTTTCCTTCTTCCTCATACTTCATAGTATTTTTTGTGTTCTGAGTTTGTTCTTTTAACTGATGGTTGCTACCTCTACCAGATGACTGTTAAGTCAGAAAAGGATGTGGCCTCAAGTTGGTCAGCCTGGCTTACTGTGACATCAGAGACTCTGATTCAAGATTGGTGGGAAGGAGTTTAAAACCAAGGCTTAACTGAACTCAAAAGTCAGGAGGCATATGCAAGGCTGTTTAGTCCAATCCAGAAGACACTAAATTGAAAGTAATAGATGAGAAATGAAAGTAAAATGAGAATGCAAACATAACATGAAAATCAAAAAGAAAGGTAAGAAGCTGGATTTCATGTCAAGGCAATAGGAAAATTACAGGAAGACCTTTAGAGAAATTGTTTATATTCTGGTGACACACAGCTTGAGTTATCGCTTTTAAATTTTCTAGTTCTTTGGAAGACAGGAAGGAAAAGAAGCCACATGACTGTGTAAATATTTCTGTTTTCTTATCAGTAGCATACTACATTTATGTAAGCATCCATTCTAGATAAAACAAGTATTTTGATATATGTGCTGCCAGATATATTTGTAGAGATTATAATAGGTATTTCTATTATGTACGTATGTTTTGTTGTTCCTTTTCTAATTTTTTAATCTTTATTAAATTTATTAGAGTGACAGTTAATAAAATTAGATAGGTTTTTAAAAATAAAATGGGACTTTACAGGTATACTTTTAACTTCATTTTTTCATTTAGTGTAGCATAAACACGTTTTCTGTGAGTAAACTAAGCTATAATGTTATCATTCTTAGTGGCTATTTGCTATTTTATTATATGGAATAAATAATAATGGGATTAATCCCTATGCATAAGCCATTTAGGTTGTTTCTCATTTCCAAAATAATTTGCAGTAAAAGAAAAAGATACAAAGATTTTAGCATGTAAGTCTTTGCAAATTCATCTTTTTTTTTTTTTCTTTTTTTTAAGGATAAATGCCTGAGAATATTGCCCATTTAATACATGCTGACAATCTGCCTACTAAATTACTTTTCTACTAGCATCGTGTGAGTATAGATTTTCCTTAAACCTACCCCAACAGAATACTTCCTATCAGAGGTGAAAATATGTTCCAGTGATTTATACTTGATACAAATCTATGTATTTTTTGTGTGATCTGCATATTCTTGTCCTTATCGCATTTTTCTGTTGGGGCACTGATGTTTTAAAGTGATTTATAGGAGTTCTATATACATTCAGACTACAACCTACTATGTTAAATGCAGAAAATAAAATTTTTCTCTAATCAATTTTTTTCTTCATGATTTTTGCTTTTGGTAATGAGTTTATTTAATAAGAACTTTCTTACCCCAACATTACATACTGATCAATATTTTCTTTCTAGTATGCTAATAATTTATTTTCTTTTGTGTATATATCTTTAATACATCTGATATTAAATTTTTTTTGATGTGTGTGAGGTGGGGATCTAACTTTCCTTTATTTAATGATAAGACAAATGGTTCAGTATCACTGATGTAGGTGGTAATTCAGGTTGGCAAATGCAAAATAAATTGAGAAGTTTCATGTTTTTTCTTACCTGGTAAAAGTAAGGATTAGGTTCAGACTCTCCCACTCCCTGAAAATCTTCAACATTGATGAGCTGGAAGTCATAGAGGAAGCCGGCATTTGCTGTACTAAACTCAGGTAAGAGCTGCACATGGGGTAAGTTTCCTAAATTTTTGTATCGCCAGTTGTAGAGGTTGCACAAGCTTTCCAAAGACAAACCCAAAACGGAAATATTAGCAATGTAAAACTCCCTTTAATGTGCATAGGGCGTTTCTCAAGAATTGTGCCCTTCCCCTTAATTTTCATGTTACCCATTAAGTGCTCATCTTTCTAGCAATAATACTTCTTCAACCTGGGCCTCCCTACTTCAAGTAACCAAATCGGAAGATAGGTGATATTATAGAAATGACAGCTCCACTGTGGTAAAGTGTATCTTCACTCCTTCAATAAAAAATCAGGTAAAAAATCTATAAATTGAGGAAAATTTTTAACTATGAGATGGGGTCTGTACGCTTTATGAAGTCAGAACTGGTGTGTTCTCTTGTTTGTTCTTTTGCTTTAGATTTCAAAATTATGTTAACCATGTATCTTTTGGGGGAATGAAGAAAGAGGAAGGGACAGTGCAAAACAAGCTCTCAGTTTATAAGTCACTTAAATGAATCTCAATGAATAAAGGGAAGAAAGTAATTTGGTTAATTAACATCACCTGCTGAAGCAACAAAGGTGGTTTCAGATTTGTAGATGGCTAGTTTCGGGACAGCAGGGAGTATAAGAGTCTATATACCACAGACCAAGCTTGTCCAACCCGTGGCCCACAGGCTGCGTGCAGCCCAGATGGCTTTGAAGCAGCCCAACACAAATCCGTTAACTTTCTTAAAACATTATGAGATTTTTTTGTGACCCCCCCTTTTTTTTTTTAAAGCTCACTAGCTATTGTTAGTGTTAGTGTATTGTATGTGTGGCCTAAGACAATAATTCCTCTCATCTGGCCCAGGGAAGCCAAAAGGTTGGACACCCCTGCAGTAGAGTTTCTGTTAACCAGAACTCAAGCAAAATTTTTTTGTTGGTTGCTTGAGTTCTGGTTAACGGAGAGTCTACTTACATTTATCTGGCATCTATCATTCTCCCGGGGTGCGAGTTAACTGAGCGTCTACTATAGAAGGTATTAAATACTTGCATGAAGAAACTGATGTCCTTAAACACGAGTAAGGCCCCCCGCCCCCCATGCCCACCTGGTCTCCTCTACCTTGCTCGGGCTCTCCCTTGGGCATCAAGGTCTACAGTAGGAACTCCAACCCGCACAAAGCGAGTGAAGAGAGATTGCTCCATGTTTGAATATTTCTGAAAGGCCATGTTCTTAATGACTGGTGGTAACTGGTGATGATCACCAATCATAATCCAACGTTTCAATCGGCTAAAACCATCCTGAGGATTCTAAAATGAAAAGTGAGGAAATGGCAAAATACTATAATTAATATATTGTAATTAATATATTAATAGTACCATTAGTTTCCAATTATATTGCACAAGATTCTTGCTATTCACAAAATGCTTTAATTATCTTTACTAATTCATATTCAGCAGTTCCACAGAGAGGAATTTGGCAAATTTATAGAATGACTTGTGAACCAAATATAGGTGCCATCACCCTTAGCTGACAATGTGTGAGAGAGGATGGGGCCCGAGAAGGCAAGCATGGAATTCTTCTACTTTAACAGGCAGGGTAATCCAAAGAGGCCTGGGCAACTTAGGTCAGAATCAGACAAAGGGTGCATGAAAAGAAACAGATGCCCAAGCAGGGAAATGAAAAGATGTCAAAGTAAACATCATGTATCACAATTACGCCAAGAGCCAGTTCTCAAACCACCTGCAAAGCAGCAAAAACCACACCTTCTTTAATCCTTAATTTCCTTCACTACTATTTCAATTCCCTAATCTGAGTGTCTCCTTGTTCCTTGAAACATCTCCTGACAAAATACATTCCGAGTCCCAAATAACTAGGCTTATAAAAATATTTTTGGAATCCAATTTATCTATAAATTAGAGCAGTTTCTATTCTTAAAGTGGGAATTCCACATTTTGTTTTTAATGCTTCCATAGTAAAGACTATTATACAATAAAAAAAACATGCTTAAACATCATCATTTAGCTCAAAAAATTTAGGGCCAAAATAAAGAAAAGCAATGTACCCAGTGAACACCAAAAACAATTCTGGAAACAATTCTAACAAAAGAAATGACAAAATAGCTTCTCTTCCCTCCAAACTGCGTAAAAGTGCAATTTTCTTTATTAAAATTACTGTCTTTTCAAAAATTAGAGATGACCTACAAATTTTTAAATAGTACTCCCAGAAATAATACAAGCTACTAAATAACCAATGACTAGATTAAAGGAAGTTTAGAGGCTTAAAACAAAATACCAAACATAATGAAGTTAAGGAAGATATGTAATTATGGCAATGAGCACTGCCAAATTGTGTAGCTTTCTGATGCTACCCCTTGGAATTCTTAAAACTTTACTTTCTTTGTTTCAGATCTTAGTATCTTACCTGTAGAAGAAGAGGTATAAAAGTTTCTATCTCTAGAATCTGAGCAGCCTCCTCCATTAAAATGTTGTCATACTGAGAAAGGGAGAAAAAGGAAAACTTGTCAAAAAGACAACTACCACCTTTAACTACAACAATCATCTAAAAAGAAAACACCTCAAGTAATTTCAGGCAAAAATAACATACAAATTGTTCAAACAGAAAGTTCATTATCTTATTTATCATTATGTATCTGCTTCCCCATTTTAAGTCTTTAACCTCAGGGAAGCTCCCTGAACATACAACTCTGCATGGAGGAGATCCTGTATATCACTTTTTAGATTGCACTATCAATTTAGCTATTTTCAATTCAGTTCTTTTTCTTTAAGTTCTACATAAGCAAGAATCAATTTATGATTATATATGAGGTCATTTTCCTTGGTACTTTTACCAATATTTTACCTAGGGTAATATTTTGGGGTAATTTTTTTCTTTATAAATCCTACCCAGCAGTCAACAATCCCTTTCTGTTTCACCCCCTGGAACTCACTGTATCACCAAAACATTCCAATTTTACCTTCAAAAACTTTCTCTTAAATCTATTTATTTTTCTCCATTTCTATTACCCCATTAGTCTTGTCTAAGCCACTATTCTGACTATTGCTAGCAATCTCTTTACTAGTCCCTCACCTTTCTGTCTTGCTTCCCCTAAATCACTGATACAATAGTCATCAAATCACTTCACCTCCTGGTGCCAAACCCTTCATTGGCTTCCAACTGTCTCAGAAAAAAAAAAAATCCCTTAACATGGCCTGCAAGAGATGTACTAACGAGAGTCTGTATTCAACCTGGCCCCTGAACTTCCTCTCCTACTTTATATGTCAGCTTTCTCCTTATTTACTACACTTCAACCACATTGGCATATTTCATTTTACTGGAAATGGCAAATCCATTTCTGCCTTAGGCCCTCTGCACATGCTACTTTCCACTTTTTGTCTGCTGGGCTTCGTCCTTCTTAAAGTATCAGCTTAAACCCTACTGTATCCAGGCCTTCTCTGACCTCCCAATGTAAAGCGGGTTTCACAGTACTCTTTTCCTTCATCTCATAGCACATTAAATTTTGTAATTCTATTTATATATTTATTTGTTTGATATCTGTATCTTCCCACTAGCCCAGTTTGCAGTAATGTTAGGCACGGTACATTGGTAAAATAAAAAATCAAGTCTTTCTCCAACATAAGGAAATTTTATTCTGTATTTGATGATTATTTCTCTTTTATCTGCCCAACTGTCTTGTAGGTCTATTCTCAGCGTGTTTTATCAGTCCCCTCCACTTCTAATTCTGATTGCTCCTTAGGATATCTTATTCCTTACTTTATTGGTAAACACATTTAAAAGTCTCACTAAATACATATTAGAATTCCTTTGTTTTCTGTTTGTAAGGTTTTCTTCTCTTACTTTGATTGCTAGGGAAGTGCAAGGTAGAATGTTTACTCGCAATGCTTAATTAACTCTCTTCTTTTAAACTCATCGTTTGCATATCCTATTTCTGTGCTACTCTTTTTTTATCAAAATATGCTGTATCTGTATCTGCCAAGGATTGGTAGTTAAGCTGGATTTCCATTGGACATCATAAAAGTTAAAGTTCAATTCTCCACTGTTTCTTACTGAAAAAGGTTTAGGCATGTGGCTGATGTCTTCTTAGCTCTATCTGATGCTGAATTTCCCTTATACAATGATTAATTAGGTCATTCTGGTGGGAGCTTAGGAGGAGGAGTTTAAAAGGCCACATCTTCACAGAGGTCCCTGCGTGGAATCTCAGGGCAACAGCCACAATATGCAAAACAGAACTGAGAAGCTCAAAGAAGGCAGCTTAAAAAGTCTGCTTTCTGAAAAACTCTAAATAATGCCATTTAACTTATAAAAATATATCTATAGACTGTTTTAAAACAGAGCTTTTAATCACAGAGCAAAATTGTGCCCTAACTATACTGGAAGTATTAGGAAGGAGAAAGCCCTTGGGGACAGCATGGAGTCAGAAGATAATACCTAAAATGGAAGAACATTCTTTGTCGATACAGATTAAAAGAAAAAAAAGGAAATACTAAAACAGTTGAAAGAGTAGATAATTGGTGAGGACTGGGGAGTAGGGGGCTGCCTTTTTTTAATGGTAAGTATATGTATAAGGTATTTAAGCTCTTAAATCAGATACATGTATAAATTTGATAAAAATAAAACTTTAAAATTAAAAATATAATAAATCTAAGAGATACTATCAGCACTCACGCTGTTTTTAGATGTGTAGCAAATTTAAGTAAAGGAAATGATTAATGAAAATGTGGTAAGCTACAAGTAATGTTTTTTAGACTATGCCTGTGAAAAGCTGCATGAAAAGCATAAAATGCTAATTATGATTGTATCATTTCCCCTTATAATTAAATTGCTATGATTTAATATCAAATTCAAAGTATATTTTATATGTCAGCCCCAAGAATATTTAGGTGAAAAATTCTCACTAATAATTCGCAAAAGGGTAAGCTCACACCACTAGTGTAGTTCACACTACCTTTTAATAAATCATATTTGTCCTAATTTGCACCTGAGGAACCTTTCATCTAAGAAAACAATTCTATTAATATCACCTTGAATTTGGCACCTATCTTCCAGTGAGCACATAACATTTAAAAATTGTCAAATTACTTTCATCAAGTACTTTGCTAACTTTGAATTCAAACTGGTATACAAATCCTATTTTAAAACAACAGATAAATCAGTTGCAGGGAAGTTAAATGCATTAAATGCATTAAAATCAGAGTTTAGGTCAGTATCCTTAGCAAGTCACAGAGTCTGCAAATTCAAACTTACTGCTTAATTATTACATTCCACTTCAATCGAGTCACAGGCTAACAGGCTATCATGCCCTTTAGCTCTCTGGTTTTTATCATAGGATGAAGTCATTTTACTATCTCTTCTCACAATCTAACTAAAAGGAGTATTCCATATCCTCACATAGAAGGCTTTTGAATTACTGAAGGAACAAATAAATGAGTGAATGTGTGCTTAAAGCATGAACAAGGCAAATGCACAGATGTTTAATAGGTAAAAAACATGGCCAAATGTTTTATTTTTATAGCTTTTAGTTCTGTTCGGAGATTTTTTTACATAGTAGAAATAAATTAATCTACCTTACCAAGTATTAGGATCTGGTTAGACAATCATATGGTTATAATGTTACTTAATAGACATATTACTGATAATTAGATTTAGAAAAATATATTTAGAGTTCACTAATCATACGAGGTAGGACAATTAATTTCACAAACTCATCCTAGAGAAAGTACTACATACCTCACTGCTAAATATCACTATGGTCACCTTCAAAGTACTCCCTTTGGGAAGGTACGCACCGACGCCAGCACCTAGTCCACCCTTCAAAGCAATTTTGGAACTCTTTTCCTGGAACGGCCATCAGAGCTGTCATAGTCCCCAATATCTGACAGTTAAGTCTGCCAACTTACACTGTGTGCTTACGTTGGCAGCACTGCACAAACAACTCGGTAAAGTGTCATAACCTTGGCAAGGTACAACGAAAGCTCTGATGGCCATTTCAGATAAAGGGTTCCAAAAGTGCTTTGAAGGGTGGAGTAGGTGCTGGCATTGGTGCATAGCTTCCCAAGGGGAGTACTTTGAAGGTGACCATAGTGATACTCAGCAATGAGGTATGTAGTACTTTTCCTATGATGAGTCCACGAAATTGTCTGACCTCGTATAACGTAGGAGGTTATCATATTTAAGAGACATTTTTAAGTAACTGTAAATGCAAACTTCAGTAAGGGATGAACCAATCTCTAAGGGACACGGCCTAGGTTAAAAACAGAAAAAAAAAAAAAAAAAAAAAATGGCTGAACAAATGAATTAAGGAGCTAAAATATATCTTTACCTTGAAACCTAACTTGACTAAATCATGTCGTTTTAAGGCAGCATGAGTGCAGGTCATGGCAATGATTTTGGCTTCTTTCACCAGGAGGTATTTAGATCTGTCCAGTCCACTTCGAAGCAGTTCAGAGGCCCTGAATTCCTATGGGGGAGTAAGGAGGACAGTAAGAGACTATTTTGGGAAAATAAACACAGTTTATGAGAACATCCACATACTCCAGTTAATCAGACTTAATTTCTAATTTAATGTAAACATATTATAAACTAAGTTTAAAATATAATTCTTTTCATTACTAATTAGATAGTAATTTAATTCAAATAATAGCTGACATTCAAGCTACCATTTGTACTGTTTTTTGTATAAGGTAAAAGATTTACAATATCAGCAAGAATACTGAATAAAAAATATCAATCACCTATATTACTCGTTCACTCCAGAAAAACTGAAATTATTTCAAGTATTTGTAACAGGGAATTTAATGCAGGGGACTGGTTACACAGGTGACAGAGGAGCAGAGAAGCCAACCAGGTAATGGTGAAATAAACCAGAGATTAGCAACAGCATGAAATTACAGTTGTCCCTAGGCTAAAAGGACAATGGGAGTAGGTAGTGCTCTCAGTGCCCAGGGAGTAGGGTACTGGAATAAGATGGAACCACAGTGGGTCAAGCCAGCAGAGATGGGAGCCACAGAAGAGGTGACACCCAAGGTAAAGACAGCTGGGGGAGAAATATCCTGGCTTTTCTTTCTTTTTTCTATTTCTGCCACATTTACCATTGGCTAAATCCAGCCAAAAGTCTGCTGACATGGGAGGCTGTGAAATTAAACCTCCAAGGTTCAGCCCTACCCTTGACCTGGCAGAGGATCCCCCACAGATCAGAGGAGGGGGATGGACAATAAATGGATGTGAGAAGCAAACAAGCTCAGAGTACCTAATAAGTTTTATCAAGACTGAACATTACATCATAATTACTTCAGACTTTAAAAAAAGATTTTTGTTTTGTTTTTTAAATAATTAAAATATTATTGGTATAGGTGAAGTACTACACATATAATTCTCCCCACCCCCTCCCTAGGCAGCTACCATAATAATTATGTTTTTATACTTTTACTTTGTGTAATTATAAATATATTACAATATTGTTTTGCAGGTCCTAAATTTCTTATTTATTATTATCTTATTATGTATTTATTATTCTGTATCTACCATCGATTCATCCATCTACCCATACCATGCATCAATATTTAGTGAACACCTAATATGTGTCAGACACTGTTCTAGATGTAAGACACAAAGACAAAAGAGACAGGCTCTTCCCTTTTTACCTGAAGTAATCCTAAGCCTTCTTACTGAGGAATCTGAGCCTGAGTGTGGTCCCTTTACAGGACTGCTATTGTCTTCTAATGATGTTTTCCATAGGAATGAGAAAACTAGGTAGTATCCCAGGGGTTCCCTGATTCCAGACATATTCTTCCCTGTCCCCTCTGTATAGCAGTGATTCATCATTCCTACTTCACCTTTGTAATCAGGATCAGTCATCCTGGCTAATCAGCTGTCAGGAGGCATGGAGAACTTAGAAAGGCCATGTGGCATTCTCAAATTACAATTCAAAGAACTACTGTTGAAATGTCCTGATGGAAACATTCCTTTCTTAAATACTAAGACTTTTGCACCAGAATAGCCAGAATAATGGAGATTCATTTCATGTCTTAATTTTTACTTATTTCTTGAACCAGAACTATAAATGTCTGCAGTAAATTCATTTAAGCGTAACAACCTGATTGGTTATTATAATAATAGATTCAAGTATTTCATTTACTTCACTTAAAAAACCAAAACCAAAACTAAATCCAAAAATGAAAAACAATGGCTAAACTTAAAACCTTTAAAGGAAAGTTAAAAGAATGTAAGAATCCTTACCTCAAGCTGAGTAAAGATTTTCTTAATATGTCTGAAACATCCTTCAGCAATTTCCATGTCTTCTTCATAAGATCGGCCTTTAAAAATGGGTTGAGGTGCATTGGCAAAATATTCATGAAAAGGGAAGAAAGTGGAGATTTCCGTAACATCTGGCAATGTATTAGCTTTATTTTTCACTTTGCTGATATACTCTTCCCAACGAGACATTACCTATTAAGAAAAAGGAACTTGAGGTTAAATTTGCCAGCTAATTATTGTTTTAAATGATAAACTAAAAAATAAATTTAAAAATAAGATCTGCTAGTTAAAGGGAAAGGAAAAGAAAAGCAATCTTTGACCCAACAGAACTATTTATCAAAGTCACTGATGAGCCTGCCCTTCTTCCTTTAAGATTGCAGGAAAAAGACTGTTCAATAAAAAACACAGAAATGGGAAAGAACCTGAGTCAGGTCATGGCACTTGATCTCAGACATTTCAGATTCTCAATGTATACTAAACACAGTTTATTATCAATGCTTAAAACAAATAAGCAAACAAAGGAATTCCTTATTTTTTCATTATCTCAGTTTCTCTCCATATATATTAAGTCCAGCTTTTGCAGTTTTAAAAATCAATTTGGAACCTGTCAACCTTTTCCCCAGAGCTTTCCAATTTTTTTCAATTGTCTTGAGTACATTTATAAAGAACTTCTAGTTAAGCTGGGTATACATTTGAAAGCTCATTTTATGACTTTTGTGATATGGTTCAATTAAATCCTGGTATAATGTTAATTATGTCTCTACCACAAAGTTCCCATTTCATCTCAATTTTTGTAATTTTCCCAGGTATTTCTCTGTTACAACTTCAGTGTTTCTCAAAGAGTGGTCTTTAGGCAGAATATTTGAGAACCTAAATAAAAATGTTGATTCCTGGATGCCACCCTTTAGTGAAAGAGAATCTCTGGGGATAGAGCTTGAGAATTCTCAATGTGATTCTTGTATGTTGAAAATTGCTGCCCTGTACTGTGAAGGCTCAAGTTCGTATTTTGGAAATATACTACTTAACCCTCCATAATTTATAGATTATCTCTCCTACTTTTAAAAAAAGTTTTCACTGAGAGCCTAGTGATTTTTATTTCATGCCAAATAGGTACTTAAGAATAATCTTTACTCCATTAAAGTTCTAAACAGTTTGAGTCTAATGCAAACTACTTTGCAAGATGATACATATCTCTTCAGTTTCATAAGAAACCATGAAATCTGCTCACTTTAAATGAACGCAACTAGTTTGTGTATCCACTTAGGAGCATAAACCCATTCTTTCATATACATTTTAAAATTTCAACATTACGATTTATATCTAAAGTATACAAGAAACATTAGTACAAAGAGAACTAATGAAGTTATACAAAAATGTTTATTATTTGATTATGCCTCAGTCCATTTAAAATTATTAGCAAACTGACTATTAAAGTTTATGTTAATTCATTTTATTTAGCTTTGTTTTTCATTGGTGTCATACCCAAAAACCTAACCCTAACAAAAGCAAAAGCACTCCTCTAAATTGAAGTCAAAAGAATTTAATTTAAAGTACTTTAAAATTATTTCTAAAACAATTATTTTTGGAAATTTGAAATATTATGTTTTTCTTCATTAGTTGATTATTATATATAGTAAAAGTGAGTTACCAAGCTGTACTTTTTGACCAGCAGGTAGCTAGAATAGTTATATCTACACAGTAATGAAGAAAAAAGAGAAGACCAGAAAAAAAAAAAGAATAATTTAAATAGTACTGACAGTGGCCTTTCATTGAAGTCATCAAGCAAGGTTAATAAAGAAAATTGAAGATTATAGCAAACACGTTTAGTATTCATATATACTGTTTTGCCAATTGCATATACATTAGTCTACTCACTGAAAAAAATAAGCTTTCAAGAAGGAGCTCAAGGACTCATCTCAGTTTCCAATTGAAGATGGTATTACAATGAAGCATGAGTTAAAAACTGTTAATCGCTTACTTGATATAAGAAGAAATAGCCTGCAGTTTCACAAGTGTATGAAGCATCTCCTGGAACTCCAAGACTCTTTTGTAGTCGTTTGACTTCTTCTAAAAGTTCTATTCTTCGAGCCAGGACATAATTAACTCTTCCATACCTAGAAATTTTAATTAAGCAAAAAAGCAAAATTATGTAATGCAGAGAATTTCAAGGACGTTGTCAGCAAGATATTCATGAAAATAATAATAGAAACTAGAAAACACAGTTTATATTTAACTATAAGTAGTAATTCCTAGATTATTTTACACCAAAGCTACTTAAAGTGTGCCTTATGGATCAGTACAAATCTACACATGTATTAGTGGTCTATGAGGAAGGAAAATCAACTACATCGCTCAGTCAGGAGGGTCTATGGGAGAAGCCAGGGCATATGAAAGATCTCGCGCTCCACGAAATTGCGAGAATCCTACATGTCAGAAGGAACTCTGCTTACAATAAAGCTTTATGGTCCTTAAAAAAAAGAGAGAAAGAAAACCAACTACATCACTAAATACACCATTTCGTTAAGCTTATTATTTTTTTCTATAACAAAATTTTTACAAAGAAGGAAACAATACAGTGCATTTTAGTGCTAGTCCATCTTATTACAGACCAAGAACATAGTTTATAGATTGACTGTTTTGTACTATCATAAAAACAGAATCATTTTAAAGTCTTTGGAAAGTAATTTAAAGATGTATTTGATCATTCTTAGTCATCCCAACATGTAGTTTGATACCTGATTCTAGTAGGTTCATAAATATTTGCTGAATAAATCTAAAAAACCCTGAAATTTGGAGAGTCCAGGCCTAGAACTATATAGTTAGGAAAAAAAGGAGAGGAATCAGAATTGGATCCCAAAGCCTGTATATATTCTCTCCACCATGACAAAGTACCTCCTATAACACTTAAACACTAAAAAAAGATTAAAATAATGTAAGCACAGCAGTTTGCATGTTTGAAGATTTTGATGAAGGAAGAAGTTATGTTCCTGGCTGCTCCAGAGTTCAGAGATTCACCTTTGAGGCAGCAATGTTCAAGAATAAAAAAGAGACATAAGACATGGTCTATATTTTTAAGAATGTTCCAACTTATAAGAATAGAAACATGTAGCAGATAACTTTTTTCTGTTTGCTTATCAATAGTTTAAAACTTTTCCTATAACAAACACTTTGGTAATGAAAAAATAATTGGGAATGCTTATAAAGAGTTTATAATACCTCGATCTTGGAATTTTCAACCTCAAGAACTGTGAGAAATAAATGTTCATCATTGAAACATTAAAAAAAAAAAAAGAGTTTATAATAAAATGGCAAAACTCTTGTGATACAATTTAGATTTAAAAAGAAATATAAATGGAACTCTATGCAGAATTTGCTCAATTATTTTGTAAATCTAAAATTATACTTAAGAAAAGTCTATTAATTTAAAAAAGCAATGTATGTAATTATAAACAATAGCACAATTACAGTTGATTATTTTAAAAAAAAAAGACTATCAAACACTTGTTTTGGAATAGTGGAATTATGAACCATCACTCCGTCTCTGTCTCACTAGATTTAAAAATTTTTCTTTATGGAAAATAATATTACTGTTATTGTGAAAGAATATTATTATTTTTCTTTTAAATTACATTAAAGGAAGAGAAATGAAAGAATATGCCCAATTGATAAGCACAAACATACTAACAAGACCTGGGGCTTGGCTTGTGTATCAGAAAGCAAAAGGTATTTTTCCCTAGAAACTTGTTAGTACTTAAGGTCATTTCAAAGTAAAATTAGAATTACTTCTGTTCTAGTATAATATCCTTTAAAAACTAAAAACTCTACACCAATATAACTTAATTACAGTATTTAGCATTCAATGAGCCCCTATATGTTCACTGAATTCTGGATTATTAGATTTTAGATTCTAGCCCACTTTTGTAAATTAGGTTTAATATGAGGAAATATCCATGGGAAGAATTCAAAGACGTATCACTGGGCGATCCCATATTAAAACTCTAGAGCTCCACATATATTAATGTGTATTGTTCTTTGATCTTGGACTTTTTTAGAGGCTAACAAATGTTTGGTGAACTTTGTAACACAGGAATTCATAGTAGACGCATAGTAATTCAATACTCTTTTAGGTTTTTTGATGTCTATAATCAATTTAGTCACAGGTCATGTTCATAGCCAAAGTCTGTATTAAATATGTGCAGATATTAATTATGCCTATTATCTAAAACTATGCTTTGAAAATGAATTTAAATGTCAATGAAATGAGCTATTATAAAGCAACTTTGAAGAAAAAAAGAAAATACTAACAGTACAATAAATTTAAATGGTAAAATTTTAGTCACTTTACAATATGTAATATTAAACACAAAGTCCAGCTAAACTGGCAATAAGTACCTGAAATAATACTTACAACCCTAAAGCTTATACTGTCATTAATTTTCAATTGCATTTCATTCCTAAAATATATGCAAATGAAATGTCTGGATGAAATGTGAAAAGGAATTACATGAAGTTAAACAATTTGAATTTAGTAATATTAAAAATTACCTCAATAAATAGAAAGCAAATGGCAATCTGCACCTTTAAAATGATGACCAACGTAACTCTCTTCATTGAAATAACTGTCTGCTTGAGGAAAAAATGGCATAAAGTTACAGAACTGAATCTGAGGGAAATCACGACTAGGCTTTCAGGTCAACCTACAGTTTAACCGTAGTCTAAGTTACTCTCCCTCTCAGAATTAAGTTGGGTTATTCATTGTTCACTTCTCCTAGAATTTCCTTAGTCAAGAAAAAAGGAGAAGGTTAAACATCCTTTTGTACACTGTTTTAAAACTGATCCCATTTGCTCACCTGCTGAAGTCTTTCTCTGTCTCCAACTCTTCTTCTCCATGACCAAGACGCAGGAGGTGGCGCTCGTCAATGTCTAAAGCCATGATTTTCTCAAATAATTGGTTCAGTGCCTGGAGAATAAAACAGTAAGGATGATGGTGAGTTTTAAACAATCAGCACTCCTTCAAAAGAAACAAAAACTAACATTTAAAAGGACAGAAAAGAGTAAGCATTGCTCAGTCAGATAAGAATCAAACTGAAAAACCAAAGGAAACATATTAGGCCATTTACAATTTAAACAAAATAATATTTTTATTGAACTCTGCTATTTCTGCCTATGTATTGGGCAAATTAATAATGGCAAACCATAAAAACCATTTAACAACTAAATCTCTGTTTCTAATGGATGAAAAGAGAAAGGTTTTGGTTCAGTTGCTATTTCCCTCAAGTAGTAACAGTTACTAAAATAATTAATAACCATACCAAGTTTCATTCCGTGCAATAGAATTTCCATGGGATGCAAAGAATGGAAAAGTTTTAGTGGTTGGAGAAGGACTCTCAAGTGGTAAGTGTGTAGGTAGAATACATCAAGAGGACCAGAGAGTGGAAAGGTAAATTGCATCATTCAAATCATAGGCTGAAAGTCTGAAGATCTCTATACAACAATGAGCAGAGCACTCAATTTATCACAAATTCTTCTGATGAAAGCCATTCAGAAGTCTCTCCTTCCTACCTATGAAATGTTCATATTTAGGGTTCCCTCAAATCCTAGTATTTATTATGAACACCTGAATTTACACAGTTTTGAAAAAAGGCAAAAGTTTCATAGTATGGGAAGAGTCAATAATAAAGACAACATTTAAAAATTAGTTCCCTCTCAAATATCTCTCCTATTAATAATTTACCATCAGTTTAACTCTATCCATCAAGTCAACACCCAGTCTCATAAACATCTCAGTTATATAATGTAGACATCCTTTGTTACCAAAATCCAAGCAATTAGAGCTCAGAAAATGAAGAGATAAACATAAATTTTAAGAAAAAAATTGCCCACTATCCAAACTTTTAATACTTTCCACCCAAAACTTGACACCCAACAGATCAGATCACATCACATTACTCACTATCCAAACTTTCCTAATCCAATCTCAAGGACCACACAGATTTAGAGGGCAAAAAATACTTGCACACAGCAATCTCAGAAAACACTGCAAGATTTCATCATGAATTAATGATGTTGGAGAACTACTTGAATTATATGTGCAAATCAAGATCTGGCAAACAAGATCATTGTGAAAAATCAACAATATGATAGGCATAAAGGAAGATGATTTGATTATCAAAGGGTCAAAAAAGGCCCTAAGGAAACAAGGAAGCCTTTGGCTATTTTGGCAAAATAATTTTCTCTATAATTATGCTTTATTGGTCAATTATTATTACGGATATATAGAAAGTAATTATCAAGTTATAACAAAACTTACTAAAAATACTATGTTAAAACAATTACACATGAATTATTCTTTATTCACTCTAAAATATGCTAATATAAAAAATTATTAGGCTGAATTTTATCAAATAGATAAAAAACATCTTTACAAATCTAATTTTTCTTTTACCTTGATCTTAGCCAAAAGGCCGAGAAGCGATAATTTTTCTTTTACCAAGATAAAGTATCAATCAATACTCTCCCCCATACAATTATAGTACAACATGCCACAATTACTTACAAACTCCAAAGACATAAAAACATTATTAAGTGAATGACCAGGATAGCATTAATTTTTAAAGCCTGTAGATTAAAAGTTGTTGAAAAACAGAGAAATTGACATTTAGTATTCTAAAACCCCAGTGCTTCTTTGTAGACCAGCTCTTTTACAGAATTAGTCAACTGTAATCACCACTGTTAATATGAATTCAAAGAAAATAAGTACTTTCAGAGATTCAGACTACCACGTAAGTTTCATAAGATGTCTCAGCATGTTCTGAGAGCTGCCTGTCACATTTTACGAGAGCTAATAAAGGTTACTTGTTCTTATTCATTTCTATGATAGTGACAGCTTCAGAACAACTATCACAACACAGACAGATAGAAAGATAATATTTTAGCAATTATTTACAAGAAAGAAGTGGCTTTTATCATTTCAGCTGTATATAAAGCCTTATGTATTAAACCTGCAACCTAAAATAGTTCTTCCATGTAATATAGATATTCATATGTATGTGTCATAAAGATTTAAAATTCAATATAGTATTAAAACAGTTTAGACCTAGTCTTTTAGGCATATTCATTCTACTAGAAGAAAAATGCTACTAGTAAGGGTTGATACTTTTGATCTCAAAGTAAAACTCTAGCTTAGCACAGAAGATGGAAGCAGGGAGTGGGGGAGGCAATGTCATTTAATCTAAATATGTGACTACATATCCAAATATTCTTCTTAGATTTTTCTATAGTTTGATCCCCCCTCCCCCCATTAGAAATATAAGATTGTTTTTATATTTTCTCAATATAGTCTGGTCATGACAAGTGATAATCCAAGAGTAACTCAATAAAAAACATTATACTCTTCAGCCTTTCCTGGTATTCCCAGTACCTATGATCAAGTTATCATACAAGCAGAAATTGCTGTTATGCTTTCATGCATTCCCTCCTCCTTCTTACCTTCCCCCAGGTTTACTCCATACCTGCATGCACATGTACACACATGCACACATGCTTGCACTCGCTCACCTGATTGGAATGAGTAACAATCAGAGTCCTCTGCTCTGGAAAATTGTGGTAGATATTAGATATGATCTGAACTGCAACATCTGTTTTTCCTGTGCCTGGTGGGCCCACAACCTAAAAAAAAGATGAACACATAGCAAAGTACTAAGTTACTACATTGTTAGAAAATGGAAATTCTAAAAGTGAAAAATAAAATAAATTTAAAAATCTGATGAGTTCAATAGCACAATGGACAGGACAGAGTCAGTGAGCTTTAAGAAACATCAACAGAAATCACCAACGTCAACAATAAGCAGGAAAAAAAAAAAGATTAAAACAAACCATAGACAGAGTCCCATGAATCTATGGGCAATACTAAAAGGCCTAACAGTCATATCACTGAAATTCTAGAAAGACAGGAAAAGTATACAGTATAGAAAAAGTATTTAAAGAAATAATGGTTGAAAATTCCAAGTCATAAATCTCTGTAGAATCCAGTTAAATCCAAACAAAATATTCCCAAAGAAATTTAAGCCCAAACACATAATTAAATGGTTGAAAACTAAAGAAAAAGAAAAAATATTAATAGCAACCAGAGAAAAATGATACATTATATAGCAAAAAGATGCTTCAATGACTGTGGATTCTTCATTAGAAACTATAGAAGCCAGAAGGAAGTGGGGTAACATTTTTAAAGTGATGAAAAAACTGTCAATGCAGAATTTTATGTCCACTGAAAATATCTTTAAAGAATGAAGGTGAATTAGAGACAATCTCACTAAAGAAAACAAAGATAATTCATTGCTACCAAACCTGCTCTTAAAAGTGGTAAAAGAAATTCTTCACAAAGAAAGGAAATGATACTAGATAAAGGATAAATGGTAAGTATAATAATAGACTATTCTCCTCTGGAGTTTTTAAAAATATGTTTGATGATTGCAATTGTAACCTTGTCTGGTGGCATTTTCAATGTATTTACATGTAATACATATGACAATTATAATACAAAAGGGGAAGATAAAAGGACATATGGAGGTAAGGATCCTTCACTCAAATTAGGAAACAAAATACTGATTCTAAGTAGACTGTGAAAAGTTAAGTTTGTATAATGTAATTCTTTAGAGCAGCCATTAAGAAACATTATACAAGAGATGCTAAAAGAACAGAATAGGTCAACAAAAATGGAACACTAAAAACTATCCAAATAACTTACAAGGCAGGAAAGGTGAAAAAAGAACACAAAATAAAGTAAACAAACATAAAACAAATAACAAAATGGTACACCTAAATCCAAACACATCAATAAGTACATTAAATGTAAGTGGTCTAACCACACCAATTAAAAGACAGAGACTGTCAGAATGGATAAAAGAACATGCCCGAACTAGTGTCTACAAGAAACTCATTGCAAATATAACAGGTCAATTAGAAGTGAAATTATAGGAAAAGATTTATCATGCGAGTACTGCAGTGGCTGTATTAATTTCAAAGTAGACTTCAGAGCAAAGAAAATTACCTGTGAAAAGAGACTTTATATAATGAAAAAAGCATCAATTCACCAAGAAGACATAACAACCCTGAATGTGTATACACATTATCCACAGTTTTAAAATATGTAAAACAAAAATTGACAGAACCAAAAGGAGAAAAAGACATATACGTAATTATAGCTGGAGACTTTAATATTTCTTTCTCAGTAATCAACAGAAATATTAAGTTGAATATCAGCAAGGATATATAAGTACTGAACAATACCATCAACCAAATAAATGAATCTAACTGATACATATAGGACACTCCTCCACCCCCCAGAAAAAAAAGTAAATTCTTTTCAAATGCACATGGAATATTCACCCAAGACAGATCATATCTTGTCTCATTAAAAACAAAATAAAACTTTAACAAATTAAAAAAACAAAAAATTAAAATCATATAAAGTATGTTCTCTGACCATATGAACTTAGTCCAGAAATCAGTAACTGAAAGATAACGGCAAAGTCTCCAAAACTTGGAAATTAAACACACTTTTAAATCATTTGTCAGGAGACATTTTCTGTAAAGGGCCATCTAGTAAACAGTTTAGGCTTTGTGGTCCATACATTATTTGCTGCAAGTATTTAAGTTCTGCTGATGTTGCACAAAGCAGCCATAAGCAATATATAAACAAATAAGCATAGCTATATTCTAATAAAACTTTATGAACACTGAAATGAGTAGTAAGTTCTCCATATCCATACAAAAATTCTAATGCTCATTTCTAGTCTAAATCCATATAAGAACATTTATAATAAAAATTCTCTTACCATAGTTAGCCCAGGCTGCATTCCTGCACGGATGGCCTCTATCTGAGTATGAGTGAACTGAATTGTATTACTGCAAATAAGAGTAGATAAAAGGTTGGTTAAAAATACAGATGAATGACATTTAGCAAAAATTTAGATAATGACCAGGTGTCCAAACATTTGCTCTATATTTGTCCCCATTCTCCCAATCACTTCTCCCCTCCAACGTGTGTGTGTGTGTGTGTGTGTGTGTGTGTGTTAAAAAATACATAACATGAAATCTATCCTCTTAACAAAATCTGAATGAACATTATAATACTGTTAATTATAAGTACAATGCTGTCTGTACAGTAGATCTCTAGAACTTTTACATCAACAGGAGTGAATCAATCTCTTCTGAATGATTCATTTAACCTCCCCTTACATAGACCAAATAAAACTCAATCTTGTGGAGAGAAAAGACTACAATTATTTTTTAAAACAGTCCATGCCAGACCTCATTTTAGAGTGTCAAAGTTCTAGTTCCCAATCCAATACCAAATATAACGCCACTTTATTAGTTATGGCACACATGCATGAGGGTAGCTAGCTATATATGTAACATACGGTCATGAAGTAAGAACTCTGTGCAAATTAAGGTAGCCCTCTTAATTTTTCTTATAGTAGCTGAAAATGTTTCTTTTTGAAATGTGACTACAGAATGACCAAAAATGTCTGAGTTACTATGATAGAATAAAAGAAGGTATAATGACAAAAGTTTCCTGAGATTTGTAAGGAATCAGAAAATTAAAACATATTACCAATCTATCTGAAATAGTAAAATATTATTACAATTAGCATCGACAGTAAAATTACCGTTTGGGTTGGTTGTAAGGATATGGACCCCTATTTGGAATAACATGAGGTTCAACAATTAAGATCTTTGCCTCTTCAGTGTCTTCATCTTCCCCATCTCCATCTTTCCTTTTCTTCCCTTTTCCACTTCTTACTGGAAAAGTTATCCTACAAGACAAAAACTTTGTTTATTTTTACAATTCAGAATGACTTACCAAGTGCCTATGTTATGCATGAAATTGTATAGACGATGATCAGATCATTTAAGAAGCATTTATGGCCTAAAAGAACTCACTCTCTATACGTAAGTTCTAAAAAATTCTGAAAAAAGATTTAAAAGCACTAAGATGTGTCTTGAGGGTGTTCAGAATAGAAATAGTCATCTGATTAAGGGAGCATCAAAGAAGAAACATTTATTTCATTATGTCACATGTACTGCAAAGTGTTTATACACCATCCTTTATTTAACCAGAAAAGACTTCATGGGAGAGGTGGCATCTAAGATGAGGTGTAAAGAATTCGGACATACAAACATGGGATGCAAGAGATTCTAGGATGAAAAATTAGCAAAGACTCAAGTACAGCAGCCAGTTGTGCTGAAGAGTAGGATACAATAAAGAAAATAAGGATAAAGAAAAATGCTGGAGTCTTATTATGATACCTTTGGAATATCAAGCCTTTAAGGTAGAAGTTCTTAGGCTGGGGTCAGAGATACCTCAAGAGGCAACTCCCCATAGGTACCTGGGGAAGTCAACTCTAATACTAAATGAAAACATTAATTCTCTACATGTATTTTTCCCAGTCTTTTTATTCTGAGAGTATAGATAATACACTCCTCCCATCCTCCAACATGTTAAGAACCAAAGAGGCTAAGAGGTCAGCCCTTATTTTGATAAGCAACACAAAAAAACCAGCTTTCTAGCTAGGGAGTAGAATGACTATTGCAGTAAAGCATATAATGGTTCAAGGGAGGAAACAGAGGCAGGAAGGACACTGCCACCATAAAGATGAAGGCGTTGAGGGCTAGAGAGGTAGCGGTCAGGAATGACATATTAAAAAATTATACTTAAGACAGAAGCTGTAAAACACAGCAGGAGTTATAGGAGTAAATAGATTCAGAAATAATACTGAGATTTCATGGCGGGCGACCAGGAGAATAATTTTGCCAGTAATAGGATTAGGAAAGTATGGAGAAAGTCTGGGTTTGGGTGTTAAAAGGATACATGTTTTTAATATGTAGAATTATTATATTTATACTTAATAGTCAATTAAAAACTGTATGTTCTAATTTCCAAATAAGATAGTAAACACAGGTATGCTGAATGCTTTGCCACCAATCCTTATGATGGAATACAGGGAACAATAATCAGCACTTCAGGTACTTTGTTCTATGTCTACAGAAATTTTAAAAACAAAGCTGCTTTAATGTTAAATATTGTAAATATTTAAAATTTGTGAATGCAAGCAAGGTTAAAGAAAACAAGATTTTTTTTTTCCTAAAAAAAGAGTTCAAAATCACATGGCTATGCATATTAATTAGAAGACATACCGGACTAGCATTTCTTCAGTCAAATGCTGTAAATATATTTATATAGTACTCTACCGATAACAAGCATTTACCAATCTCTTAAAAGACATGAGGCTACTTTTATTGTTGTCTATTATACAAAGAATTCAAGAGTCAAATAAAATATCGTATCCCGTGATTATTACATGGTGAAGGTAAAGACTACCCAAACAAAATCCAGATATGATACTTAAACTTACTCTAGCTATAGTTCTGATGGCCTAATTTAGACTAACTATGGAAAGTTTGAAAAGAGTGTATCCAGTTCTGACTTTACCTGAAAGGGGGTATCTGTAGAGCTGGGTCATCCACAGTTACTTTAACATTATGACCAGGAAAGCTGGTTTTCAAATGCTCAATGGAGAGAAATGTATCATTGAAATCCAGGGTGGCAATCTGATTGGGCATTTTTGAATAGTGTGCACTACTTGGATCCCCATAACCTAAAATGATGTCATGTAGCCAGTCAGGTACCACACAGTCAGTATTCATCAGATTCCGAATAGTCTCCAGCACAGCCTGCCATAAAAGGACAGAAAAGGATTGTGTCAAGAAGACATCTCAAACATTTGCACTTTAGTGGAATGCAGAGCTGGCCCCGCTAATCCAGAATTCCTGAGTATTTCAGGGCAAGAAGCTATTTTCTGCTGACAGGTGCTTGGCTAGACTGAATCAACAGCTATATTTTCAGCTGACACCATACACTAAGTTAAACAGAAGACCAAACTTAGCAAGAACAGTTTATCTGTTAGGAGTTCATTTAGACAGAATGTCATAAATGAGTTTACTACTTGACTTTGAATAGAATGAAAATCCAATAAGGTCTACAAAATGGCAAGAAAACATGATAGCACAAGCCCGTAAAGAAAATGCTTCCTCTTAGAAACTACTGGAGTTTTCTCCATACAATCAGAAGTACATTAATGAATGCTTCAATTGTGAAACACATCACAATTTAAAAATATGAAAATTAGCATTGTTAGAAATAACAAAAATAAAGTGAAAATTATAAAAATGAAATGTCAAAATTCCAGGATCAAGAATCAGGACTACAATAAAATATACATTGTCAAAAGAAATTACAGATGCCAAGGCAAATTCTTGTGGACTTTCCAATAACTATTTCAACAAAATGATTTATGGAAATCAGAAGACTAGGCTATTAATTTCAAAATATAAAATAGCCAAATTTATATCATAAATATTTATATCATATTTATATCATAATCACAATCCAAAAAGAATAACAGGATAGTGTATGCTAATCACACTCTTATCACATTGTCTTATTTTATTTTCTTGCACTTATTATTACTTATTTAAGTACTTGGTTACTTGTTTATCATTTGTCTAATCCCCACTAGAATATCATTTCCATGACAGCAGAGATCTAGGACTGTTTAAATATGGGATGAGTAAATGGATGGACAGATAAATGAGTATGTTCACATAATGATGAATAATATCAGGGCTCTACTCCCTAAGTTAATCATGATTATAGCAGGGAGATAAAGTATGTCCTTAACAATAACAAAGCAGTGGAATGTGGCAAATAGTAAGGAATATTGCAAAATACAATAGGGACACAGTTTGTGGTAGGTGAGAGGTGGTTGTAGGGGAGACTTTTGATACTAGAAAAGATTTCATGGAGGAAAGTGGCATTTCAATTTAACTCAAGTGAAGGATTTGTGAAAAAGCTTTGATTTATGCCACCACTAATGTAATGGCACAAAAATGTTTTAAAAGCAGACTGAAATGCTCAGTGGAAGGGTATGAAAAATAGGTAAATGGAGACTGACTCTGAGGAGAACAGGGGTAGAGACAGAGGAGGCTATTTAGTACAACTATTCAGGCAAGAAGTATCTAGATTAGCACAGGCTGTACAAACAGGAAAAGAGAATGAAATAAATGAAGGATGCTGTTCAGGTATGTAATGAAACACCAAAGATACCAAAAGAGTATTCTTTTTCCCCAAACACAGGCAAGTTTTCTTGGAACAGAACTTGAATGCTTCTTTTGAACTTTCATGACACTTTTATCTGCATCCTTCTTATGGCTTTGGCACCTTCTAAGCTTTCACAGTAGTTATGTCTGTATTTGTAACTTCCCTTATTAGCAGACTAAGGGCCTTAAAGGTATAAGCTGTGTCTTACTCATCTTTCTTAGCTCCATATTATTAATACTTAGCATAATACCAGACGCACAACAGGTATTAAATAAAATGGTCAAAGGAAACAACACAAAAAGGAAACTTTTCATTTTCAGTAAACTGACTGAAATGTAATCACTACTGAGAAACAAAAAAACAGACAACAAAACAAAGACCTGTCCTCATAAACTTGCATTGTAATGTCAGAGAAATAACAAATATAAAATCATTCTAAAGTCAGATATATAACAATTACATAATCATCAAGTACAATAAAAGTTGTAAGGGAAAATAAAGATAACTGGATAAAGAAGGATGAGCAAGGGAACTGCTACTTTAGATAAGGTTGCCAGAGAGGGCTTCTCTTAGGAGGTGGCATTAAGCAGTTGCCCATGTAAAGTGAGGGAACAAACCATGTAAATACGTGTGGGGGGAGACTGTCTAGGTAGAGGCAACCCTAAGTGCAAAGGCTTGGATTATTAAAAAACAGCAATTATACAACAAGTTGACAATGCACTGTAGAATTGGATGCCTGAAACCTATGTAATCCTTGCTAACAGATGTCACCCCCATAAGTTAACAATAAAAATAAATGAAAAAAAAACAAACACCCCAGCAAAAAAGTCAGTGATTAGCATGGAGTAAATAAGGAAAAAGTGTTAGAAAATGATGTTGGAGAGGTGAGCAGAAGACAGACAATGAAGGAGCCTCTAGGATTGCGGTTAACAACTTTCTATTGTGGTGGAAACTTTTAGAGTGTTGAACAAGAGTATCAACGTATAACTGACAATCAGTTGCTATGTGGAGGAAGAGTCAAAAATGGAAGCAAAGAAGTGAGAGATGAGGTGTCTTGGATGTGGCATCAGTGGAGATGGTGAGCAAATCAGACTGAATGATGGGGAGTGAGACCAAAGAAATCAAGGATACTTCCACTGTTCTGTCTTCAACAACAGGGTGAGATGGGGAATAAATTCCTTAGCATGTGAAGTCTTTTTAATTATAACAATGGGTTAAAAAGGTAATAAAGCGATCATGTTTAAGAAGTATTGTATTTGGGAGAGAGAGAAAGGCACTTGTGCAAAAGCTATTATCAAATGTTAGAACTGTTCAAATTACGACATAGTACTTTTAGTTACATAGCCCCTAAATTACCTTAAAGTTATTTTCCTTTGGTTTTCTCCTCATTATAATATTGAACGTTTCATACACATCTTCTGCTCCGTTTTGTATAGTATTGGTCATATCTTGTTGATACTGGTTTGGATCCAAAAACACTCTAAATGTTCTTGACTCTCCTCTAAGATTGGGTCTGGGTTCAGGTCCTAAACATTTTGAAAAAGTCTGTTAAATGAAATATGTACCTTTCAAATACCAAAGTAAGTTAGTGGTATTCCTTTCCTAGATAAGTAAACTGTCCAGACTCAACTCTAGCCATTCCTCACTGGAATGCTTTCCACTCATCTATTTCAAATTCCAAGAAGGTGAAAATACTTTCCCTTTTCCCTAAATTCTTACTATTTTTTCCCAGAATAGTCATGTAATATCTGTGATGCAGTGCCATGAATTGCAATTACAGTAGACTCTCTCTTAACCACAACTCAAGCAACTGGCACTCTCAAGCAACAAAATTTTTTTGCTGGTTGCCTAAGTTTTGTTGGTTGCTTGAGTTTCGGTTAACTGAGTGTCTACTTACATTTATCTGGCATCTACCAAGCCCCATGAATGCCGGTTAACTGAGAGTCTACTGTATTTGTATATGTCCTCAACTAAAACAGGAGCCTTAAGAAGTCAAAGAACTTTACTTCGGTCAGCCCCTACTACAGCCTTACATATAGTAATTATGTGGCTGATCACTCTTTTAATCCTCCCACAGTCCATACCTAATGTCAATACCCTGAAAGAAAATTTCATATACTAAGTGGCTGAGAGCTCAGAGGCTTTTTCTTGCCCCTTTTTGTCTTAGACCTCCAACTCTGGTCCCATTACGTGGCCTTACTTTTTATTGCAACAATATCCTACATTCCCTTGTATTTTTTTCATTTATTCCAGTGGTAAGAGTGGCCTAGTTATCAGCACTTCAGCAATGGTGTGATCTTGAAATCACAGGTAATAGAAGCTAATTCAGTTCTGAGAGTTTAGTAAATGGACTGTAAAATAACCTCTGGACATGGATGCAGGATAATTCAATAGTAATATTACAGAAAGAGTCAGGAGAACATAAGGATTTCAAAGAACAATCAGTGATAAGCCTCAGAACTCAAAGAAGTGACTAACTCTGTAAGGCAATGGTTCTAAATGGGTAATTGTGGTATCCTAGGCAGAACAATTCCTTCTACCAGACAGTGGTTTAGAAGCTTAGCATCCTGGACCCACCCTGGTCAAATGTCAATAGCTTACCATCCCCACTACTGCCACTCCAGTCATTTGACAACGTAAATACCACCACACCTTTCAAACTGCAGGGTAGTGCTGTTCCGAATTAAGAACTGCTGCTATCGAATCAATAAAATTTAAGAAGAAAAACTTAGGCAAACATATCATTGAATAAGAGGTGTTTTAAAAAGCAGTATTATGAAGTATTATAAAAGGAAATGTTTTAAATAAGGTGATTTCAAAAGATCCTGTCCTTTCCAGTATCTAACACAGAAGTTCAGAAACCATGTATTTATTTCTAAAACTGGGTGGTAGCTACTCTACACATATTTTATATATAACCTTTTGTGTCAATTTAGTATATAAAACAACTAAAAATACTACCTAAGATGCAAAAAGGAAAAGAGGCAATTTATCATTTTATATATATATATATACTCTTTCAAAAATATAGATCACCATACCATCTTCAATGACACGTCCTTTATCATCCAGCATGCCCTGGATTTCACAGCCTCTGACATAAACCAGTCCAACTTGTTCAATAAAAGGTCTCCTCCGGTCAAACTTGGTGCCATAAGGTTTTGTGGGTCGCACAGTAATTAAAAAGCACACATCATGCTTACGAAGGCCTGGTAAAACATAAAGACATTTTTCACTTATTAAAATGTCATTGTTTTCAGGCTTTTGTTGGCAAATTCTCATCCTCTTGCCATTGGAAGAGATATAAAAAAACATTTAAACTATCAGAGGTGATCAATGATTATATCTGCACTAAAATGGGTTTTCTATACTATCTAATACTCAATGTTTGAGAGCAATAATTAAAATAAAAGTTTCTCTTTATATTAAAATTAGAAACTTTTATGCCATGAAAACATTATCAAGTAAGTCCTCCAAATCAGGCTGCAGCTCCAAAATTGGATGCTTGTCATCATTCTTATTTTTAACCTTCTTAATAAGTAACCAAAAATATAGTTAGCCTATAATCCATCTACATCATATTTAGCAGGTTTCTAACATCTGTTTATACTATCCATCAGTCATTCCAACAAGTCTAAATGTATTTCACCAAAAAAAGTCAACTTGAGTAATTCATCAAGGCACAAAAGCATTGTTTACAGATATCACCTTAAGACAGTAATGTGTGTGCATGTGTGCGTGCGTGTGTGTGTGCGTGTGTATAGTTTCAGTTGACAAATACTGAAAGTTTTTATAAGTGAATGTCAAGAAATTGGAGACTTGTACTAAAGTCCATGGCTTCTCAGTTATTTAACCAAATAATGGATTCAGTTAGATTACCAGCTCTATTAAAAGTAGAGACACTGGAAGACAAGCGACACAAAATTAGATCACACAACATACTATGTTATACCAGTTTATCTTCATTTTTTTAAATTCAATTTTGTTAGCCAGTGTATGACTGGCAAAAAATGCAAATTTAAACAGTCTTCTTGCTCATAACCTTGGCAGCAAAATATACAACTAAATCAAATTAACAATGTGGGTAGGTGGCTAATAGTTTGGGACCATTTGGATTTGTTTCAATATGGAGTGGGGCCCCAGTGTGGCTAGAAATAATAACTCCTTTTCTTTTTTTAGTAGTTGCTTACTTTTCTAAAAATTAATTGTTAAATTGATTGGGGTGACATTGGTCAGCAAAAATTACATAGGTTCCAGGTGTATAATTCTACATCATCTATGTGTTGCATTATGTGTTCATCACTCAGAGTCAATTCTCTTTCCATTACCATATATTTGAGTCCCCCTCCCTTCTCCCTCTTTACCCTCACTCAGGTAGCCCCTAAACTACTGTGTCCATGAGTTTTTGTTTCTTTGTTGCTTTCAGTTTTATGTTCTACATATGAGTGACATCATATGGTTCTTGGCATTTTCTGTCTGGCTTATTTCCCTGTACATGATGATCTCAAGGTCCATCCACGTTGTCATAAATGGCCCTATTTCATCTCTTCTTATGGCTGAGTAGTATTCCATTGTGTAAATATACCAAAACCTGTTTATCCAGTTGTCTATCAAAGGACACTTTGGCTGTTTCCATGACTTGGCCACTATGAATATTGCTGTGATGAACACTGGGGTACATATATCTTTGCAGACTGAGGTTAGAAATACTAATTCTGATTCGTAACAGTGACTTTATTGTTTAATTCTCAACAAATTTATGCAAAAAAGCAGGATAAGCAATGAGAACTAAGGGGAACTGTTTTACTATGTGAGTTTTACAGCTTATATGACTTCTGATCTGCACAACACATGAAAACTTTTACGTTTTAGAGCCAAAGAAGTGGCTCTGAGAAGTACTTTAGTCCAATGTCACTTTTTGGTATCACTGAGGGATGACTGCCTGCTCCCTTCTAAAGTAGATCCTTTAACTGTGGTATGTCTTAGATTTGCATTAAAAACCCTATATCACTATAAGCTCAACCACCTCTTTCCTTTCAATCATCTTCATTCATTCCGTCTGTGAATGCGTGTTCTGGAGCAGAATCCAGCATTTCAATTTTCTTAATTCTGTTTCCTTAATTTTAAATAAGTTATGGAGAAAATAAGGGCCTGAGCTTCACAACTTCTTGAAGGGACAAAAAAAGAATGTTTAAACTCTTCAAAGCCCTTCTGTTTTTACAGGACACTATTCATTACTGCTTACAGAACCTCCCTCTCAACTTGTCTCCATTTGCTATCGGTTACTCTATCTGTGATCATACTAGCCCTGAATTTTGGCTCTGACCTCCCAGAAAACAGTTTTCTCCCTACCATGCCCCCCAAATATGAATCACTTGTCCCACAATACCCTTTTGTTCCCTATCTTCCCCATCAAAATTCACCCATTCTATTTCTCATTCTACCAGAGGCCTAAGTTTAAAAAAAATATTGTGTTATGTCCTTCTCATAGTAGTCTCCAATGTATTGGAGGGGAGGAATCCAGGTAAAACATCCTTTTTCTCCCATAACACCATAACGCAGACTTGTCATCTGTCATCTATAAATTTCTGTAAAGGGTCTTTTTTTTTTTTTTGGGTTTTATTTCCAATACTACATCTAGGGATAACCAGTAAGTTCTTTCAGTTTATTATCACCATGTAAAACAGTGTTTAATACTTCCTTAAGCTCTAAGGGGTAATAAATATAAGATCTTTTCTAGCAGCTTAATGCCCTTCTCAAGATTCAGCAATAATGAAGGTATACATTATTCTAGATGTGTAAAGCACCAGATTGGAACTCTTTTGAAGGACACAGGAGTCACAAAAACAATTTGTCACAAGCTATAATCACTATTGTGGCCATTTGTTAAACATTTGGCCAGCTTCATTGCTGTATTCCTTCAGAATTATATGATAAATATATCATATAGTCCCTATGGTTATAAACAGCTATATTGGGAGGAATAGTTTTTGAGAACTGAACCATTAAGGGACTATTTCTTTCCTTCTGGCATGTCAAGAAGATGGAAGGAAATAAAACCTACTGGCTACTATTTCTCACAAGGTAGCGAGAACTCTCACCAGACAGCTGGGAGAAAAATGTAAAAGGTTCCAACTGAAAATCAGTTCCTGTGCCATTTCTAGCACAGGTGTTATCAATGTTTTACTCTATTTGACTTAGTGACTCTGAACATATCTGCCCCTAAATAAAATTAATTGTGGAACTCCCAATCCCTAAAATCTTGCCTAGTAAAAAACAGAAAACAAAACAAAACAAAACAAAACTCATTTAATTTTTCTGCAATTATTATTCATCCTTGAGTATGTGTGATTTCACTGATTATTTATTTGACTTTCTCCTTTTGGTACAAATAAACTATTATTCCTTTTGAGTTGTTTTGCCAGATAACCCTAAAATTCCTTTTGAGTTTGTCTAATTTTGATTTTGTATCTTTATTTTTCATAGATTGTATGCATCCCTAGTCTCTTCATTTTGGCTGCTTGTATCTTTTAAAAATACCAGTTATCCTTGCTTGTTCTGCATGTGTGCTGCCCCTTGCTTTAGTGAATACTAATAGTTTTACTCATTTTATATTGATCCAACAAATTCATAAACATTATCTTACTGAATTTAAAACACTCTTCTCAGTTCTGCAAACTGCAATTTTCAAAACACATTGATATGAATACTGTTTTATGTTTTTTATTAAAGTATTAAGGTATTCAACTGTTCCTATATAATCTTTGGTATTTTTACTACTAATAATTATAAAGACACCTGCCATTCTTTAGATCAAATTTTGAAGATAAAATTTAGTGGAAGTGTAAAAGGGTAAATTTAGTATAAGTACTTTGCTAATCTCTAAGTGAGAGCTTATATATAAACTAAAATGACAAAAGGTAACCACTTTTTGAAATACAAAATTACCTTCCCATTCATCTTTGATGTGATCTCTGACATTCAGATTGATGGTAACATCCGCGCGAACTCGGGTTGGCCAGTTTTCACCTATGTTGGGTTTGGCAACCTCAACCACAGTGAAGGCCACGATGGGCTGGGCCATTCGTGCCCAACCACCAAATACTACACCGCCATACTCAGACTGCCTGAAAACCAAAGAAGTGGATGATTACTCAAAGAAAATGTAACTTTCCTCCCACTTTTGGACAAGTAAAACTGGTAAGTAAGAATACATGTTTAGCTCATATTTAATCCCTAACATTAGTAACTCTAATTTCTAAACTTAAAAAAAAATCTAAATCTCAACATATAGGGAGTATATATATATATATATATATATATATAGTAGAATGAAACAGGGAAACATGGTCCAGATAAGAATGAGAAGTAGAGGAATATCCCCCAGACCCCCTAGAAAAAAAAGACAAACCTATATATATGTACAAGTAAGAGCTGAGCCATTTTAAATAAAACAATCTAGTACATTTAGTTTTATTTTATATTTGTATCCTTTCCTCTTCTTCATCTAGACAGTTGGAACTGTTCATATTTTATCTTATGGACCGTAAGTATTTCTAGAAACTGTTTCAAAAACACTTTAGAACAAGGTCGATTTTAAAAAATTAAAAACAAGCAAACAAATGATAATATCTACATGCAAATGCCTTCTTTAGGGTACAATACTGAAATCATTTAAAAAATGCTGCCATGCACTGGGGGGACAAATCATCAAGGTAGTTGCAATAACTAGAACCACTAACATCCAAACATTCATTTTTATATTAGTCTAGCTAGTGCTTTAACGTTTACATTAAATAGTATATTTGGGAAATCTGCAACATAAAAACTGCAGCAATACTCCAAAATTGGAAAGTACTGCCAAAAATGACATACTTACAAAATAAACAACATCCTAACTAAAGGCTTTGGTTGAACAAAAAATTGTAGAACTTCCTAACATCAAAGAGTGCAACTAATTAAAAATAAAAGATTTGCAATCCAATGACTTGGTTCATACCAGGACAATTTCTAAAATGCATTACCAGTGTCTAAACCCTTTGTAATAACTTTTTATCACCACCCTCAATTTCTAGTTTACTAAAGTAGTTTATGTACCATAAAATTCATTCGCTGTAAATTACAATTCGGTGATTCTTATTAAATTTATAGAATTGTACATCCATTACCATAATCCAATTTTGGAACATTTCTATCAAACTTACGAAGGATTCTTTTTGTCCAACTGCAGTCAATCCTTATTCCTACCCCCAGTCAAAAACTGATCTCTTCTCCCCAATTCTTTCCCCCACCCATGAAGTCTACCTGCAACATGAAGCATTCAAAAGTATAGGTATCTGCCCCTCATTAGCACAGCCTCTCTTACCCTGCTCAGTAGTTTCAGCAGCCTGAAAACATAATCATTAGAACTATGCAATGAATAAAAATACCTCTGCTATTTTTCCACATTAGGATACAGAACAGAAGTAGCCCTGTCCCTTTTTAGAAGACATCACTTTTAACAGTTTTCTATGATGGACAATAAGGAATGACATTTTAGAAAAATTCAGCATCACAAGTTAACTCCAAAAAGTGAGGTTTTCTTCCTCTAGCAGAAAATAACGTCAGTGAAAATAAATTTTTATTAATAGCACATAAAAACTAAGTATTGTTGCTTAATTTGGCACTTAAAATATAAGTGAATTCTATTTGATGAATTGCTAATTAACAAATCCCTACTTTGCAAAATGGCCAAAATTAGGTCCAAAATCTAAGCAAGTAAACACAAGGTAACCATAAATTCTAAGGAAGCTTTCTAATCAAGCACTCCCTTCAGGTCCAAACAATGGGAAATATTATCAGGAAGCCTGTGGGCAGGGATGATCGCCCAGTGGGTATACAGATGTCACAGTGCTCGCTTGCTTACTGACTCAACTAATTATTAAGTCAAAAATACTTTATGTTGTTTTATAGTCTCACCCAGAATAACTTTTTACATAATAATTCATTAAGAAATAGAACTGTGCATGAAATAAAACATGAAAGTGAAAAAAGCAGACCATAAATCACAGTGTCCACACAGCTCTCTGCAATTACGTGTAGTACTGAGAGAAGCCTGGAAGATACCTGAATCACTTCACATTCAACATGTTAAGCTTTTCATATAGAATGCAAGATAATTGTCTATGTATGCATGGTGTGACTATAATATAATAAAAATTCATTTTACAGAATGATTTTACTCACAGTCACTTGTGATATGTAACTTATCTCCACTAATTCCATACTCAAAATGAAATAATGAAGGGTATTTACCCAAAGTCAATCATATCTAAAAAGCAAACCTACCCTTCATAAGTCTCATAATGCAGAGCAACCTACAATACCTAGGATGAAAGTTTTCCTCAGCTAAAGGAATGAACTGAAGGAATGAGCTGGCAGGTGGGGAGTCGGTTTGAGCAGAAAAGTTCTCCAAAGAACAGGATCTACTCAACCAGCCCTAAAAGTAAATGCTTATGATTTAGTCCCTCCAAGGCAATCGACAGAGGACCAGGGAAGAGTTTGCAATGTTCCATTCCACGCAATGCTCAACAAGGCCCCTCATCTCCTGCCAGGTTCTTTACAGAGGCTGACTGAGAGGAGAGGTGATAGCCACAGAGCTGCTGGGGTAGCAGAATACTCCTTTATCATAAGCTTCCCCAAGGACTCAACCTGCCCTGGTACAGGCCTGCTGGCCAGCCCACACCCTTTCCTCTTTACCCTTCTACTAATGCCCAGCCTATTACTCTGCTCCGTATCACCCACCCCCGCAGCCCCTGCGAGAAGGATGACCTCTCCTCCCTTAGCCCCAGTCCCATGCCCAAGTACCCAAATATATATTTTATATTTTAGCACTTTTAATATATTCTAATTCGCATTAAAGAATTTCTCAAAGAGTAAACACCTCATACTTTGGAGGGCATTCCACGCCAGGTATATTATTTCTAAATACATTTTCAAGGTTTCTGACAGAAGTATGTCAGTCACCGCATCTCTTCGTTGCAAATGGACCGATTTACTAACCATGGCTTCATTCTGCTGACACTATCTTCAATGTCCTGCCTAATTTCATAAGTTGACTCTAAGCGGAAGAGATTAAAATTCCTAAGGAGGTAATCATGAAGAGTCAAAAACTGCAAATTCAACTTGGGAAGAGCAAGACAACCTGAAAAACAAAGTAACATCCACATTTAAATATTTTTAAATCAGACGTCTGGTAGATAATTACATTTACATCTGTTTACATTTTTAAGAACACAAACTTTTTATTAAAAAGACAAAGTATTAAGTGGTATTTGCCTTTTAGGGACCAATTGTCATACATATATGGTCATAAATGCTTTTAGTATAAACAAATAAGGAAAGTGAGAATATAAATAATGTATTAATCACTGCGAGACATTAAAAAATATGAAGAATGCCTATTCTGAAATCTAGTACAATTTTAGTACGGTGGGTTTATTGTAGTTATGGCTCCAGAATATGACTTTGAAATAACAATTTTTCTTTTAAATCAATGTATCAATACTTATACTGGTGATGTCTTTAAAACAGTCACATTTCTTCTTATAATAATACTGTTGTTCAAAATGTTTCCTGAGATTTTTTTGAAACATGCCTCGAAAATGTGTTAGAATGCAATTTGGCACATACTCAACTGTGGCAAATTATCATCCTTGAGGACAGGAGAAGAATTCAGAAACAAATCTGTTGAAACAAGTAGGTAAACAAACTAGGAAATACCACTTTGAGTCAAAACTAAGAGTTTATTACTAACAAATGACAATGTCTTTTTTTTTTTTTTTTTTTTGGTGGTCATTATTTGGCTCTACAAGGAATTCAAACAAGTCTCTAAAAAAGGCTTTGAAAAACAAAGCACTACCAAATAAAGCCTATTATGCTGACATAATGAAAAGCTACACTTCCTATATTAGGTATCCTTAAAACGCAGTTTTATTGATTTATGGTCATATTCCACAGGATGATACACAAACAAACACAGAGGCATGGTTAAAATTCATAAAAAATCCTTAATGCTAATCAAAATACTGAATGGTTTCTAGCTTCTAATGTTGAACTTGAGGGTATCATAAAATTATCCTAATGTATACAGAGAAATATTTTCATTTCCATATAATAAATTATAAATTAAACTCCATGTTACACCTGAATCCTGTACTTTTTTTTTTTTATCATACCTTCCCCTGAATAGTACTCAGTTGGGACAATATTTTCATCCCATATAATTTTCTCTGTTGGATACAAAGGCATCTGGTTCAACTGCTGAATCTGAGAAATTCGACGTTCATGACGAGATACCTAGGAGAAACAGGTTTAGGCAGAAAGTTAGAAGCATCTTCTTTTAATCAAAATAATTTATGGACAAATTCACCAAAAGTGTGAAATGAGAAGTTTCATGTCTTTCAATTCTAGCACTTAACAAGAGATTATTTTCCCTCTTTTCCATTTTCCCCTCTGCAAGTCAAAGATGAAGGAGATCCCATTGTGATGGTCTCAAATCAGAAAGGTCTGAGTGCACTCCCATCACCTCCACTTAAGAGCTGTGTAAGAGCTGGGCAAGTTACTTTAGCCTCCCTGATCATAGTTTGCTTTTCAGTGAAAAAGATAAAATGCTACTCATCTCTCAGGTTTCTTACGAAAATGAAGTAGAATACTATAAAATAGTGTCAAAGTGCCTGGCACATGGCAAGATCTTAAAAATTATAGCATTTACCATTCGCCAACATAAGAAAAACATGGGAGCCCTACATCCTATGTTATACACTGACTTGTTAAACAAACTAGGAAAGCTTATTAATAAATTCGTCTTAGTCTTTTTTGTAAAATGAGTTGGATTCAATGATCTTTACAGAAATAAGTTTATTACCTAATTAACAGATGCTAAAATAATGATATATTTGAAAAATATGTCACATTCTCACCAGTAGAGACAGTATTATTTTAGGAAAAAAAATAGTGTGATATTATCTAAACAATGTGCATATTTTAACTTTTTAATCATAATTTGGATATCAGAGGAATCCAAAGCCTGAGGAAATCCTTTAGAAGAAGGAAGAAATGAAAGATAATGCTGGAGCACTCTAAAAAACTGTTTTCTTCTGGCATAACTATTTAAATTTTAAGGATGAAATCTTAGCTCTAAGACCCGAAAAGTCATAGGATCAACTTTATACTTAAACCTATTTTCCAATAGAAAGACTCCTACAAAAAAAATCTTTATTTTTTTTTACAGTAAGGATTTATTATTAATCCCCAAAACCTGACTTGTGAAAGAAGAGTTTACAATGTCAAAAACAGGACAAGGAATTTTTTAAAAGCATTCGTAGTCAGAGACAATGAAAAGGATTTGTAAGAAAGAAAGCAAAGATGGTGACTTGGGATGTACATTACACACAGATAAATATACTGATAAGAAGTATTTTCCAATTGAATTCATTCAAAACTCTTCCTAAGGATTTCTCTCCAAATGGCACTTAAACACCTGTCACTAGGCTTAAAACACTTGCTATAATACAAATAGTTTTCTGTTACTATGCCAAAAACTAGCATATCATCTTCCTTTCTATAGTAAGGGATTGTATTTTACACCCTACATTAAAAGTATTAGCTTGGAATATGAGTCACAAAATCATGTGCCCATTAATATTCCATGTATGTAAACGACATATATACACATCCATACAGTGCATGGTCATACACGTATAAAAAAGTCTGAAACATGAGAAATGACTCAACTTTTTAGCAGTCAGAAAAAAATTAAAACAAGCTATTATTATTATTTTTTTTTGCCCATAAGACTGGCAAAAATTGGGGTGACTCATAACATCCAATGCTGGTAGGAGCTTAAGGAGACATACTTTAATATACTGTTGGTGGAAACATACACCTTTTGGAGGGTAATATGGCAGCATCTTTTATCTTTTAAATAAGCACATGCTTCAATCAAATAATTTTACTTCTAGGTACCTCTCCTAAATATCTACATATGGATGCAGAGACATGTACAAGAATCGCCTCACTTTTTATAATAATGAACATTGCAAACAACCTAAATTTTCATAGTGGCAGTATGGTTAAATACACATCCATTTTATGAAAATATGAGAGCTATCTAGAAAGTATTCAGCCATGTAATATGAGTAATAGAGGCATTTATGGCTTGATTTTTTTCCAGACAGTGCTTGTCGTTTACTGAAGTTAAAAATAAGGTATAGCCTTTCCCTTCAATTTTTCTATGAATTTAAAACTGCATTAAAAAAAAACAAATAAAAGTTTACCAAAAGAAAGTATTAGTTTGAGGGTTAAAACCCTCATTTCCTGAAATGAATGAGAAATCCCTTAGAATTCTTAAACCACTAAACTCATGATAATTACTCTATTTCTAAATACTCCTGAATTTTCTAGTGATAAAGGTCTTATATTTAACTTTTAAAATAGACAGATACAAACATGTATGTATTATCTCTGTGTATGACTGTAACTGTCACCTCTTAAAGGCAGCAATGGTGCCAGCCATCTATGTAGCCCTAATGCCTGAATCCAGCGCCTGACATAGAAGCTGCTCATAAATGTTTGAGTGGAACAAATTCATTTCATAAAGCAGTTTTAAGAAGTAAAAGACTTGAGAAAAGAAATCCAAGAGATGGTGAAAAAAAGTCTGATAAAATCAAATGATGATATAATTCCCAAAGAGGGAATGAATCTATCTAATCTTTAGCCTGGAAAAAAATTGGTACCAATCCACATCTTGAAGAATGATTTTAAAAAGTTAGAAAAATCACACGCAAAATTCAGAGAACATTAATATGTATTTACCAGCAATTCTAGAAGAAATTCTTTATCAAAAGTTGTGTCTTCAGTTTTAGGGAGAGTTGGTAACAAGCAGAGGTATGATGCCACCTGGTGGAGTGTATTTGAACTGCAGAATAAAGAATATTCAAATCAGAGTATTTTATTAACTTAACTTCACTTTTGAACCATGTTAATTTTACAGATTGCTTAAAAAGTTTTACCTAGTAATTGTAATCCTATAACATGAGTAACAAATATAAATTATCAGCAATGAAAGTTAAACCCCTAATACAGGGTTTTCAAAGTGTCTTCTGCAAATTTCTTATGGTCACTAACATTCTTTCAGGAGTCGGCAAGGACAACACTTTTTTTATAGTAATACTAAGACATTGTATGTGTGGGCTTTTTTTCACTGCCTTTTCATATACAGTGACAGTGCATAAACAATGGTGGGTTAAAACTGCTGGCATGGACCAAGGCGGTGGCACCAATCAGTACTATAAGTAGTTACAGCATTCTTCACTGTTATATGAAGTTTAAGCAAAACCAAAAACTAGTTTTAAGAATGCCCTTGATGAAGCAGCAGAATATTATTAATATTACTAAACTTGGACTCTTGAGCATCTGTTTTTTAAAAATTCTCTGACAGAATGGGGAATAAATGTTTTGTACATAATGTTTATTTGAAGGAACAAACAACTTGAATAAATGGCAAATTTTCCAAATTTGTACCTTCAAGGAAAACAACTGACAGTATTTGTTGCCAAAGATAAAATTTAAACTTCCAAGTGACAAACTAGAATTTTAGAAATTCTGCATTTACCACTATGAGCTTGACAGCTTTTCATTGATAAACTACAGTTCAATCACCTCCCAAAATTCCCTCACTCTGTCTCAGTCCCTAGTAACCACTAATCTGTCTTCAATCTATTCCCAAACATTGCTTTTTCCAGAAGGTTAAGTGGAATCATACATTATGTAGCCGTCTGACACTGGTTGTTCACGTAGCACAGTGCATGTGAGATTCGCCCACTTTATTGTGTGTATCTGTAGTTGGTTCCTTTTTATTGCTGAGTAATATTCTACTACATGGATATATCACAGCATGTTTATTTATTCTTCAGTCAAAGGATATTTGTGTATTCCAGTTTTTGTCCACTATAAATAGAGCCACTATATACACTTCTGTACAGGTTTTTGTGTGAATGTAAGTATTCATTTCTCTCGGGCATGTGAGAACACTAAATAACAAAATTAAACGCATGTTTTACTTTAAAAGAAACTGTCAAATTTTTCCAAAGTGTCACTACCATTTTGAATTCCCATTAGTAATTCATGAAAATTCCAGTTCTTCCACGTCCTTGTCAAGAGTCAATACACTGTTCTTCTCATGTACGTACAATTCTATAAGTTTTAAATAAGAAAAAGGTCTAATTTATCAATACTTTTCCTTCATGTATTGTGCATTGGTGTCTACAGAAATTGCACAAACCACCATCACAAAGAGTTTCTCTATATTTCCTGTGTTAATTTTAATATTTAGGTTTATGATTCACTTTGAGTTAATCTGTTAATATATCATATGAGGTATGGATCAAAAGTTTCATACTTTGCTTACTGATGACCAATTATTCCAGCACCACTGCTGAAAATATTTTTCAGCTTTGAGTTGCCTTGGCACCTTAAGTCAAAAATCAACTAATCATATATATATGTGGTCTATTGCTAAACTTGACGGTCTAGTGATCTGTATGTCTGTCCTTTTTTCAATACCATGATGTACTGGTTATTATACCTACTTAGAAAGTCTTGAAATAAGATCATGGAAGTCCTCCAACTTTACACTTTTTCAAAATGGCTTTGGATGTTCTCGTTCTTCTGCCTTTCCATATTAGTTTTAGAATAAGTTTATAAAGTTCTATAAAATATCTTTTTGGGATTTTGACTGAAACTAAATTTTATCTATAGATCAATTTGGGCAGAATTCACACCTTAACTAAGTCTTCTCATCCCATGAGCAAGGCATATCTCTCCATTTTTAAAATTAATTCATTTTAATTGCACAAACTTCCTTAACATGGTTTCAGCTATCACACTAAAATTAACTTTTAAGAAAGCATCACTTGTTAAGGTTTGATACAGTATCAAAGAATATTCTCAATTATTTGGTAAAGCTATTACAATACCCCTCCCTCTATGTAATGCTCCATTTTCTTCATTTACTTCAAACAAAACAACATCTCACAACAAACTGAATCCAGAAGTAGATTGGCAAAACCAACTGTCTTTGATTAAATCAGTTGTTAGAAATTTGCAAAGCCTGAAACAATGCTACTATATATTTTTTTTCCATTTTGGAGAATATATTTTTCATTAATAATATGGATGCTAACTATGCTTTCCAGACAGCATCCAGCTGCAAAACCATTCTCATTATGTTGACAATGGCTGGATTTTTTCTGGACAGCCTTCGTATAACCAATTTTAATTAACTTTTTAAAAATTCTACTTTCTCTCTTTATTTGAATTTTTTTCCCAACAGTGAAGTATCATTTTCATCCTATAAATACATAGTTTCAAAATTGTTAACTCATACATACCCCTGTGAGAAACAAACTTACTAGAGTATTGTATTTACATTCTTTCTTTCTGTCCTTAGTCTTACAGCATTTAGCCAAAATTTGGTTTTACAAAGTTACTTAGATCAGTTATTTTCTTCTTCAACTTTTGCATGGTTACCTTATTTATTTCTAATACAATTACTGTTACGTTTATATTCCATTTTGGGGCCTTTCCCATATCCTAGTTAACTTAAATGGTTTTTTTCTTTTTTTGTAGCTGGATACTTTTTATTTGACCAGAAAATGACATTTTTTCCTAATTATAAAATTAGTTAATGCACATTATTTACACACTTAGAACAAAGAAAAGACAAAGAAGAAAATAAAAATCCTCCATAATCTTAAGATAAACAACTGTACTAATTCTGGTACAAATCCTAATAAGTAACTTTTTTAATGAGTACTTACATTTTTTTCTAGTTTCAATTTCTAATATAGTAAATATAATGGCTGTAATTCACATTTAAAAAGTTCTTTGAGATCCTCAATAATTTTTAAGAGTGTGAAGGAGTTCTAAGGGCAAATATAAGTTCCTCAGATGGATTATGTAGCCCAATTAAATGAAAAAAAAAATCTACAAAAGTACTTCAAAAATATGATGATATTTTCATAATCTTATGATGGACTTCTATATAAATCATGTTGTTATTAAAAAGATGAACAGATGTGATTACTTAAAAATTTAAAACATCTGTAAATAAAAAAAAAAATACCATAAATGAAGTTTAAAAGTGAGAAAATAAGTACAACACAAACTAGATAAAATATTAGTATCCAGAATACATGAAGGCTCCTTTAAAAAAAAAAAATCAACAAAAATGACAAGCAATGGAATACAAAATATAATAGTAAAGGATATTAAGAAAGTTTCAGAAAAAAACATCAATTGCCAAAAAAACTAGAAATATCCTCATTTCTGGACATAATCACATAATACAAAGTAAAACGATGAGGGTTATTTTGTTCTTGGGTTAGTAAAATTAAAGATAAATATACCTAGTGTGGGTAGGAAGAGAAATAAATCCAAATAAACTATTGGTATAAGTATGTAATTGGTATATTTTTTTTGAGGAAAATTCAGCAATATATAATAACAAATTTTAAACACATAGCCCCTGAATCAGCCATTCAGCTTTTAGGAATCAGTAACAAAAACTTTTATGTAGAAGTAAAAAGGATGTCACTGCCAAAGTGTTTTTAATAGCCAGAAATTAAAAATATTAAAAATCTGTTAATAGGAGAATAATTTAAAAACAGTAGGGCAGATCTGTTCAATGGAACTGCATGCAGTTATTTAAAAGAAGAAAGTAGATCAATGTGTTATTATAAGAGTTATTACTAAATCCTCATGACAATGAACAACCAACTAACCTCAGTTTGTTTCACTTTAAACAGTCAATTAGCTTAACATAAATTCTAAGAGATAAGGACAATGAGAAGATAACAGAGCATAGTGGTTAAAAAGAACTGGGGCTCAGAGTAAAGAAGAAGAAAACCTTGCCATATGTGATAACATGGATATAGACCTTGAGTGCATTATGCTAAGTGAAATAAGTCAGACAGAGAAAGACAAGTACTGTTTGATCTCACTTACATGTGGAATCTAAAACATCAAAAGCACACACACATCCCCAAAAACCCCACGAGAAATCAAGCGCATAGATTCAGAACAGACTGGTGGTTGAGGAGGTGGCCAGTGGGAGGAGGGTGCAATGGATGAAGGAAATCAAAAGATAAACTTCCGGTTACATAACAGATCATGGGGGTGGACCATAGAACGTGGTGACTACAGATAATACTGTATTGTGTATTTCCAAGTTCTTTTCACAAGAGAAGAGCTCCTAACTATGTGTGATGACTGATATTAACTAGCCTCGCTGTGGTGATCATTTAGCAAGATATGCAAATACCCAATCATTATGGTGTACACCTGAAACTAATATAATGTTGTTATGTCAATTATACCTCAATAAAAAAATTTTTTTTCAAAGGTTAGGGCTCAGAAATCAGACTACCTAGGTTCAAAACCTATCTCTGCCACTCACTTGCTGTGTGACCTACACAAATGACGATATTCTGCACTTCAGCTATCTTATGTGTAAAATGGTACCCACTCCTCTCAGATGAATGTTTTCATAGTAAACAAATGCATGCTATTACTATTTTTAAAAGTATATTAGCACATGGCTAAGTGCCAGAGAATATTAATTTCATAACTTTTAAACATGCAAAAATTTTCTTAAGTCACACCTCTAATATCACATACAGAAGTTTCCCCCTATCCAACAGGTCTATGTTCCAAGATTCCCACTTGATGGTTGAAACCTTGGATAGTACCAGACCCAAGGTATACTGTTGTTTTCTTACACATACACAGCTTTCTCCTTAATCAACTTCTTCAACTCTGCCAGAAATGTGGCAGCAGCTTCTTCATCAGCAGATATAGACTCTCCAGTAATTTTTATGTATTTCAGTGCAATTCTATTCCTGAATCTGTGAAACTATACCTTATTTGCAATAAATGGATTAGGTCACTCATTTCAGGGAATCCCTTGCTGAAGTCTTTGTATAGGTTCAAGGTTTTTGCACAACATGCTGCCATCAATTGGAATACATTTTGTTTGTGTCTTCCACCCACAAAGTGAATGCCTTTTCCATCTTAAGCACTCATCACATACTATGGCCATTACTTCTGTAGTTTGAGATGCGACAGTAAAACTAGCATGAATTTTGTTTTCCTTCTTCACAATTTTAAGATTCACAATTTCAAACTCAAAGATTCATTATTACCATTCTTAGCAAATTCATCACATAATTTATTTTTCTCATTAAGTCAAGAACTTTCACCTTTTCACTTAAGGGAGCACTTCACAGATTGTTTGGCATATCCCAAATGCCAACCTCACTACTCTTGTGCTTTGTGGCCATTATTAAGTAAAACAAGGGTTCTTGAGCATAAGCACTGTGATACTCCAACAGTCAACCTGATAACTGAGACAGCTACTAAGTCACTGACAGGTGGGTAGTATGTACACTGTGGATATGCTGGACAAAGGACGGCCTCACATTCTGGGCAGGACAGATCGGGACATTATACAATTTAAAACTTATGAATTGTTTATTTCTGGAAGTTTCCACTTAATATTTTCAGACTGTGAACAACCACAGATGACTGACCAAAAAGTGAAACCACAGCTAAGGCAGGGGACTACTGTATGAACATTCTTTGGTTTCTGTTACATGTTGTTTATGAGTGATGGGATACCAGCTTCATGTTCTATTCTAAGAAAAATTTAAGACTTAGGAAAACTGTATGTCATAAAAAATATAAATTTTACCAAAAATAAGAGAAGATGAATAATTATATTTAAGTGACTGCAAGATACCAAATGTTAGAGAGAAACCCTAGTTCTAGTTGTCAAGAAAGAGTAATATAACAAGTAGTATTACTTAAAGTAGTACAAAATAATTAAAAGCAAATAAGAAAATTAAAATTCAGTTTTTCTTTCATGTTACCTTACCTAAGAGGTCCAAAAAACTTGATCAAGGATTCTCGAGTATCTACTTCTGCCACGTTTGAGAGAGCAAAATCATAGAGTTCAGGGAAATGTGCAAAAGCAGCTCTCTAGAATAGCAAAAAAACAAAAACAAAAAACAGGATTTACGTCTACCTATTGATACAATCAACAATTTATATTATATAATGGAAATATTCTTTAAAATATTAATGTACTTCCCTTTATTATATGCCTTTCTTATATGACCTCTGTCTTATTCAACCAGCAGCATTAAATATAATATGAAAAAAACTAAAATTGCTCTAGCAAAGATGAGAAAAACAAAGAGTAAATGTTTTTTATTTCTAAAATTGTAATTTTGAATATACATGAAAGCCAGCTTCACTGGTTAAGAAGGGAGAAAAAATGCAAAACACTTTATTATCAAGAAATGGCCTAATAAAACTAAAAGAAACTTGTAGTTTTCAAAGGAAATTCCCCCCTGAAGCAATAGCGTTGAAGAAGAAGTCAAAAGCATAGCGTGCTTGTGCCCTGCTTTACTCTGGAACTCTGGAAAGAGAGGACCTCTCAGGGTAACACCCCCAACCAACATGAGACAGGCTGCAAGGAAACAGAAATAGATGCATTACATTGATTTGATGAGAAAGTGTAACACTCCTCGTCCTCCTTAATGCCCATGTGACACAGAGAAGATCCAGAAGTTTTTCATGTGTTCCATAGTAGTCCACGCAGAAGGTTGCCAAGATTATGAAATGAGCCTGCCATGGGATTACTACAGGCAGTGGCAAAGTGGGCCTGCAACCCAAGCCTGAGAGTGAGCTGTCTATGTTAGGAAATGAACGAGAGTCAACTCCCAGAATTCTAGCAACATCGTGAACAAAGCTGGGACCTTGTCACCAGGGAGATAGCTGAACGCCTCAGGAGCAATCATTATGCCTTGCCTGTGCCAGGAGAAAAGACCACATGCCACACCAGCCATGGTAACTTCAAGGGCAGAGGCAGAAGGACAAAAACACAAATGAATGCTCTGAGAAAAGCAAGAAAAGGTGTCTGAGCTGGGACAGTGTAAAGATCATTCCACTTCTAACAATGAGGCTGTCTTAGTGTCTCCATGCACCCAGATGCCATTTTGGGAGAGAAGAAAGAGAGCAGAGACTCTTTGAAAGAGAAAGTGGAATTGATTATGAAAGACAATTGAACTTAAGTTTGACTGAATCTTTATCTGAAAAGAATGGCTTTTTAAAACAGAAAGAACTGAATTACTTTAAATTGACAAATGAAAGCTTCTTTTTGCCACCTAAGGAAATGGAAGTCAAGAGCAAGATGAGATCAATAATAGAAAACAAAGATACATTTTTCACAACTGAATTTTATTGGTAAATTTCAGTCCCATTATTTGTGTTTATCTTTAAAATGTACCAAATACTTTTACTACTTTGTCATACGATGAAATATTCTTTCATGAGGTTAAAACTGATATTTAAATGCACTAAATTGGCCCACTAAGTAATATTTCTAAGTGGTAAATATATCAGTATTCTGATTCTCAAGATGACACCTATGAAAGAAAGGCATTCTTTTCATGAATTCATCAATATTAGCAATATTTTAAAGGTGCAAGATGAAAATACTATTACATGAATACCTTTTTCTATTTGTACTATACAAAACCTAAATTATTCATGACCCAGCTTTATGGAGCAGAAGCAAAGGCTATAACATTTCAATTACCTGTAGAGAAGTAATTCTATCATAGTGAATTGTAGTCATCTCATTCTCTGTCAGAGCATTTCCAGTCTGGTCATTAATCTCAAAACCAGTATAGAACTTAAGCATGTCTAAAAGCTAAAAGAAGAGATTTAAATTAATAAGCTGTGTGAACATAAGAGCAATAGAGCAAGAACATATGCTACTTATTAAAAATAAGTAAATCCATATACCTTCTCAGAGGTGAAAAACTGAAATGTAAACAATACAACAAACATTTCAGAACATATCCAATGTGTTTTCTTTAAGTGAGAATAGGTATGTATGTGTCTTGTGAATAAATTACTAAGTTAATTCATATACGTGGTCTACCTATATATAGAAGAACTTAAAGAGACATTAAAGTTCTAATCAAAGGAAGTCAATCATTTTAATAAAAATTTTTTTTTATCTATATCACTGCAAATTTATAGAACTATATCACAAGAGGGTGCTCCTGAGGTTTTTATTTAATGCCCCTTAGAATTTCTGAATGAGTGTTTTGGAATTCAGAATTGGAGATACTCTTCCCTATGTGCTGCTTCTATGATGGAAAAACGGCAACGTGGGGAAAGCTAAATAATCTATTCCTCTTATCAGTCTCCACGGCCACTGAGCCTTTTTTTTTGCTTAGTTCCTGCTGCTAACATAGGCTTTAATGATGCTGCTTTCCCCTTGTGGCAGCATTAACAGAGTCCACTGGCTGCCTTTACCACAAATCTTTATTATTCTTAAATTTAATCTATGGCAGATCAGATATTAAAATTTTAATACTTGTATATGTGGCAAATCATTGGGATTTAATAAGAGAATGAGAAAAAAAGGAGTGATCACAGGTACAAGATAAAAGAATTCTTAAAATATGCAAACTCAAGTTATAACTCTATGATCTCACTGAAACACAAATGTTAGTTTATTACAGGACTTTTCTTCTGGATGACACTACAGGAAATGCAAATAGTAATACTTCACCTTCCTATCCAAGTTAACAGAGTGCACTGGCCATCCTACTCCAGTCAGCAGACTAACCGCATATACACTTCCATGCTACCAACCGCCTCTCTCACCATCATCTCATGGAAAGAGAACCATGGTCTGAGGGCAGTTTCCTTAAAATTAATGCTCATCATCTAGTATATTCCACAGTGGTTACTGGCATAAAATCAAAATATATGAACATATGGGACTACATTGCACATAATTTAATCCAATAATAAAATCAGATGATTAACAAAAGGTTATAATACATCAATACTAGAAGCCACAAGAATGTACTTACTTTGTACATTAAGACTTGATTTTTACTTTAAAAAGCAAACTTTACTTTGTGTTGTGCCCTGGTACTCCCAGTTGCATGGCAAAGTTCAATTTAGAAATGGAAATAGTTAAGTATGCTCACATACATCAATGCTCACCTGGGAAAAAAGATGGCCATCCTCTTCCCTATGGACAAGATTGGAAAGGTAACAGTGAACCAAAAGGTGGGAGTCATCTAGGATGGTATTAAACCAGCGCCTTGTGGGAAGTAGGGCCTAGAAAAAATAAATACCATAGGAATAGTCTGTAGGTTCTCTGCAGCTAGAGGTGAAATCTACTAATACTTAGAAGTGTTAACCACATCCAAAGTACCCCCAAGTCTCCCAAAGACACTGTGCACAAAGTGAGGTCCCTATTGCAGAAACTCATTGTCAATATTTCTCAATAAAATAAAGCACTGGAAAAAAAGTCTCAGACATCTCAGCCAGTAATTTTCAAACAAAATTCTACACGAAATCCCAATATATACTGTATATAGGTTTAAAAATGGTGCTACTTTCAGAGAAAAGGGAGTGGCCACCCCTAAGTGAAGACTTCTTTTTCGGTCTCCACATCCTATATCCTGTCCCCTATGACAGCCAGCAAGACAGTGCTGAGAAACTGTGACCATCAGTTTGAAAAATCACTAATTTAATCGAATGCCCTCATTTTATAGATGAGGTTATTGAGACCCTCAGAGTCATAAATAAGTTATTGGTAGAGCTAGAATTTGAATGAAGATCTCATGAATGATGGCTAATCCAACTCATTAACCTTCATGTCAAGAAACTGCCCTACCTTTCCAGGTAAGGAAAGGATTTTCTTTCAATTGTCAGCATTAAAGAGGGAAAAGAAAGGAAACGAATTCAATCTGAACTATACCAACTCTGCATCTTAACTTTCCATCAAAATCTTTCACCTAATAGTATAAAATCTTCTTTTAGAATCTTATATTTAAAAATTAACACTAGCAGCTATATCTTTTTTAATTGACAATATTAGACACATTAAAAAAATGAGATTATTAAAGAGATGACCATAAACAAATGACTTCAACCACTATTTTAAACCTGATGAAGGGGTATTAAAATATAAGAGAAAATAATCTGCCACTGCTGAATTCATGTTTAATAACTACACTAAATTTTTTTCTATAAATAGCACCTATCTGATAACTTGAAAAGTCAACTGCTTTTGACTTTCTTCTGTGAGACACTCTGAAAACTAACTAAGGCCAGTTCAAGGTGATACAGAAATATTTCATACATAGTTAGTCTGAGCCTCCTTAATAATTATATAATCACTGCACACCTCTTACCTCTAGATCAATCATAAGTTCAATGAATCTTTCACAGTAGTGAACTTTGTCCATAGTGACAGGTTCTAGGCATAACACAGAAAACATGTTAGAATTTTCTTACTTAGGTCATTCAGTGGTATCACATCTTAAAATTAGCCATTATTTAAAATAAGGTTATTTGTCTCTTATTCATCAGGATTGGACTAACTATGAGGCAGAGTAAGGACCTCACGCACATTTTAAAAACAGGCAGGCCTTACCCTTATATTTAGCTCTACAAATATGAGAAAATGAAAAACCTAGCTTGGGTCAGAAACATTATAAAAATAAGATAAGCAAAAATATTTTTAAAGTATAAATTTTAAAAAAATATGTACTGAATGATTAGATTTTGAAAAACAGACATTAAAAACTAGAAAGGCACTTCTGTATAAGTTCTTGACTCATTTTCCTATTGTCTTCACATACTAAACTTCTATAACTTTCATATGCAAAAACACGTGTTTACGTATTCATACAAAGATAAATACTAGATCTGAAAATTAAGTTCACAAACTCATTCTAGAAAAAGTGCTACATAATTCATTGCTGAATGTCACTACAGTCACTTTCGAAGTACTCCCCTTGGGAAGCTATGCACCGATGCCAGAGCCTAGTATACCCTTCAAAGCAATTCTGGAATTCTTTTTCTGGAATGGCCATCACAGTTGCATGTTGTAGCCTTGGCAAGGTTATGACACCTTACTGAGTTGTTTGTACAGTGCTGCTAACCTAAGAGCATGGTGGCAAGTTTGTGAATTTAATTGTCAGATTTTGGGAACGACATCTCTGATGACCATTCCAGAAAAAGAGTTCCAAAATTGCTTTGAAGGGTGGACTAGGTGCTGGCATCAGGGCATAGCTTCCCAAGGGGAGTACTTTGAAGGTGACCATAGTGATATTCAGCAATGAGGTATATAGCAATTTTTCTAGCATGAGTTCGTGAAATTAACTGTCCAAAGTCATATATATATATATATATATATATATATATATATATATATATATATCTTATAGATCTTTGCATAGAAAAAGTGGGAAAGACACCAAACTAATTAAAGGAACAATTTATGTGACTTGTTTTCCACTGTACATGTATACCTTTTGATAATAAAATGACAATGATAGAGTAATAAAGTATTTTTAAATCACTATCTTATGCTATTCATTAGATACATCAATAGAGCATTAACGTACTATTTTTAAAAAATATTTTTGTTTTTAATTAAAACCTTGTGACATATTTTCAGAGTACAAGTTTTTTTTTTTCCTAATACCAGGAAATAGTCTACCATTTTACCAGCTAAAACCACTGTGCCAAGATTGTTTCAATTAAAAAGGATAATTTCAGGGTCCCTATTGCTGTTTTATCTAAAGACTCCCAGCAGTGAGTAGCACAGTGCTAGACCTGTAGGAGGCATGCTACAAATGCTTACTAATAAATCCACTTATTGAATTTATGTACAGTATACAGGAAAATGTGAAGAAAGAAATGTGAGTATGTTGGTGACCACTATCTGGAAATGTTAACGACAACTTTTCAATGTCTATAATCCAGACCCTAAAATTACATAACCATAGAATTTCATAGCTGGAAAAGACCTCAGAGAACATCTATTCCAGCTCTTGGTTTTCTAGGTGAGAAACTGAGGACCACAGAAAATGACTTGATAAAAGTACAGAACAAAGCAATGGCTGCTTAGAAGTAGAATCCAAGTTTTCTCAGGTGTAGTCTAGGTCATACAGCTGTTAAAACTAAAGAATTTAAAGGAGCAACTTTTAAATTAAATCTACAAACCAATCATCTGTTGCAAGCTTTCGCTCTTGTCACAAAGGAAAATATTTTTTCCAAAATTTAAAAAGTGAGTCACTTCTATATTCTGTATTTTTATTTATAACTTGGGAAAATTACTGGCAACAACCTATTTAAAATTTGAACATGATGCTTGGTGCTCAACTTTGAGCCCTGGAGGGTAAAGCTGCATGTTTTCAAATTAGCTGGGCCTACTGGGGACACTGTCCAAAGTCGAAATCTTGTTATTACAATTCCAGACATCAACAAAGCCTGGTCATTCACCTCTTACAGCTATTGTGTTTTTTTCTTTTCTTTCGACAGCAGTTCTGACATCTCAGATCATCTTGTACAGATTTCCTTTATAACCAACTAATAAAAACATGGTTTTAATGATTGTAAAATGAAACTACAATTCTTACTCTTTTAAAAATTAGTTTTCTGTTTCCTAACTACATAATCAATCCATCTCTAAACTGACACAATGTTTTCAACATCTTGTTTGTTCCTTTACCAACTAGTTAAATTTTTATTGAAGTTCCAGATCAATCTAAGATTGATAATATAAACAACAATGGAAACAGTTAGTGGTTTATAGGTTGTTAAAATTACTGCAGACCCTATGTTGCTGCTGTTGGTTGATTTCCAAACCTTTCTAGATGACCCTAGATAAACATTCCATAGTTAGAGACATCAATTTTTATAACCCTAACTTTACAGATACTAACAGTTGTAAGCACTCATTACTAATTGTTACAAGAAAACCAAATCTAAGTCGTCTTTACAGGTTTAAGTGGCGTAACTGAAAGATTTAAATAGTATTAAGTGACTTAGATTATAAGTATATATAGTAATTTTTTCTTTATACTAATGCTGGTAGTGATATTATGCCCCAAATCATGATTTATAGCATTAGTATCTAATCCTCACTGAAATATCGGTATGAGTTTCAGTTCTAAAATATTACTTGGAGGATCAGAATTTGTAAGTGATTTTGTTGTATTTTACTTTAAAGAAAGCTAAAATATCTGATGCAAAAATATAAATATAATACATTACAACTGTAGAGCTGTTCTTAGATTATATTTCTGTTAGGAAATAAAACATTATTAACCAATGATTATCTTACATAGCACATATACATCTTTATTAAGTAAACAATATTCTCTTTACATTCAGTGAATGCTTATAAAAATCTTGTAAGCCCAGCATAATGTAATTAGCCCTTTTTGGCATATAGGCATCACTCAGACACAGACACACACACACACACACACACACACACATATAGTATAATGATATACTCTACACAGTATATACTCAGTGGAGGGAAATCCTTTCTATTTCATATTGCACCTCGTATATCAAAAATAATTCTCCTCTTCTCCTCCAAATAGTATTTGATGTCACCTGAAAACACTATTCAGCACCATACTGTAAATACTGTGTGGACAGGGACTGCAATTGCCTTGTTCACCACTGTGTCCCAGCTCCTTGCAGAGAACGCGGGTCTTGCACGCAAGTTCAAAAAATATTTGCTAAATAAATGAACAGTTCAAACCAGGCTGATGCCTGTAAAATATGTGAAATTTTGGCAGTCACAATACTCAGACTGGTAATATATTTGAAAAGAGTAGGGCATACACTTTGCCATTCTAAGAGCAGTTTTTAGGCTATAAATCTTATAGGGGTATCTAAGTAACTTCACAAATAAACTGAGTAAAAGAAGATAGTTACCAGAAAGTGGGATTGATTTCAGCACAGAAATAAACTTCTGGATGAGTTGTGAAAGAAATCTTCTTTCTTGATAAGCTCTAAAATGAAAGATAAAATGTTTGATTTGAGTTTTTGAAAAATAATTATTTCAAAAGTAAAATTTTAATGCTGAACAACCCTTTCATACACTGTTCAAATGTTCCACTTCTTTCTGAAATTGGGACCATTATTTGAAAACAGAGCTTCCTCTTTGTAGATGAATGGAGCACTACATGAAGGAAAGAAGAGCCCCACTGCTGGTCTAACAAGCCAGCTAAGAAAGTCCCTCTTCCTTCTTACTGTAAAAGCAGTCGCTTGATTGATTGATTGATTGATTGATTTTTTAATTCATTTTTATTGTTAGACTTATTGGGGTGACATCTGTTAGCAAGGATTACATAGGTTTCAGGCATACAATTCTACAGTGCATTGTCAACTTGTTGTATAATAAGTTCACCACCTAATGTGACTTCTCTTTCCATCACCTTATATTTAGCTTCCTCCCCTCCTCTCCCACCCCCTCCCCTTTCTCCCCTGTCACTTGATTTAAAGGTCAGGATAAGAAATGAGTTTTCAAAATTTCCTTTATAGTCTGCTCTTCACACATTAAAAACCTAATGTTTAAGTATGTAGTTAAAATGATACGAGCAATTTTATACTTCAACATGTTTAAAGTTTTAAATAGAGTACTACAATGTCTGAAAATTAAATGTTTGTTTAAAAGACAATTTTTTACTCCTTACTAAGTGCAGTATGTACCAATCATCAGTTATTACTGGATAGCTGCAAATGATTATGCCAGTCCTGCTAGAAATTCAAAGGAGAGGAATGACTAAAACATACTTAAAATGACAAGTCATATAATATAAAGATTAATTACTAACACAAAAAGGCATGTAATTAATAAAACTGGCTGACATTAACTGAGCACGTACTGTGCCTGGATCTGAGCTGTTAAGTACCTCATATGAATAATCTCATTTAGTGCTGAAACTGGTTCTATGAAATAGGTACTATTGTCCTAATTTCACACCGAGGCTTAAAGAGGTGAGGTAACTTACCCCAAGTTACACAGCAACTGAATAAGAAACCTAGTTAAGTCTGATTGTAGAATGATATTCTAACCATTACATAAACAGATCAGGGCATTTCAATAAAAAATATAGCTTGTTTTAAGAATTCAGAAGAAGAAAGCGCGGTGGTCTGAAGTAGTTGGTCTAGAAGAGTGTTGAGAAGGTTAGCCTTTAATCAAGTGAAGTGGAAGTGAAAGGCCACTTAGGAAGGGAATATTTAAGAAACAATGAATAGACTAGTTTAGCAATTTGGGGGGGGGTCACAAGAAATAGGGGGTGGTTTTTGAATGTCACTAACTTTAGGGTTTATATTATGGGAACTAGAAAACCACTGAAAGCTTGTGAATAGGAAGGAGTATGACAAACACACAAAATTTTCCACAAAGATTGCCAGTTAGGCTCATTGTTGTAGGAAAGCTAGAAAAACACCAAATAGGAATTTACTGTAGTAGTTTAGTCAAGAGGCTGTAAAGGCCTGATGGCAGTAGTATGAATAGACAAGAAATGAGAGGAAAGACAAAAGATAAATCTAATAGGACTGGTTGACTGGATATAGACAGAGAATTAGAGTGTCCCAAGCCCAAATGGTTAAAAGAATTAAGAGAAATTGTGCAACAGTGTGAGCTTGGGAGGAAAAAACAATGAGCATTATTTCAGCCAAATTGGAGTTCATGGCAATGCATCCAAATACAAGTATAAGGGGGTTCCCTGGTGGTGTAGTGGCTAGGCTGCAGCACTCTCAAGGCTGCAGCCTGGGTTCAATTCCCAGCCAGCGAACCACCAAAAACAAAAACAAAAACAAAAACAAAACAAAACAAAAAAACAAATACAAGTATATAGCAAAGAGTTATACAAAGATAGGAAAGCATAGAAGTACAGGGCCAGAGAGATTTTAGGGTTAAATCATATTGAGGTAATAGAGTTTTTTAAAAAGCAGTAAAATGATGCAGAGGTGTCATGTAATTTGTCTAGTCAAAAGGTTGTTGGCTAGAAACATACCACAAAAGAGATGAGACTGGAGGTGGAAATTAAAGAAGGGATATTCCTACTCTGACCCTAATACCTGTCCTCATAGCTTTCACTCCCTTACTCCCAAACTCATTTCTCTGGCATCCAGGCTTTTTTAGTTCCTCCTATTTTCAGTGACCAACAGCCTAACTCCAGGTTTCACTTCTTTTTGTCCTCAAGCCTCTTCTCATGGTTTATATACCTCACTAGATAATCTCACCCATATTCATGGCTTCAGCTACTATCTATACATGAATAGACTACTTTCCTAAGTGGGAAAAGAAAATAAGACAGAGTCAAAAGAAGTTACCATAGGCTCAAGGGAAGTGAGTCCTGAGTGCATGCACAAGTGCGCGCGCATGTGCGCGCGCGCACACACACACACACACACACACACACACACAGAAAAAGAAGTGAGTGGAAAACAGCAATTAAAAATGGAGAAAAAAAAAAAATTACTGCTTGAACAGTCATGAGGTAAATAAGGCAAGAGCAGTTAGCCTCAAAGAGACATAGAAACAAATCCTTTAGAGTACACAAATCCTTCCTGTGTCCTACTAAAAGAACTCTTATTCGATGAAATAAATACTTGCTTCCAGACTTTTAACCCATAATCCTTATCTGCTTCTTTATCCTTATACTTGATTTTTCTCCTTAGGATCTATCACCATCTAATATATAATTCATCTGCTTATTGCTGTCTTGCCCAACTAGAATGTAAGCTCCACAAGAGCAGGAATTACTTTCCTGCTTTGTTCTCTGCTTTATCTGTTTTTATCTCCTATACCTAGGATGGTACCTGGAAAAATTAAATAAACACTCAATATTTGTTGAAAGAATGAATAAATTGTTTGGAATGTATTAAAGGTCGTTATTAAGAGAGATGGAATAAGAGAAAGAAAAGCTGGATTGACAGGTTGTGGAGAAAACAGAACCATCGTTAACAGACACCATGGACAATAGGCAGGGAGAAGACCAGTGATGTACTTATCACTGTGGCAGAGAGAAGGGAAAGGAGAAAAATGTAGTAAAAGTACTGCTTAATCATTTATTTGGTTTGACACTTTGCAGAGGAAACAACAAACCAGTCACATCATCTAAGACCCACAACCGGGGATAACAAACTAATACAGAACAACACTTTGGCAACATACTGTTCTCTTGCTTCTGGATCCATCTTTTCATCATTCTTTTTAATCAAATTCCAGAATTTTCTTAGCTTAGGTGTCTTTTTTAATTCTAATTCCAATCGCGCCTGAAAGAGAAATGTGATATTAAATCACTAGTAACCTCAAAGTTTACAAGGATAAAGATTAGATCAACTAATACCTAGTTTTATAGTGTATGGAAACAAGACAAAGCAATGGGATAAAACCTGAAAGCAACATGACAAAACGTGAAAATTAAGAAACTAATAACTATATTTTTAAAAAATGTTCAGTTCTAGCACTTGTTAATAGAAAAAATAAGATCAAAGAAACTGCCTTTCTAGTCAATATTTTAAGCTTAATAACCATTTAAATTCCTTTCTTATTTCTAAAATTAAGGATTTCAATTCACAAAATATGAGCATTAACACTGAGAATAATGACTGAAGTTTGAAAAATGAATTAGAAACAATGAACATAAAGCAGATATTACAAGTAAACAAGGTAATGTCCAAATCAGCATATTTTTTCTTATAGCACTTAGCAGTTTTTACGTGGTATTATTTCTATGTCTGTTTTCATCCCCATCAACTAACTGATACTTATGAATGAGCTTGCATAGCTGAGTGCCTGCAAAAATACCACATGGAGGAAATAGAATCCAGAATAAAGTATTACATTGAAATTTGATAGTTTTATTTTATTCCCCTAAGATCTGTTGATATGGCTTTGATACCAGAACATATTATCAATAAGGATTTGATGAAAAAAATGAAGTCATTAATAATAAACATGACCCAGACTATCTCCTATAACTATATGTATATGCCAATCAAGGAAAATAAAAATTTAGGTCTGTACTGAGTCTCACCCAAAGACATATACAACAACCATATTTTGCTAAATTAACTCTCCTTTATAAGCTCAATAGATACTACCTTATTTCACCATACGATACTGAAATTAGGTGAAATATACTCATATATTAGCTTGCATATAAATACTTTAAAACTGAAAAACTACATCTATGATTAAGTCCATGCACAGTAAAAGGTACATTTTTAAGCAGGAAAGGAGACTTTTTAGCTACTTTATATTAATATTAAAGCTACACAGTCTAAAAAAGACATTCCACTTATAAAATATATACACATAAATTTCTGAAATTAGATACTTACAAACTGTAAGCCCATCCACATTGGGAGGGAGATAAGCTGCTGTACTTGGCTTCGTATCAAGTCTACTTCCTGTTTAAAGCATGAAGAAAACAAGTTTATAAACATAAACAGCATTTTAACCTTAGTCTTTACACAAGGAGCATACTGCCTTTTTAAGTCCTGGGGGTGAGGGTGGGGGCATGCCACCAAATCAATGATAGCATGTTAATATTAAGAAGTTCAATACTTTTTTTTAAAAGATAGAGTCAGCCCTCATTATTTGCAAATTCTGTATTTGTGAATTCACCTACTCACAAAAAATGTATTGTAACCCCAAATTCAATATTCCTGATGATTTCATAGTCATTCATAGATAGCACAGAGCAACAAAAAAGTGTGAGTTGTCTAACACACACATCTCTAGCTACACGTTCCTGTTTCAGCTCTCCTATAAACAAATGTCCTCTTCCTGGTCTATTTAGTGTCAGTTTTTTGTTTTTGTGCTTTTTGTTGGTGGCTTTGCTTTTTAAAATGGTCCCCATGCATAGGGCTGACGTGCTGTCTAGTGTCCCTGGGCTCAAGAAGGCTATGATATATGCCTTACAGAAGAAAATACGTGTGTTGGATAAAGTCTGTTCAGACATGTTAAAGCACTGTTGTGAGTTTAACATTAATGAATCAACAACATATATCATATGAGATGTCTTTAAACAGAAACACACATAAAACAAGGTTATATTTGGACTGGTTGATGAAAATGGTGTGACCAGAGGCATGCTGAACCTAGCCCTGTCTTCCCTAGGAGAAACGGTTCAGTTTTAGCTAATTCAGTGTTCGCAGATACTTTATAGAACGTAACTCCCTCAAACACCTAGAACTGACAGCAAATTAAATAAAATAAAACATTTCAATAAGCTCCCTTTTAAGGTAATTAAACTCAGCACCAAACTAACACTAACTAAATCTTATTTCTGTTCAATTTTTGATAAGGAATCATACCCACTGATATTCTTATTTGCTTTGTTTGGTTTAATAAATGTTAAAGAGGTAACAGTGGCATCCAATGGGGGCATTGTAAATCTTATTTTAATGCCTTTACAAGATCCATGTGAGGTAGTACATGGACACAAGTAATAACCATTCATCTATCAACAGTCAGTCTTCAGGAGAAGAAAGAACTTCATGCATTCTCCTGCAGGGGTCTAAGTGCACTATCAATTCAGAAGCACTTATCTTTAAATAAATAGGTATATACCTTCAGATAATCACAGTAGGGAAACACAAATAAAATATAAATTACTGTAAATATTTAATTTTCTAGAAGATAATCTTATAAAGGATGAAAAATGCTCCATATTCATAAAACCCAAGAGATTTTCAAAGACCATCCACAATTGCTCCTAATCAATCAACTCAAAACAACTCTCCTGCTGACCTGCCAGCCTGTGCATGAAGTTATGAAGGAAGAGTAATAAAACTGTCTTTATGTGCAGCTTACGGCACAGATCTCATCACTCAAAGTTCCTATTAACCAGACTCTTTGCTGATCTACCTTGGATAATTTCAGTTCCCATTATTATTTTTCTTAGACTCTAATTGAAAAAAGGAAAGACCAAGTCCAAAGCTATCTCACAAAATGGTTTATTAAGAAGTGGCTAAAATTAAGCTATTAGCATTATCCTCAATCTCCACTACTATGAATCAAGAGTCGCCTACAGAAGTCATCTCATCTACTTCAATTTAAAAGAATAAGAAAACTTAAAAGTTCCCCCAAAATATAAAGTAAAATTACCAAACTATTGAAGCAGTGGTCAAGAAAAAGCAGTAAAACCGTCTGTTCATGGAGTGAAAATTCACCATCAGTTTCAGCCAAGGCTGCTTTCAAGATACACTTAAAAAAGAATGGGAAGTGGTCCGGCTTCTTCTTAAATATCTGAAAAGAGAAACAATAAAAATTCATTCTGAAATGGCTGTTCACCATTTTTTTCTCCCTTAAACAAGCATTGGTAGACTTCTTAGGAGTCTATTAACAAAAACAAATAATTACAAAAAGATTATTTGCTTACTTATATTAATGGTAGCAAGTCAAACATAAGTTTCTGGCAAGACTGTAAGAATTGTAGAAGTTTTTGGCTAATAATATAATGGTGTTAAATTCCTTTATTTCTTATTCTGTGAATTATGTCTGTAATTACCTTAGGCTTTGCTGTTTAAGAATCTGAGGTGTTTTAATTCTTCTGACTTAAACAAAAGAAACATCACCTTTAGCAAAAATTACAGTGCTCCCACTCTGATTAATCTCAAGGACAACCTCTCCTGTTTTATATACCCTCTTTACTCTTAACAGGTAAATGTTTTTTAAAAAGTATAAATAATATAAATATATTCAAGCCTCTTTTCGATCTGCCTCCCTATCTAGTTTCTGCCACAACTTCCTTCCTTCAAGTGCTCCAAATGTGCAGTCTGTACCAGTTGTCATTCACTTCCCGGTAACAAGCTTCTACCCATAGCACCTCCCTGAAATTGTACGCTGTCAAGTCCAATGGACTCTTCCCAACCCTCAATTCCTTTTGAATGTGCTGAAGGCTCCTCTTCTTTTGTCGCTTATATGGCAGTGCTTCTACGGTTCTATCACTCTTCTTCTACCTCTCTTATTACTTCAACTACCATACGTTATTAATTTCAAATATAAATCCAGATTTCTCTCCTAAGCTCTAATCCTTAGATTCCTGTCTACTAGACAATTTCATTTAGATATTCCAAAGGCAACTTAAACTTAGTAAATCAAGTCAACAATTTTGTGCTCTCCAAAGTATTTCTCAATTCTCTTTTACCTATCTTGGTAAATGGCACTATCACTGTTTTTTATTCAGTTGCCCAAGCCAGGAAGGTTACTGAAGATAATATACCCTTCCCCAATGCTACTTAAATGATCAAATCCAATAGATTCTTTCTCTATCTGTGTGTAACCACTTCTCTTAATCTATACTGTCATTTCTCTATTTCAAGCCCTAATCACGAAAGTGGTTTTTAGAACACACAAACTGATCAGGTTATTCTTTGACTCAAAAGATTTTCCCTCTCCCTTCCTACAGTAGTTTGAAGCCACATCAAGAAATCCTTAAGATCTCCCAATGAGACACAAGGCCCATGTTTTACTTTAGGCTCTGCTGTAAAATGGTAGCCACTTAATAAATTTTTGAATGAAGGGATCATGGTTTTATCTTAAAAGAGTCTTAACACTTTTACACTTTGGAAACCATCCCCTTAAAAGAGATGACAACTATCCATGCTTATCATCAACATATGAGCTGGAAGGGAAGAAACTCTTTTGATGAGTTGACCATTTTATGGTGACTAAAGAAAACCTAGATTTCGGACCTCTACTGACCAAGCCTCTATTACATTAAGCACAAACGGAAAATGTCAGTGTATTAGAAACTTCAAAAGGGGAAAACATATACCAAATCAGAGACAAAGCAAAAACTGAAATTAGAATATAAACACCTGTCTTGACTTCAGAAACACCACTTCATTCATGTACAACTACAAATATATACTCCTAGTTGTGAAATAAGGCACTGAAAAATATTTCATTTAAGCATTATCTAATTTTTATAAATCTTACTTTATCTGATGTAAAAGTTTTTATATCCATAACATTCCTTGTTTCACGGACAAAACAGAAAAATAACTCTACATTTATTAATTATCAATTAATAGTAAAGTAGTTTAAAAAAGTATTGGAACCAAAAGAAATCTAATTATTTTTCATATATCCTTTTTCTCAACATTTACTTTATATTGTTCTAAAGGTGTTATTTATTACCAGGAAAAAGTTCTGCTACTATGTAATAGTTTAAGTGAGCACAGTATTTATAGAAACGAGCCGAAAAACCGGGTGACAGTGACAAGCTTTATTGGGGAAAAAGCTGCCGGGCTGTCTCACAATGGGAGAGCAGCAGCTCCGGCAGTTGGGAGTGAAGTTATACAGGTAAAGGGGTTGCTAGACACAATGCGGAGGGAGGAATAGGTTGCTAGGCAAGAGGCAGAGGGAGGCATATGTGGTTACTACTGATTGGTCAGGCATAGGTTCCAATTCACCTGGCTAAGGAAAGAGCTAGGTGGTCACTACCGATTGGTCAAGGATAGGTTTCTATGTACTGGGCTAAGGTAAGGGCTAGGGCAAGTTT
>PVJL010000936.1:0-319051 GCA_004026885.1 Lyroderma lyra
ATCATCATGCTAAGTGAAATAAGCCAGACAGAAAAAACAAAGAACTGCATGATTTCACTCATATGCGGAATATAAAACTGAAAGCAAAGAAAAAAAGAAATGAACAAACAAATAACCCATGGACACAATCAATAGTTTAATGTTTATTTGGGGACGAGTGGGTTAGGGAGGGGAGAAAGGGGAAGGGGTGGGAGAGGAGTGGGGGAAGCTAAATATAAGGTGATGGAAAGAGAAGTCACATTAGGTGAACTTATACATCAAGTTGACAATGCACTGTAGAATTGTATGCCTGAAACCTATGTAATCCTTGCTAACATATGTCACCCCAATAAGTCTAACAATAAAAATGAATTAAAAAAATAAATAAAAATAATTATATTATAAAAAAAAAGAATTATACACACATAAAAAAAAAAAAAAAAAAAAAAAAAAAAAAAAAAAAAAAAAAAAAAAAAAAAAAAAAAAAAAAAAAAGCAGACTCGAACCAGTCTGGGTTAAATGCTCCATAAACGTTAGTTAATAGTTCAATAAATGCTAACAAATTTTTATTATCTCATTTAATTCTTTTAGTGTACTAATTAAATAGGAATTATCCCCATTTACTTGAGGAAAGATGTCTGGGTGGCAATAAATCACCTTTTGCCCAAATGTTGTTACCTACCCACTGTTAGCTCCCTGTTAGGGCTGGAGCCCTCTAAAACTTGCTCCCTCCACTTAGCTGGTTTGGAAGCCTTTCCTCCTAAGGAGGTCCTTCTACCCATCCTCTCTGCTAGAATTTCCCCACTTCATGGACTATTACTTACACAAATTAGTACATAGATATGTTCCTGTTGTAAAAGATTTGCATATGTAAGCAAATATAGTCCTTATTGATGGAATGGTCACATTGTGATCATTTATTCACTATAAGTAATGCTGCAATGAACATAATAGTAACACACCCTTATAAAAATATATTTAAGAGGATTCCTAATAGAGGAATTGCTGTTTAAATATTTAAAAGGGGGGTTCGGAGTTCCCTGGTGGTGTAGTGGCTTAAGGCATCAATGCTGGCGCTGTCAGCTCTGCGGCCTGGGTTCAATTCCCAGCCAGGGAACTACCCACATACCAAAAATAAATAAATAAATAAAAGGGGAGTTCTCTGGTGGTGTCGTGGCTAGGCTTCGGCACTCTCACCACCACAGCCTGGGTTCGATCCCTGCTCATGGAACCAACCAACCAACCAAAAAAAAAAAGTCTATAGATCCCACCAAATTGCCCTCCAAAAGCTTTACTGAAGTATTCCTTCAATAGTGTGAATATGAGTTTTTCTCCATCCCCAATACTGGTCATTATAAATACTTTTTTGTCAAGAGTATCAGCTAATAATACTATTTTTAAAATTTTGCATTTCTCTTACCAGTGATAATAGAATATATTTACATTTTCCTATTTAGGGGACATATTTCACTTCGTTCACTTTTCAATTCAGTTGTTTGCTTTACCTTACAGATTTCTAAGTACTTTTTGATGATAATCCTTTTTGTTATGTTACAAATGGGTAATATCGACTTCATCTTTGAAGGTTCAAACTCAACTAAATCCATTCTCTTTTGAGATTCTTTTTTTGGGGGGTTGGGGGTAGTTCCCTGGCTGGGAACCGAACCCAGGCCGCAGCATTGAGAGTGCAGAAGCCTAGCCATTACACCACCAGGGAACTCCCCTGAAATCCTTGCTGAAAGCTCCAGTCCACATTACTGTCTCTGATGACCCATAGCACTGAGCACAGATTCTTTATATATGCACTCAGCCATCCCCTTCTGCTTGAAGGCTATAATTAGATTTTATTCTTTGAAAAGGTATTTTTCCCATCTTCCCCCTTTTTCTCTTTCCTCCCAAAAAACCAACACAAAGGTAGTATTAGGGCCTCCCATTACTTCAGATCGATCTCTCTCTCTCTCAAGAAGTTACAGATGATGACAGTATATGTTCCTTTGTATTCCGGCTTCCCAACTCCCTTCCCACTCCCAAAGCCTTACAGGGCTAGGCAGAAAAGTAACAGAATGGGTAATACAGTTCCACGGAAGCAAAATAATTAAGTTGTGGCAACTATTAGGAACAAGAAAACACCACCATCTAAAAGAGAAACCATTATTCAGCTTGAGCAAATTATTGTCAAGTAGGAATATAAACTCCATGATCCCAGCTTCTCTATTTTTCAAAAGTAGAAAAATCTGTATTTTATGTTAAATGTACTTTTTAAACATCAAGCCCACATTGGTTTGTTGGAATGGGAGTGTGGTGAGGTCAGACTCTACTAATCTATTACTTCAAGACTCTGGCAGTATAGAGGCACATGTATGTTTTCCCATTTGCTTTCTTCCTTTCATTAGACTGAATGAAATATCCAGAATAATTTATGAAAAATAAAGTCATTTATGTCACTGTCAGGAATTAGTTATTCCAGTGTTATTTCTGTCTCTCAAACTATACTAAGTAACATAAAGGCAGAGATGCACTGTTCATCACATTAGTTTCCAACAGGGCCTAGAACATGGGAAGTTCTCAGAAAAACTTGCTATTGTTGAACCAAAGACTAAATAAATAAAAACCTGATTAGGTAATCAATTATAAATTTACTTTTAAAATTCAATGTCCATATAATCAGCTCTTGGGAAACTGATCCAAGATGTAGAGTAGCAGAACATCCCTAACACTACTTTGTTTTACATGGCAAATATTGGTCAATATTTATTATTTGTGGAATAGATGGGTGAGGACATGTGGGATTGCACCATGAAAATAGAACAACTCTTTATGGCAGTCATGTCCAAATCCATGGCTGCCTGGCTCTCAACTTCAGTCCCAAAGACTATCCCCAAGTTTTATACCTCTTGGTATAAAACTTTAGGATTTCTTTCTCCCATGCTCTCTCTGGGTGCTAGTTTCTTCAGGCTATCCTCTGGGGATAAATGATTCGGGGTCTCAGCTGAGGGCACTGCCTTGCTCTTTCCTCCTTTGCAGCTCCTCCCGCCGCCTTGCCTGCTGTTCACTCATGCAGTCCTTGAAGGCCTGCACCTGTGGCTGGCACTGTCGCCAGTCCTGGTGCTGGGCCATGCACTCCTGCACTGCATAGTGGGAAGCAGCACAGCCAGAGCGGGAGATCAGCTGGTCCAGTGGGTCCTCTTCTTCATCCTCCTTCTTCACCTGTCGGGCCCAGGTATGGCCTTTAGCTGACATCTTCAGGAGTCTCTAGACATCAATAGAGGTAAGGTTAGGGTAGGGACATGATTATATATAAGCTTTCTCTTTTATCAATAACAATGACCACTATAATATTATAGCCTATTTATGTACACTTGTACATCTCCCTGTGGAGACTGTAAGCTATTTGAGGACAAATAATGGGCTCGATTCAATCTGGTTCCCCCAGCACTCATTCTGACAGAGAGCAGGCCTGTAAAATGGTCTGAACTAAATGGAATGAGATAAAGTATGTGAGAATGCTTAGCACACCATTAAATAAGTTCAAATGGATTCTGCTAGTAGAATTTGAACTGGATGAAATGTCACCTTTCTGGAAAAGCTATCTCTGATTCAACCCAAAAGAATTAATCTCTCTTCGTTCCTCCTCTTGGCCTTATTCTGTGGAAGAACGGTTTTAGCACAGGAGAGTAGCCAAGTATGGGTTTGACATATGAGAGGAATGGAGAAAGTTGTGTGGTTATAGCATACAGAGGCCAGGGCAAGAGATGAGTTTGTGGGTGACAGTAACATGAGTGTATTTGTTCAGACTGTCTTCCCAAGATCATCTGCTTCAGAATACTCAGCAGAAGGTAGTATCCAAAAGGAACTTAAGGCAGGCTTGAAGACAAATGACCTCAGCCTTTGTATAAATTTCACCAGGACAGGCTGTAAAGGAGCTATGACTCCTTAATATGCCTTTCCTGTGTCTAATTCATTCAACAAAACATCGAGTAACTACCATGTACCAGGCACTATGCTAGAGCTGAAGATATAGGAGTGAACCAGGAGAGATGCAATTCCTGCCTTCATAGTTTACAATCTAGACAAGTAAACTGCCAGTTTCCTATACAGTGTATAGACAGCTCATATGGGGAACACTGGAGAAGTGATACCTAATCCAGACAAGGGCAGGAATACACACAGAAGGCTTCCTAGAGGAAGTGATTTCTAAATTGACACTTGAAGGATGGAAAGGAAGAATATTCCTGGTCAATGGTAGAACAGGGTGGGGAGTTAAGAAAATCTGACACATAAGAGGAATGGAAAGTTCTTTATGACTGGAGAATAGAGTATGAGGAGAGAACAAAACAAATTAAACTGATGAGATGAGAAAGTATCGGATCATAGTCAGACCTTGTTAACCATGTTAAGGCATTAGAGGGCAATGAGGAAGTCACAATAATTTAAGCACTCCATAGCCCTAAATAAAACTCATTTGCTTTGGAGGCAATATAACCTCAGGAGTGGGGAAACGGGCTTTCAACAGACGGGTTGGAAACCCAGCTTTTTTTACTTACATCTTGAGTGACCTTGAGCAAATTCATATTTCTATTACTGTACGTGTTTCCTCTTCCTAAATACACTGTGAGCTCTTTAAAGGCAAGGGGCAGACCAAGCACAGGGGAAAGAAAAGTGCTTTGGATCCTAAGCCAAGAAATTCAGGTTCGAATACCCGCACATGCCTTACCATGCAATCTTTTTTAGTTTCCTCTTTAAGGTAATATTTAACTGCAGAATTACTGTAAGGATTAACATGATTCCAAATGCATGGGCTAAAACAGGACTCAGTAAATGCTACCGTACGCTTTCCCCCGTCATATCCCGGTTTCAGTCTCCCTTGGAGTAAAAAGACGACGACTCTAGCTCAGAGATAAGGGCAGGCTGGAGGGTCGGCAGCGGGATCGGAAGACCGGCGGGGACCAAGAAGGCAAGGAAAGGATGGGAAAGCAGAGAAATCCAGGTGGCCACATCAACTGAAGCACCTCTCCCACCTGCTAGAGGGCGCATGGGCCCGCGCAACTGCCAGGCGCGCTCACGTTGTGCACCTTACGCTTCACAGTGCAAGAATGCGGTACGCAGTGCTCACCCAACAGGAGGACAAAAGAACTCCAATGTGCGTTTCCAGCACGTCGGCTTTGCACACAGTTGTAACTCCTCCGACCCTCCTGCCAGAAACCAGCCTCCGCAAAGACCGCGCGTGCGCGCGGAAGGGGAGGCGAAGGGACGCACCGCGCATTTTCATTGGTGGCTTCTCGGTGTAGATCCCACCCCTCCGACCCACTTCCGGGAAAGAGCGGAAAAGGTGGGCTGGTAGAGGTGGGGGCCAAGATGGCGGCGCCTTTGAGGATTCAGAGCGACTGGGCCCAAGTTCTCAGGTGAAATCAGTCCCAGAACTGGGACGGAGTAGTCGGGTAGTGGATGTTGCTTGTCCGTTAAAGAGAGCTATGCCCGAGCCAGGATAACCACAGGGGTTACCTCATCAATTGTTGAGGGAGCACTGGGTCTAGAAAACGAAGTCTAAAGCCCACATGATCATTGTTTTTCATTCTCAGAAGAGCTGTCTTGAGGCTAGGGGAACACATAAGCCCTGTGTGATCACAGTATTAGAACTAGGATCAGTGAGTTTTAGAAAGACAGGAAAACTGGGTGGCAGGAGGCCGAGTAGTCATTTAGCAAATATTTGTTGGGTCGTAAGCAATTTGCAAAAGCCCCAGTGCTCATCACCACCATATTGTCGTTGAATGTGTCATGCAGTCTTTGTATACTTCATGGTCCTTAGTGGTATATTAGTCATATTGGACCATTCTATTCACTAAACAATGTGACACCTACCATGTCCAGACTCTGACCTAGGAAGATGCTCCGTGCAGTTCAGATGTGTTCTCTAAACTTAAGGGGTGATTCCTGCCCTCAAGCTGACAGCTTGATGGGGAATACATAGCAAAATGTTCATTTATTTAACATATATTTATTGATTATATACTGTGCAAGTTATTACTCTAGACACCAGGATAAGTACAATGGTGCCAGGAATGGCAATTTTTATTACTAGTAAGGGTTTTCAAATTGAAACAATGATGAGGATGAATAAAACATTCCTGCATTTAAGAAACTTATATCTTACTAAGTGGGCTGAAATAAAGTACACATTAATTACTATAACAGACTGTGTGATAAGTAGTAAAGGAAGCACACTTAACATTTATCAAGAGCCACCAGGTCCCTACCAGAGAATGCAGGATCCGAGGCAGTAACTTGCCCAAGATCATGCAGCTAATAAGTGATAGAAAGTTGCTGGCAACCTATGTCTTTCTGTCTTAAAAGTCTAGGCCCTTTCAGCTGTACCCTAAGAGTGTTAGGTTGATGAGATAATGATTTGGATGATTGGTAAAGTGCATTCTAAAGCTTGAAAAGTCTGTGAGGTGGTAGAACACGGACATTGTATACCAGTCCCAGGTTTCAATTCCTCCTTCATAGCTAGGCAAGTCATTTCTGTCTGAGCTTCAGTTTTTTATCTTTAACTTGAGGATTAATAAAATATCTTATTAAATTGTGAGGATTAATGATGCTATATGCAAAGTGCCTAGCACAGGGCCTGGCTTACAATAATCCCAATAAATATCTAAATATAAAATAATCTTTATTTGTCAAAGCTGTGCAGTTATAAATAAACGGTGAACTCCCTATTGATTAAATATTTGAGCTTCATTTAGCCAACAGATACATGCATTAAACACTTAATCCACAAATTTTTCTTCAACTAATTAAGTTTGTCTTAAAATAATTTGTACCTGGATGAGATACTAGACTGGATCATGTCTAAGTAGTATGGCCAAACTGGAAATTATATGAATCTCTTTTCTCAGACCTTTGCACCAGTGGCATCCTTTTCAGTGTTAGGTGAGTCTAATTAGGCTTTTGTCTTTCTTCATAGGAAAGATGAAGGGGAGGCCTGGCTGAGCTGTCATCCCCCAGGTAATATTCTTAAACCTATATGCATTCCCTTTAGAGAAAAATTTATTTACTACCCCTAGAAGAGAGCTTCCTACTTTCTCCTGGCCCAAACTCCTTGCCAGTGCTCATAGTCTTCAAACATTATTGACCGATCTATGATGTACTGACATCACCCTAACTCCTCCCTTCTAGGGGAAGGCCTTCAGATTGGTTTTCTGTTTGCAAGCCATAAACTTATTAATGGAGACACTACTGATACATCTTAAACAGACTCTTAACCATATTATTGTATTCTAAGCAGTTCTATAGTTTCACGTGTGACCTTCCTGATGATGATTCCTAGATCTGTATCTCTAGCCCTGACCTCTCTTCAATTTCAAGCAGAGATTGTACAGTTGTCTGCTAAATATTCCTGCTTAGTGTCAGTGTCATCTTGAATTTGTCACATCAAAAACCAAGCTGAACATTTCTGTTGTCAAACAGGTTTCTTTCTTAATTTTCTCATTTTTTAAGTTAACTATCATTCTAGATATCAGTATGTAAAATCTAGTCACTTCACCCCACCATATCCAGAGATCCCAAGTCTCAACAATTTTTTCTTTGAATGAAACTCCTGTGGTTTCCATTCATTTGTTTGCAGTTAGTGTGGTAACATTAAAAAAAAAATTCTAAATTTGTAAGAATGTTTTGTTTTACTGATTACTTTTCATTTCAGATATCCTTGATGTCTTTATATAACAAAATATTCTATTTCTATGAGAAACAGAGTTTTAAATAGAGTTTTCTTTTGAGGAAATTGATGCTGCATAGAAGAGAGGATGGTAACTAGAAGGTCTCATAATCAAGGGTTTTGTTTTTAGGATGGAAACTAATTGGAGAACAATTAAAATATAGGTCGTAGATAGAGGAGAGAAGGACTAACAGAAATACCAATGTCTTAGAGGAGAGAGAAGGAGATTGAATTAAGCCTAAAAGACCAAGATGAGGGAGTTCCCTGGTGGTGTAGTGGCTAGGCTTCGGTCCTGTCAACACTGCGGCCTGGGTTCAGTTCCCAGCCAGGGAACTACCCACATAAGAAACAACAACAACCAATAAATAAATAAATAAAAGATCAAGATGAAATAAGATGAGAGTTAATGCAGATGTAAATAAATGCATAGGCATGCACGTGGAAATTTGTGTCTTATAGCCTCAATTTTCTTTGTGATGTTGGAGGCAGGGTCATCTCTTAAAGAAGAGGATTTTTTGTTTTGTTATTTAAATAAGTTTTATTGAAATAAAATGTGTGCTGTTTATGTGCTAAATACTTTACATATATTATTTCTATTTCTCACAACCCCACGAGGCAGGTACTATTAGGATTCTAATTTTTTAAAAAATAACAGCTTTGTTGAGATATAATTCACATATCATTACATTCACGTTTTTAAAGTATACAGTCAGTGGATTTAGTATGTTCACAGAGTTGTTGTATATATCACCACTATCAATTCCATTCCTAAAAGAAACCCTATCTCTTTTAGCAGTTACTTCCCATTTCCTCTCTTCCCAGCCCCTAGAAATGCTAACTGACTTTCTGTGTGTATGGACTTGCCTGTTCTGGACATTTCCTGTAAGTGGAATCATATAATGTGTGGCCTTTTGTATCTATCTCACTTCTTTCATTTAGCATAACATTTTCACGTTTTTATCCATTTTATAACATTCCTTTTTGTGGTCAAGTAATATTTTATTGTATGGATACACCATATTTTAAAAAATAATTTTTTACTTTTCAGTTACAGTTGACATACAATATTATATTAATTTCAGATATACAAAATAGTGACTAGACCTTTATATAACTTAAGAAGTGATCACTCCGATAAGTTCTAGTACCCATCTGACATCATACATAGTTACTACAGTATTATTGACTGTATTCCCTATGCTGTGCTTTACATCCCTGTCACTGTTTTTATACCTGGCAACTTGTACATTTTAGTCCCTTCCCCTTTTTCAACCATCTCCCCAATCTCCCTCCCATCAAAATGTTCTCTATATCTATGAGTTTGTTTCTCTTTGTTTATTTTTAGATTCCACATGTTAAGTGAAATCATATGATAGTTGTCTTTCTCTGTCTGACTTATTTCGCTTAGCATGATACTCTCTAGATCCATCCATGTTGCTGCAATTGGCAAGATCTCTTTTTTATGGGTGAATTATATTCCACTGTATATATGTACCATATCTTCCCTAACCATTCATCTATCAATGGACACTTAGTTTACTTTTTTTTTTAAATTTATTGGGATGACATTAATTAGTAAAAATTACATAGGTCTAGGTGTACAATTCTACATTACATCTTCTAGGTGTTGTATTATGTGTTCATCACTGGAGTCAGTTCTCTTTCTATCACCATATAATTGTGTCCCTGTCCCTTTTCCCCCATCCCCCTTCTCCCCTTACCCACAGGTAACTACTAAATTATTAACTGTGTCCATGAGATTTGTTTCTTTGTTGCTTTCGATTCTGTGTTAACAATCAAACTAAATTTATTCCTCTATTTTCCTTATTTTACCCTCTCTCCTATCCCTCCTCCCACCTTAAAGAAGTCCCTCTAACATTCTTTGTAGTACTGGATTTGTGGTGATGTATTTCTTTAACTTTTCCTTATCTGAGAAGCTCTTTATCTGTCTTTCAGTTTTGAAGGCTAACCTTGCTGTATACATTAATCTTGGTTGTAAATCCTTGGTTTTCATCATGTCGAATATTTTCTGCCAGTCCCCCTGGCCTGCAAAGTTTCTGGTGAGAAATCAGCTGAGAATCGAATGGGTATCTCTTTATAAGTTACTACTTGCATTTCTCTGAGTGTTTTTAGAATTTTCTTTAAATTTTGCCATATTAATTATGAGGTGTCTTGGTATGTTCTTGTTTGGGATCATCTTGTTTGGGATTCTCTGTGCATCCTGGACTTGTATGTCTATTTCCTTCACCAGATTAGAAAATTTTCAGTAATTATTTCTTCAGATAATTTCTTGATTTCTTGCTTTTCCTCTGTCCCTTCAGGAACACCTGTGATTCTGATATTCTTCCACTTACAATTGTCCCAGAGGAATCTCAAACTATCCTCATTTTTCCTGATTTTCGTATCTGTCTGTTCTAAATGAGTATTTTCTGCTGGCTTTTCCTGCAAATCACTGCTTTATGCTTCTATTTTATCTAGTTTAGTGACTTTTATTCCATTCTTCATTTCAGTTAATGTAGTCATTATCTCTCTCTGGTCCTTTATAATGGTTTGTATGTCTTCTTTAATGCTTGTCATCTCTCTGTTGAAGTTATCATTCAGTTCCTTAAGCATTTTTGTAATCGTTACTTTGAGCTCGGTTTCTGATGGGTCACCTGTTCCATCTCTTAATTCTCTGGTTTCTCATTTTTTGCACCTCTCTGAACCCTCCCGGCTGTAATTTCTTTGGTGTTCATTTCTGATACTGGGAGGGCAGAGGTCAGTGGGAAAGGGACGTTTGTGACTTTCTTTTCTTCCTGTAGCTTTGGGGGTCGTGCAGGGAGTTTGGGCGTGATTGTACCTTTCTGTTCTCGATTTGCTCCACATGTGGATTCTGCCCTGAGCCTTGGGGTCAGACCTGTTTGCTGGTCTTTGAAACAGTCCTGGTTGTAGACTGAGAAATGCACACAAAGCCCCCTCTCTCCTTTTCCCAGCAGGAGTGTTTGCGCTGTGGCTCCTCACCACCCAGTCACTCCCCCTCTTCTGGTAACCAGAGTGAAGTCGGTCTGCTGCGTTTTGCGGACCAGTCTGCACCTCCTGTGGTGAGGTGTCTGTGATACCTCATGCCCTGCCTATGGGCCTCCTTGCCTCTGTCCCGCGGACTGAGTGAGATCTGGAGCGGTCTCCTGCTGACGTCTTCCTCCTCCTTTTCCCAGTGGTAGAGTTCCAAGTGGGGACCTGCATGCGCCTGCGCCCCTGCTCTTCTCTTTATTTCTGCTTTATTTAACCCGCTGCCCACCTACAGGTACCACCTGTGAGTTTCTTAGCTGTGATTTTGCAATGTGTAGAGGGTTCTTGGTTGAGGTATAGGTGTTTTCTTAGTTGTAATCTCCCGAGGAGTATTTCGGGGGTCCCTCTCACGCTGCCATTTTGTTGCGTCTCCCTAGTTTACTTTCATGTTTTAGCTATTGTAAATAATTCTACATTGAACATAGGAATGCATGTGTCTTTTTTAATTAGTGTTTTGGGTTTCTTGGGATAAATATCCAGAAGTGGAATTTCTGGGTCCTTCTTTATCTCTTGTAGCCTTTGTTTTAAAGTCTGTTTTGTCTGCTAAAAGTATTGCTACCCCAGCATTTTTTTGTTTTTATTTGCATGAAATATGATCATTTTCCATCTTTTTCAGTCTATATGTATTTTTCTATCTAAAGTGGGTCTCCTGAAAGCAGTATATGTTTGGGTCTTATTTTCTTATCTGTTCAGCCACCTTGTCTTTTAATGAATACACCACATTTCTAATCTATTCATCAGTTGATGAACATTTGAAAAAATATTTTTGGGCATTTGAGTTGTTTCCAGTTTTTGGCTATTAAGGAAGAAGGTTTTGATAGAGGGATAGGTGTCATGAGAATTGGCTGCTGTAGGAAATAGAAGAGGCAAAAGGACTGCAAAACTGTACTGAATTCCGAAACATGCATTGTTACCAGCCTGCACAATTGTGTCCTTTTCTGTAGCAGCACTCAGCAGCCTGCACATAGAAATGTAGAAGTTGAATGGTTGGATTATCCCAGTTCTGTTATATATAAGAAAAAGACTGAGATCATTTAACTGACTTTGCAAATGTAGAAAGGTCATTGAGGATGTGAGGAGATTGGTTGAAATTAATGTACCATGAGAGCCAGATTTCATAGGGCAGTTAGTGAAGCCAGGAGGGATTTGTGGTATGAGACAAAAAGCAGAGTTCCTTAATCCTGTTTTAGTGGCATCTTTCTGAACTAGTATTTCATGCCACCTCCTTGCCAAAAGCTTCTTCACTATATCTTTTCTAGTACAAACTTCTGTCCTAGATTTTGAGCTCCTCCATTAATGTCCTTCAACTACCTTTTCAATGACTTCTTTGTCATTGAAACTAGTATATTAATTGATTACTTCTTTCCCTTTGTTATTTCTGACTTTCTTTTGTTCTCGCTCGACGTGATCCCTCCCTGACTTGATGTTTCCTCTTCAGTATCTTCTGCATCATCCTCTTTCTTTTAAGGTCCTGCTCAAGTCTACCCTCTCTAGGAAGTCCTCCCACTCTGTGAATCTATGATGGTTTTTACTTCCCTCTTATTCCTAGAATTTCATTTTCGTACAATAGTTATTTACTAAATACTTTGTAGCAACCTGCTAGTTTCTGAACTCAAGGATTGTCACAGTCTAATTGGGAGGTCAGAAATGTAAATAGCATGTTATGAGCTATTACAGAAGTGTATATGTAAGATACAGAATAAGAATAGAACTGTTTTTAACTCCATTATGCCATCTGCATATGAGGTCGGACAATTAATTTCACAAACTCATCCTAGAAAAGTGCTATATACCTCATTGCTGAATATCACTATGGTCACCTTCAAAGTCCTCCCCTTGGGAATCTATGCACCGATGCCAGCACCTAGTCCACCCTTCAGAGCAATTTTGGAACTCTTTCTGGAATGGCTATCAGAGCTGTTGTTGTCCCCAAAATCTGACAATTAGTTTGCAAACTTGCCACCCTATGCTTACATTGGGAACACTGTGCAAACAACTCAGTAAGGTGTCATAACCTTGCCAAGGACTTGTTTGTACAGTGCTGCCAATATAAGCGCACAGTGGCAAGTTCACAAACTTAATTGTCAGATTTTAGGGATGACAACAGCTCTAATGGCAATTCCAGAAAGAGTTCCAGAATTGTTCTGAAGGGTTGACTAGGTGCTGGCATTGGTGCAAAGCTTCCCAAGGGAAGTTCTAAGAAGGTGACCTAAGTGATACTCAGCAATGAGGTACGTAGCACTTCTCTAGGACAAGTTCATGAAATTAATTGTCCGACCTCGAATATTTACATAATGGATATCTTATTTAGCCCATATCACTGCAAAATTAGTGTTCTTTTTAAGCACATTTTCCAGAGTAATGAAGTTTAGCACTTTACCATGTATTGTGTGTATATACTGAGATAAATACATATATTCATGTTGATCTTCACTTTTCATCCTAAAAGAATTCCATTTCACTGCCCGTAAAACTGAGGTTGCAATCACTTTAGTAGCTTTCTCTACAAATGCTATTATTATATCTCTAAATCTTTGTTTCTAGCTTTCAGCCCATAAGTGATGGATTCAGCACAAAATGGATCCCGCCCCGCCCATCTTCTCCTTCTCTTCCTTTACCTTACGATGACTCAGCTTAGCTCGGGGAAACTGAAACTCACCCTAGCCCGGGAAATTCAAACCTATCCCTGACCAATCAAGTAGCCACCTATACTTCCCTCTGCATTTTGCCTGCCAAACCCTCCTACCTATGTAATTACCTTCCCAAAGGTCAGAGCTGCTGTTCTCCCATTGTGAGACAGCCCGGCAGGTTGCCTAATAAAGCTTGTCACTACCGCCCAGTGTTTCAGCTCTTTTTTTAATCAATAAGTATATTTCCTCCCAGCTTAGGCTCGTGCTCGTGCTCCTTCTACTTTGCCTTATTTTTAGCATGAATACCTGCTTTTCTTTCATGAGCCAATTTCCTATCATCTATTCAGATGCCCGAATTGGATCTTAAAGGAGAACACTGTTAAATTCTTGTTATTTTTTGAGACATGCTTCTTTTGTGCTATATAGGGAAACCAACTTTGTATGGCAGCCTAACTTGTCAAGGAATTGGCCTTGATGGCATCCCAGAGGTTACAGCTTCAGAAGGATTTATTGTGAATGAAATAAACAAGGTAGGTTTTTATGCCTGCTAGATGGCACCATGTCCAAAACTATGGTTGGTAATACCTACACAAGGGCTGTCTGGAAAGTATCCAGCCATGTAATATGAAAAATAGAGGCATTTATGGCTGGATTTTTTCTGGACAGCCTTTGTATATCTACTTTAAATATTTATACTACCTGTATCAGTCATCTCCATTTCATTTGTACAATAGTTTTTACTGCCTCTGAATGTGAAGATTTTCTTCTAAGTTACATACTTTTAGATGCAGTCAAACTTCCTCTTAACTTCCCTTATACCACCACTGTCGAACAGATCAGTAATGTGAGCCTCATATATAATTTAAAATTTTCTAGTAGCCACACAAAAAAGATAAAAAGAAAGAAGTGAAATTAATTTTAATATTTTATTTAACCCAAGATACCTAAAATATTTCAGCCTATAATTAACATAAAAATTATCAATGAAATAGTTTACATTTCTTTTTTCTTATTAAATCTTTGAGATCCTGTGTAGATTTTACACTTAAAAGACCATCTCAATTCAGACTCTAAATATTTATTGGAAATACTTGATATGTATTTAGGCTTTATAAAATTTATAGTTGAAAACAGATTCATATACCCAAGTAGCTCCAAACATATTTAAAAAGTTTTCCAGTAACTGGATCAAATATAAATTTTAAATTAAACTTTAAATGAAATCTAAAATTTGTTTGCCCCAATTCAGATTTGCATTGGTCACATTTTAAGTGCTCAATAATCTTATGTGGCTAATACCTACTATGTCATACAATATAGCATTATAATATGTCTGGCTAGGTCCTGATTAATAAATCAGGTATGAAGACCTACATTAATAGTACTTAGTCATTTTTCTCATTGGTCTTTGAGGTGAGTAGATGGCAGAATCCATGATCTGACTTTCCTTATTCATTCATATGGCTGTAGTCAATATGCTCTGGTGAGATGATTCCCAAAGGGTAAACCAGGGTAAACTATCTTCTCCCCTACCGTGCTTTTTATGGTGTGTGTAATTAAACTTTTTTAGTTACAAAATATTTCTGGTATACTGACAAGAATAAAAAATACTTTGTTTTTTTTTAACATAAGATTTTTAGCAAATATGTATTTATTCATTGCCCTGTGTGCAAGGTAATAGGCTACATGTTATTGTATATCTTATATTTGTTTTTCATAAACACCTGTGGTATTGTGGAAGTGTCAGCGACCTGAGTCCAACTATTTGTTACTCTGGCACTTACTAGCAGCATGATTTTGGACAAAGAACTCAATTCCCTGAGCTTCCGTTTCCTCATCTGTAAAATGGAGACAATCTACCTCATAGATTAGCAGGGGAGTGAAACTACATATGAATGAAGCTGTAAAATAGTACAAAAATAACTTATTGTTTATCATAACAGTTCTATTGAATTGGGATTTTAAATTTCCATTTTGCAGATGAGCAAACAGACTCATTAACCCCTAATAATCAAAGCTGGATTGTATGTTGGAATTAAAACCCAATTCTATTAACTTCAAGAACACCACCTTGCAAGCCTGCATTTCCCCCTGGTGTTTCAGCAGTATCCATTCATAGCCTGGGTGCTGACTCTCTTTCTTCCCTTCGTATTCAGGCCCTAATGCAATCCTTATCTTCCAACATCATTGCTAATTATTGCTGTGTAGCTGCTGGTCAGACAGTAAGCGCTTATGGTTAAGCATTCATTTTGTTGCCATGAGTCACTATGCTATTTGATGTTGCTACATTGCTCTTTTATTTATTTTTTATTTTTTATTTTTAGGGGGTGGCTCCCTGGCTGGGAATTGAACCCAGGCCTCAGCATTTAGAGCTCTGAAGCCTAGCCACTACACCACCATGGAACCCCCTATATTGCTCTTTTAAACAGATCTGCCAGTATGCTTAAAAACCTAGCCCCAGAGGGTAAACAAATTTGACTTCAAATTTTATCTTAGTGTGGAATACTCACACTCCCCACCTCATCCTCTGAATTTTGTCCTGTCTGTTTTGCTATTTCCTGCAACTCTTTAAAATATTTTCATTAACAGCATGATTCTCTGTTGCTAACATTAGAAGGTAGTTCAACATTTATCTTCCTTCATAGTCTGTTTATGGATTAAAGGTTGATTTGCAGGATTGATAAACAGGAGAAAACAGCTGATTATTGAAATCTTTCATGTAATTAGCCCCAAAGAAATAAAGTCTTCTGAGAGTAAATTAATGCTTACAGAGAGCTGAACACTAAGCTCTCAGAGTTCCTTGCATCCCTGCTTGATATGAATATTTACCCAGGAGAGCTTAGCTGGCACTTTAGTTTCGGTTACGTGAGACAATTCCAAATTCAGGTCAACTCTCTGGCAGCTGTAGGTTTTGCAGTTAGAAGCAAAAACTCATTTAGTGAAAGGCCTTTGGGCAGCCAGGCATGAAGATGCTGGCTAAGAAAGTATAGTTTGTATAGATATTCTAATTATCTTTTTAAAGGCATAGAAAATCTATAATAAGAGCATGCTGATTTTTACTGATAAGAATATTATAACTTTGAAATTTCTTTCTAATGAACTGTGAGTACTGTGCTTGTTGTTCATAGAGTAGCCTTCTTAAAGAGGATCAGAAAATCTTGATTATAGAATATACTTTCATTATCTAGCAGAATTTCCAGAAACTTTGACTTACTACTCTGAAGTATTACTGTGGAAGAGATCAGGGCTATTTGGGGAGTGCAGTTCCTCACCTCTGAATAGGAGATATACACTGAGATGATGGTGTTCGTATTCTGCTGGTTTGAATAAGGGACTGTCATGTTGAATCCTTGAGGAAGGGTTTACCGAACCTTTTATACCTCTACACATGCTACCTTAAAGCATACTTACCAGTGATGATTACAAAGACTTCCTTTAGCAAGTTATGTCACCTGAATCTAACATCTGGTTCTAGGTATAATTTCCTACTATGTCATCAGTGTCATCTTGCTACAGTAGCTAAAAGATAAGTGATAATGAGTAAGCAAAACATGTGTGACAGTGACGCACTCCAAACATGTACAGTCAGTTTAAGTCCTAGGTGGGAGTAGGCACCGTGAGCCTGACCTGGGCCTGCACGTAGTAAGAGTGTACCATAATTTACTTTACCAATTGTCTCTGGTAACTAGATGTCAGTAGGCTAATATTTTTTCTGGAAGTTCTTATAGGCAGCAAACCTACTTTTTTAGACTAGTCTTTTAGGCCCTAGGCTTGAGTGCTAGTGGTGTTTCCTTATATCTGTTGATCCTGTTCCTTTCCCCACTGCTAATTGAGAGCACTGATATTAGACTTTCTTCTAAAATTAATGCTCTCATGTCAGTTGTATCTTAGTTTTAGTTTTTCTGTGGGACAGTTTTACATAAAAAATAATGACATCTCAGCAATATCAAGTTCCATAGCAGTCCCAGCAGTGAAGGGACTGCTGATCTACAAGAGAGTGATAATTTTGTGGGCCAGGGAGGAGGATTAGAAAGGATACATTTAAAAGAAGAGAATTTTCTATTGTCCTGATGTTTTGTTTAAAAGGTTTAATTCCAGGAAATACCTTCCCCCCCCCCCCAAAAAAAAGGCTTTAATTCCATTGGAGTAGCTTTACTGATGTGTTTCATCTTTTCCTCTCTGTTTAGAAAAGCATTCATATTTCATGTCCAAAGGAAAATGCATCTTCAAAGTTTTTGGCACCTTACACTACTTTTTCCAGAATTCATGCAAAGAGTGTAAGTATTTTGATAAAATGAAGAGAAATTTAATAGTATATTAATTTTCATTTTATCTACTTGTCTAAGTGCTGTAAAACGTATTTATAATCAATGTGTCTTTCATTTACTTTGCATTATAAGATAACACAGATAATGAAGTATGATAATGTTTGGGACCATATAGACTATGTGTACAAATCCACTCAGTGGTAATAATCTTTGAGAAAGGAGTTTTGAAATGAAATTTCCTCAATATATTTTAGCAGAGCTCCCTACCAGCTTTTGATAATGATGATAGTAGCTGATGTTTGCATAATTTTCTATTGCTCACATTTCTGTTCCTTTTCCTATAGGACAAGGAAACTTTCTCCAAGTATAGCTTATTGAGGAATAATTTTCAAAGGTCTTTCTGATAAAACCCTTTCTACTGCCATGGGCTTTTGGAAGCATAAGTGAGAAATAGGTGAATAAACTGATTATATTTAAGCCCTCCACTTCTTATTGTGAGGTACATTTTTAAAAGTAACTATTTTTTCCCCTTATTGCAAAACATAATGATGAGAATTTAGGGAATATGAAAGAAAGTGAATCACTCCTATTTCCATAACCTAAAGAAACAGTTGTGAACTTTTGTTATATGCCTTTTATTAGTAATAGAGTAGTAATAGCTCACATTTATTGATTGCCTACCATGTGCCAACATCATGCTAAACTTTTACTATCATTAGTTTACTTGATCCTCCCAATCTTTTTTCTTTAAATGTTTTACCAAAATAGTTTTTCAAAGTACATTGCTATTTTATAACTTGCTTTTATTCCTTAATAATATATTATGTATGTCATTCTATATTATCTTTTGGAGGGAGGGTAGTTTCCTGACTGGGAAGCGAACCTGGGCCGCAGTATTGAGCTCACTGAAGCCTAGTCACTACACCACCAGGGAATTCCCCTATGTTATCTTTTTATGTATTTTTTTAAAGCTGCATAGTATTCTATTATATGATTTTATTGTAATTTTTCCAGTCTTACATTACTGAACATTCAGGTGTTTCCAATGTCATGAATTTCTATTTTGATGATATAGTTAACCCTTTGCCCACAAAGATAGGAAGGAATTAGAATACATTTGTGAAAGTAGAGTTGCTGAGTCACAGGGAATGCAAATGATAAGGCTTTTGGTGTATCCCACTGACCTCCAGTTGACAGGTTTTTCGAGTCAACTGTGCTCTGCATTTCTTCTGTAAAACATACTGGCTGATGCCCACTAAAACATACTGGCTGATGCCCACTGCATGTTCCCTGTTGATAAGTTATTTTCTGAGGTCTGCATACTTCTGACACTACTGCTTAAGGTGAATGCTTACCAAGAGTCAGTTGCAATGCCAAATAATATTGATTTTGAAATTATCTTAATTAAATATGTTAAACCAAGAAATATGAGTGTGAAAAGGCAGAGAGAGTGATTATGTCTATTATATTATATGTAAGCAGAATAAATGCAAAATGTTAGGGGAAAAATTTTAAAAATAAAAACCCTTGGTGAATTTTTGCTCTTAGATTGCTTTGTAAGTACAAAAAAGATTTGCCTTAAAGAAAGTGGAAGTTGTAAATTGGGCCTTTTCGTTATAGTTTATTAAAAGAAAAGATGAAACTTCCTTGTAGTAATCAATAGATTAATGAAAAGATTAGTGAATTTTAACGTACATTTATGTATTTAAGTTAAAATAAATTAGAGGTATTTATGCATCATTTTTTATTTCCTACTTTAACTGAATTTTTTTATTACTGGGCCCTATCCATTGACTGAAAAGGCTTTTACTGTATTACTTTTCTACCAGTCTGACTTAACATACTCTGCCAGTACTGTGTATTATAAGTTTTTTGTTTTACCAGTTTGAGAGATAGTATTTCATTATTTTAATTTTCATTTCTGTGATTAATCATGGTTTGACCATTTTTTCATGTTTTTATTTGCCACTCTTCATATCATTCACTCATTTTTCTAAGTATGAATTTTTTTCTTTATTGGTAAGTTCTCTTATATGAAGGGTATTGATCCTTTGTCATATATTTTGCAGATAGTTTTTTTCTAGCTTATTTTTGTTGCCTTATGGTATCTTTTGACATGCAGATATTTAATGTTTCTAAATAATAAAACCTATCAATTTATTCCATTAGGATAACTGCCTTTGGGGTCTTGCTTAGGGTAGTCCATGATTTATATATATATTCACTTTTAATTGCACAACGCAATGGGTAAGTGCATGGACTCTAAAGACAGACTCATTGGATTTGACTCATTGACTTTTTTTTTTGTTTGTTTGTATGTGGGTAGTTCCCTGGCTGGGAAATGAGGATTTGACTCTTTGAATTCAAATTTTGCTCTGCCACTTGCTAACTGTGTGACACTAGGCCATATACTTAACTCTATGTGCCATAGGTTTCTTACCTGTAAAATGGAGGTAAAAATAATATTTATCTCTTAGGATTGTTAGGAGGATTGAAGCAATTTGAATTAGATCTGGAATATAGTTAGCACAATATAAGTATTTGTTAATTAAAATTATGAACATGGTGTGTTTTTGAATTTTTATTTTTTACATTTCAAACTCTATTTGAAGTAGGGATCTAACTTAATTCTTTTTGAAATGATTAGCAGATCACAGCACTATAAAGTAGTTCATCCTTTATCTCACTGGCTTGAATTGTCATCTTTATCCAATATTTAGGATTGTCTCATTGATCTGTCTCTTCTTTTGCTGTGACTAAGGAATAGGTCTTTAGCTTCAGACTGTCCTAGGTTTCTATTCTGCTATGTCACATTGGGGTAATTACTTAGTCATCTCTTAAGCCTCAAATTCCTCATCTGAAAAATAGGAATAATACCTATCTTACAGATTTTTGAGGGGATTATATGAAAGTAGTGTCTGTTACACATCTGGTATACATGTGTAATAGCTATTCAATAAATGTTAGTTCCCTTTCCTCTTTTACTTCAATAAAAATTTGGAGACAGGTGACAGCTGATATGACCTATAAACTCTTCAATGTTCTGTCACTTTGGAAAAAATGGATAGTTCAGACATAAGTACTCTTTTGATCTAGGAACTAGGCCCCAAAGATATGTAACACAGATAAATAACACAATATCCCTGTTCCCTGAAGGGACAGTAATTATTCACTGAGAGGATACAATACACTGTATCAGAATTTCTCAATCTTGGCACTATTGACATTTTGAACTGGATAATTCTTTATTGTAGGGGGCTATTCTAATGCCTTGTAGAATGTTTAGCGGCATCTCTGACCTCTGCATACAAGGTGCCAGTGAGATACACACTCCTCAGTTGTATCAACTAAAAATGTTTCCAGACATCTCTAGATGTCTGCTAGGGAGCAAATTTGCCCCTGGTTGACAGCCATTCATTATGGCTTAATTGGCATAGAACAAGGTAAAATGGAAGGTTGAATAATTAAAGACAAAGCCTCTACTTTTTCCTTAATAATTTAGGTCATGGAGGGTTCCCTGGTGGTCTAGTGGCTAGGTTTTGGCACTCTCACCACTGTGGCCTGGGTTTGATCCCTGTTCAGAGAACCACCACCACCACCCAAAACAATAATAATTTAGGTCATATGGGAGTCATTATTGTTGGGAATATGTCTGGGATTATATATCCCAATCCTACATTTCTGGAATAGTTGAAACTGGGTGTTTTTTAATAAAGGTATGTATGTATGTATGCACACATGTATGTGAAAGAGACTTGGTATTTTGATCATGTCTTATACATGAAGTGATTGCTAATATGAAACTGCATAAGTGAGTCTAGGAATTCTCTGTTGCTTATTCTGAAATACACACACAAAATCAGGATTTTACAGAGGGAATGTGAAGTAGTAAATTGGAAGCGTCTTTACTTTTCCTTGAATCCTTCTGGTGCATCTTGGAAAACGATCTTTCGTATAAGTGGGTTCCTAAAAATTAGAAGAGGTATCTTAATTTTAAAATAAAATAGCAAAAGATGTAAACTATGGAAATGATACAGGAATAGAAAACTTTTTAGCTGAAGCAGGAGATGACAGATGATTATAAGAATATCTTTTGTTTCGAGAAATAAAAGGTATTGATGCTAGCCTTATTGGGAGATTGGTGATGGGAAGTCAACCTTCACGTGAAACACATGTTCTTTGTGTTGGGAAGTGTAGGCATAAAGAAGACTTAGAGGAATGTGAAACGAGAGGTTTATAATATATTTCAAAGGAAGATGAGCATTTATTTCATTATTTGTAACACTGGTTGTTTCATTTTTTTAACAGATAACGTGCCTGGACATTTCCAGTGGAGGAGGCCTTGGTGTGTCTTCTAGTGCTGATGGGAGCATGAAGATCTGGCAGGCTTCCAATGGAGAGCTCAGAGTAAAGGCTTTGGATACACTTTTAGGATCTTATATATGAAGGGTAGTCTAAGAAACCTTAGACTAGGTTGTAGAAAGAAGAGTGGCTCATTATAAAAGTATAGTGCCTGCACTTCAGTTGATCTTTGTTCTTCCATTTGTTGATCTGAGAAACGTCCCCAAGCTTAGTGACTTAGCAGAACAAATTAGGACTGGAACAGTGGAGGAGCCAGGCCAGTGACTGTCTGAGTGGGTGGTCCCTTGGTATGAACTGCCCTCAGTTAATTCATTTCTAAGAGAGTAATTAGGCTGTTACACTGAATATATGACTGAGCCCTCTAACCTATATAGAGGATTTTAAGAACAGGTGATTAAAAGAGTCCTCAAACTTCCTCAGCTTCTTATATGTAGTACTAGACTTAGAGATGGCCGTGAGAGCTGTGGAGTTCAAATCCACATCTGTAGCCAAAGCCAGAAAGGGATCCAACAGATCTTAGAACAACACTACCTGGTAGTCAGATCAGCTAAAGAGATAGATCCTTTGGACCTCCGTAGTTTTAAAACACAGTATGTGGGTATAGCATATAGATACTTTCTTTAAGGGACCAAGGCTATGGGAGGTAAGAGAACATCAAGAGATGGACAAGAGAACTAGCATGGAATTTTCTTTTATTTTTCCAGAGAGTGTTGGAAGGACATGTGTTTGATGTGAATTGTTGCAGGTTTTTCCCATCAGGCCTTGTGGTTCTGAGTGGGGGAATGGATGCCCAGCTGAAGATCTGGTCAGCTGAAGATGCTAGCTGCGTGGTGACCTTCAAAGGCCACAAAGGAGGTATTAAGGGTGATTTCTCCAAAAGTCTTCTCTAATAATTCCCAGAGATGAATCACCAAAAAGATAGAAACAAGCTTATTTTTCCACAAAAATACAATCATTCATTCAACTGGCCATTTAAATAAGCTGCTATTTCCCCAAGGATTAGAAATTCCTTACTACTCAGTCCTGTTATTGCTATCTAGAACTAACTACCTTATACAGATAGCTATTTTCCACAATAAGGGAAAAAAAAATCCTCCCCTAAAGATTATCCACTTGTGTGCTAAGAACAAAGGATAGAGAGAGAGGTGTACCCACATTTTCTCATTATTAGCCCTTTGGCTGAGGTGATAGTAAAAGCTGGGTAGCAAATGGGTTCATCACCAGAAATCAAAGATAGAACATAGTACTGACTGTTGATTTAAATTACAGTTCTGATTTTAAAAATGGATTAGCCATATAACCAGTTGATAACAGATTGTGGAAAGAGTGAGAACATCTTCCTTTTGTAATTGATTGGTTGGTTTGTTGGGGAAATATATATAATTTAGATATATTTTATCCTTAATTGGAATGTTAAAAAGGTGATAGATAATATTATTCTTATTTTACAAGTTTGGATATTTTTGAAAATGTAGTAACATCCCCAACTAACTTCTTAACTTGATCCCTCTTTCGGAACCATAATACACATCATCTTTACCACTCATTTGGGAATTAATTATGTTTTATTCTATACTTATTTAAAAGAATGTTTTTGCCTTGCGTGCCTGACTATATGATAAATAACTTGTGTATAGAGATTGAATTTTAAGTTTTAATATTTTTTTATAATGGCTTGTCCGATTACATACAGATCATCTAGCAAACATATGTTAACCTTCGTAAATAAATGGTTTAATTCTAAGACTATAATTACATGAGTGCATTGAGAGGGAATAGAAATGATATTTGGAGACTTCTTCACATTCAGCCTGAAGAACTGACAGGTCTAAGGGAGTCAAAGCAGCCTGCATAGTTGCGGAACCCAGAACCAAAGGACTCTAAAGGAATGCTAAGGGATTCACTTCAGATCCTGGCCATCCTTCTGAATGTGTGAGGCATGGGGGAACTTCCCAGTGGAACAAGGCATCTGTGCATGTTGAACTTAACAAGATGTGTATTTAACATCAGTGCACACTCACTCAACTTGTGATACCGTTGGATTGCAATTACTGAGTGTGCCTTCCACATGAATCCTAAGTCTCCCAATATTCTTCAGTTCTCTTTACAAATACATGTGTGTCATTTAGCTTAGAGCGGAGTACAGAATGTTTGTTAATCTGACTTAAGTTTTTATTCATATAGCTGTAGCATCCTGGCTTGCATACTTACTTATCAGAACCTTTTCTTTTTAAACTGCATCATTGCCGTGGAACTCAGTAACATTTTTAAATAGCAGATGGAACTTTCCAATAAAGACAAACAGGTCATTGATTGTTTAATAAGAGCTGGAACCCCTTCTAATATTCCTATTGCTGATTCCTTAGGATTCTTAAATGATCTAAGATCTTTTTCTAACTAGATTTATGTTGAATGTGTTATGGAGATAGAGTGGGAAGTGGATTTTTTAAACTCAAAATACTTTACAGTTGCAAAATACATTGTAAATAAAAAACAAAAAAGCAGCAAAACATGTTGCCTCTTTAGATGTGTTTCTGGAAAAAAAGCTATTTTAAAAACCTTGTCTATAGTGGCTTTTACCCAATGGTTTATAATTGCGAGGATTACATTTTATTTTTCCAACAACTGTAGTCAGCTATATAAATTGGAGTTAGTTTTTGGTTTTTTTGTTTGTTTGTTTGTTTGTTTTAGTGGTGAAACAAACAGACAGTTTATTGAAGAGAAAGTACAATCCAAAGAGGTAGGAGCAGGCTCAAGCAAGAAGAGTGGCTCAAGATCCTTAGTTTTTATTTTAAACTGGATATATTCAGAAACTTACACTGATTGGCCCCACCTGAGTTGTCTCTAATCTTGTTTTCTCAAACAGATCCTAAATTGGCTACTTTTTATATTTGTGGCATTTTCATAACTCATCTTTTTCTGAATAAGGCTTTCAAAGTGAAATTTCTGGTAAGAGTTGAGGCATGTGGTTAATTGTGTGGGTCATCACCACCTATACCTCATGTTGAGTTGCTGTGGAGTTTTAGTCAAGGTTTGTATATCTGAAGTCATCTCATCTTGAGAGGAATGGGACCTAGCCAAAGATCGCTAGTTTGCTAAGTGACCTTTGGTGAGGTACTCTTAATAGTCAGCCTGTAAATATTTATTGGGTATCTATAATAGGATCAGTATTAATAACACAAGTACCAGCCCTGCCTGTATCACCATAGGTACATTTCTGTTCTGTACAATCCTGTGTTATCACACATATGCTACTGTTCTGTAACTCTTTATGTCCACGACTATCTCTACCTTTTTATATTGTATGCTCCTGAGGCCAGAGACCATAGCAAATGTATATGTATATTTTGCAAATATTTTTATAACGGATAATAGAGGGCTTCAAAATTATAAAATTTGTGGACATTTGGGATATTATAACACTCTGCATCTTATTTGACTTTTTTTGTTTTTGTTTTTGTATGTGGGTAGTTCCCTGACTGGGAATCGAACCCAGGCTGCAGCATTGACAACGCCAGCGCCAAAGCCTTAAGCCACTACACCACCAGGGAACTCCCACGTTTTTTTAGCAGACAGTCCCTGTCAAGGTATGGTGCCCCGGCCCAGTAGATGTATATGCTCAGCTTCCTACTGGGCTCCTCTAATACCACTTGGGTAAAAGTAGAGCACTGGGTCACACTACGTCTTTACGAACAAGTGAGGTGGAAGGTCAACTTCCCCTTGGCCCCGCTGATACCTTCCTGGTGAAAATGGGGCACTGATTTGCACCACTTCAATTTGCACCACCTCCTTGCCTCCAAGTGTGTTTGTAAGCTCAGTTCCCCTCTGACTAACACCGAAGGGGACCTTGGGGAAAATGGAGTGCTATTCCCACTACCTTGTTCTACCTCTTTCTACCTGTTGCTGTCATGTTGGGATAGAAGCTTAGCTCACCTCTGGACCCTGCTGACAATGCCCTACTGGGCCTCGTCATTGTCACAGGGTAGGGTAATTGGAGTGCTGCCTTCTGCTTCCATGGGAGCTGGGGTAGATAACTTCCTGTTCAGCCCCACTGAACCTTGGGTGAAGGGAAAGTAGCAGTTTTCCTGTTGCTATTTGAGTGAGGTGGATATTACCAAAAAGATTTTCTGTTCTGATAGGCCACCCTGTTCCCAGTCTTTTGCCTGAGGGCATTAGACTTTTATTGGAGTTTTGTTTTTATTTTTAACTGCACCTGTTCTTTTTAGTGGTTCCCTGTTGGAGTATTCTGTAGTGTCTTGTGCAGGATATATGGGAAGCAAGAAGAAAACCCAGGGAACTCATTGTCATGTTGTTCCTCAAGGTCCCTAGGTGGTCAGCCATCTTCTTTCCATCTTTTAGTTTTCTTATGCTTGTTTCTTGTGTTATGTCCAGGTTGTTTTAGTTGTAAGGGAAAGGACCTGGCCAGAAGTCACATCCTTTTTTTAAAGATGGGGAGAGTATCCCTTTCAGTTAGTTGTCAATGGAAGCAGTAGGCTCTTTAAAGATGGTGATTTTCAAATATAACTAAGATATCTACTTAATTTTTGTTTAAGAAACAGATTTTAAAGCCAAAATAAAAACTTGAAAACCACTGCTCTAGAACACTCTATTAAAATTTAGGGAGTTCCCTGGTGGTGTAGTGGCTAAGGCTTCGGCGCTGTCAACGCTGCAGCCTGGGTTTGATTCCCAGCCAGGGAATCACCCACATAAAAAAAAAAAAAAATTAAATCCAAAGCTTCTTTTTCCAGTTCTTCTCATAGCTAGTCTTTGAACCATTGGGAAACAGAGACTCTGTCCTTTTTTTTTTTAATTTTATTTTTTTAATGTTTTTCTAGCACTTGAATGTGTCCAGCATGTAGTAAATATCCAGTACATCGTTGTGAAGGAATGAAGTCTTTTATGCAGATCAATCTTCTCTGCCCTTGTAGTTCCTCTACTACCTATTCCATCTTAGGGTCTTTTCCCCATCCTTGCCAGGTATCCTGGATACAGCCATTGTTGACCGGGGGAGGAATGTAGTATCTGGTTCTCGAGATGGGACAGCACGACTTTGGGATTGTGGGCACTCAGCCTGCCTGGGAGTCCTTGCAGAATGTGGTTCTTCCATCAATGGAGTGGCTGTGGGTGCTGCTGACAATTCCATAAACCTTGGCTTCCCTGAGCAGATGCCCAGTAAGTTGGTAATGATACATGAGCTATTTTGTTTCCTTAGGCCCCTTCAGTGTTTGCCTTAGTTTCTTCTTTCCTTCCTTACCCTTTCCTGCTCTATAGCTGGTATTTCTGTTTTCACCCTAAGATTAATTATTGCAGACTTACTCTGTTTCTGTTGCTTTGGAATCTGCAAAGGAACTATCTGTCATGGCTACTGCATTTGAATAAACACAATAATTTCAGATGAGACTAATGTTTGTAAAACAGAACAGTAAAATTTTGGCTCAAATAACTTAGGAATTCTTGGAAGAAGAGAATGTTTTAGATTAGTGTAGATGAGAAAAGTGTCACAAAAGAAGTTGACTTGAACCTTGAAGTATTGAATTGAGGTGAACAAACAAGAATGGGAAGGATGGGAAAATGGGGGATAGGGCAGGCTCACCAGTGACTCTGTGCTGCCTAATCCAGTGTTATTTCTCTATGCTCATCTTTAAAATTCTCAACTGGATTCAACATAGTCACCTGCTCTTCTCAGGACACTTCTTTCTTGGCTTCTCTAATATCACACTATGCTGCTTTTCTTCCTATCTCTCTGGCTAATGCTTTTTAGTCTCCTTTTATAAGTCTCTTTATTCTATTAATACCTTTAAATATTGGAGGGTCTTTAGCTATAACTACATTTTCTCCCTAGGTGATCGATAGCTTTATGTATTATATTTAAGTTAGTCATATCCAAAAGTATATCTAAAGTATAGACCTCTCAACTGAGTGTTAGACTCTATTTAGATGCCTAATAGACAGCTCAAACTTACTTTGTCTAATATAAAGTGTTTGATTCCCCCACCCAAATATATTTTTACCATCTTCCCATTTGCTCAAGCCCGAAGCCTGAGATTCATTTGTGACCCATCCTCACCCTTTCTCATGTCCCACATCACCAAAGTCTGTCATCTCTACCTTCAAAGTGTTTCTAATTTTTCCACTTCACCTTCCTTTCCACTCTCCTTCCTGCCACCCTCCTAGTCCAGTCTGTTATCATCTGTTGTTTGTATTATTCTCCTATAATCCATTCTCAGAGCAATTATTGTGGTCTTTTATAAAACATAAATCATTGTCCCTAGTCTTCTCCAGTGGCCTCCTTTCATACATATGTTAAAATCCTTATCCATTTGCCATGGCTCATCACAAACCCTTACATTTTCTGACCCCTAAATTTCTCTTCAGCTTCATGTCATACCACCCTCATCCAGGCCCATTGTGTTCCAGCCACAGGTGTTCTATTTGTTCTTTCAACACAGTAGACTCTGCCAGCCTGTATTTTGTGAATCTCTTTACATCTGGCTTCTTTTTACCATTCAGGTCTCAATTGAGAAGTGGCCTCCAAAGAGCCTTTTTAAAGTTGAAGTTTAAATTTGTAATGACCGTCCCTATGCTAGTCCTCTCACCATCTATTCACTTTTTTTTTGTTTGTTTATTTGTTTGTTTTTTCTTTTTGGTATGTGGGTAGCTCCCTTGGCTGGGAATCGAACCCAGGCCGCAGCGCCTACAGCGCCAGCGCCGAAGCCTTAAGCCACTACACCATCAGGGAACTCCCCTGTCTATTCACTTTTGATCATATTTTCCTGTTTTATTTTCTTTGCAGAATACATTACTATCTGAAAGTATCCTACTTGTTTGTTCACCTCTTCCACTATTTCCTATTTCCACCAGAATCCTGACGAGTAAGGACCCTGTCTTTGTACACCATATTTCTTCAGCACCTAGAATACTGTCTGATACATACTAGGCCCTCAGTAAATATTAAGTGAATGAATAAATTTTATTTCTTGAGGGCAGAGACTCTATTTTGTTCAACATTGTACCCCTGCTCCTAGACTGAGTATCTTGTCATATTACAAAGGACTTACTGGTAATATATTTAAGTTGGATTTATGGAGGTATGTTTTACATAAAGAAAAAGTCACCCTTTCTATTCGCACAATTCTATTGAGTTTTGACAAATGTGTATAGTTATATTAACAATACCATTGTTAAGATACAGAACATAATAATGCTTCAGTTAATGAGTGAATCACCAACAGTAATTCAATAAACAACTGTTAGTATCTGTGCTTTCTGGGTACTGCCAATTGACCAGTCTAGCCCATTATTGATATAGTTCATCTGTCATACAGGTGAACGGGAGGTTGGAACAGAATCAAAAATGCTGCTGTTGGCCCGGGAAGATAAGAAGCTTCAGTGCTTGGGACTACAGAGCAGGCAGCCGGCAAGTGGTTCTTCTAAGACCTTTGAATCTGGGGAATCCTGGGTCACCCTGAATCTTGGAAAGTTGTTTTGGAAACATTTCTGCTTGCTCACTGTATTCATCTTTTGAGGAAACTGCATGAGTGAGAGGCAGTACAGTGTAGTGATTCAAAGAATAGGATTTGGAATAAGGGCAACGTTTAAATCCCAGCTCTTCCACTTAATAGCTATATGTGACAGGTTACTTAACTCCTCTGACCCTCAGTTTCCTCATCGCTAAACTGGGCCTTGTGGGACTTACCTCATAGGTTATGTGATGAGGATTAAATGTTCTGCTTTGTGACCTTTGTTATTTTCCTTCTGGGCCTTCGTGTGTTATGTGTAAAAATGATGAGGTTGTAGATTCCCTTCTACCTCTGAGGTGATAGGAAGAAATTCTGAGTAAAGGACTCCTGCACTAAGGGCTCCCGATCAATTAATGCCCAGAACATTTTTTTATAGACGAATTAGTTGCATTTTTTCCCTTCATCCTCAGGTTTTGCTGGGCACACCGTTTTTAATTAAACTCTGAATTCCCTGGGTTTAGATTTTTAAAATTTCTTTCCAGCTTCTGTCATCATCACCAAGATAACTTTAATGATTTAGTTTGGCCATAGGCTTTGTATTTTCATCTTATCTCATTATTTCATTATCAAAGTTTGTTCCAGGAACATCACTATTTTTTACCCTACTGCCTTTGCACTCTGAATTTCCATTCTGGCTTTTACTTCTAAAAAATAAATCAAAGGTTTTTGTTTATTTTGTTTTATTTCTTTCCTTTTTAGAAAATGTAAGGGAGAAATGATCAATTTGAGCTAGTAGGAATGAATAAAAATCTGATCATTTCTTTTTTCAAGTACATGGGGAGAAGTATGATTCTTTAAATTGCCATTTTATTTAAACTTGTTTCTTTTCATGAAGGAAATCTTCAATATGTGAATTGCAAGTGTTTTTCAAATGAAGGGTTGTAATGAAAAGAGGGAAAAGAAGGATTTTTAGTGTTGAAGATCCTATGAGTCAGTGTATTGAGAGGTAGTTTGCAAACTCTACCTTAGAGTATGGTGTTATATAAACTGCTTAAGTCTTCAGCCAACCTCAGGTTCCTGAAATTCTGGGAGTGCTTTTTCCTCAGTTGTTGCTGAATGCTTAATTTAGATCCAGATTGCATAAAGGGGAAAGAAAGAAAATATCTCTAAAAATAGTGAAATTTTTCTTTTCTTGGTGATTGTTTATTCCTAGAAACAAATTAAGCTTTAGATTTTTGTCTCCTACTTGTTCCCAGGTATTCCTCTTTATTGGCTCAGAAGCCTTCAACTGCTGTACTTTTCTTTCTGGCTTCTTACTGTTGGCTGGGACACAGGATGGAAACATTTATCAGCTGGACGTGAGGAGTCCAAGGTGAGACACCATTCATTTACATGATGCAGGTCTTCTATGGAGTGGAAATTTTTATTAGCTTTAACATTGATTTAGCTAAGCATATAGATGACTATTGAATCAAGGGTGTATTTTTCCATTATAGAGGTTTTCCAGTGTGAATTGTCTGATTGTTCTTATTATCCCTAGAATCATATTAAAAGGTCATTTGATTCATACTGTCATGATTATCCTATTACATCAGTTCTCCAGTGGTGGTATGTTTAACCCTCTGGGGTTACATGCTGGGCTGTTCAGGGATACATGAAAAATAATCAATGATGGCGAAAAAACAAAGTAAAAATTGCAAAATGTTAATTATGGAGCAATAAATGTTAAATTTGAATCGCTGTTCATGGAGACACTTCAAAACTAAATCACATTTGTGAATGAAGATTGATGAGGGTGTGGCTATGAACCCTTCCCTGAAACCGCTCTTCTACCAATCATTACACAGTTTCATAACAATCCATTTGTGATGTTTCTAGAACTTCCTCAACCATATAAATGCATCCATAGCCTGTTTGATCAGTTTAGTTATTGACTGAGTAAAGTTAAGCGCGTTGTCTTTAATCACGTACCTTTTCAAGTAGTTTTTTTTATTTAATGTTTAATATAGTTTCAGTTATTATTGTCAGTTATGGATCAGTGGTTGAAAACAGGAAAGGTTAAAAACCCAAAACGATGTGAATTATAAGTTGTCGCGAAGTCCTTCTCAACACGTGTCCACAGCTATGAATACACACCCACACTGGGAGATAGCAAAAAGGTACATGCCTCAGATACTAAACAGAAGAAAAGGAAATACTCTGAAGAGTATAATAAATACGGGTTTTCATTTGTAGGGGATGATGACTGTCCTAAGCCTTTGTGTGTTTTGTGTGGGGAAATATTATCCAACGGTTGCATGAAACCCTCTCTACTCATACAACATTTAGAAATTAAACATCTATGTGTAAAAACAAAGAAATAACATTATTTTCGGTGCTTAAAAAAGTGTCCATCTGTTACTTCATACATGATGTCAGGAAAGAAAGACAATGAGAATGCAGTTGAGGCTTCATACTGTATTGCTTATTGCATAGCTAAATGTGGTAAAAACCACACCATAACTGAAGATTTAATTTCTCCTTGTATTAGGGATACCATTTTTTTGTATGTTTGGGGAAGAACATGCCTGCACAATCAATACTATATTTTTCAAACAATACAGTGTCTTATCAAATTCAGGAAATGTCTGACAATGTTGAAGCTTTCATAGTGGATAGAACTAGAAAAAGTAAATTCTTTTCCATCCAGGTCGACGAAAGTGTAGATGTTGCTGATTTATCCATTTCACACGTCAATGCAAGGTACTTGGTAGGAAATAAAATTGAGGAAAACTTTTTGCTTTGTTACCCATTGATGGAGAGTACCATAGGCTAAGATATTTTTAATGCAATCAATGGTATTTTCATTGAAAAGTAGTTGGTCAAATTGTTGTGGTGTATGCACTGACGGAGGCAAGCCTATGTCAGGTTGTTTTATAGGCCTGCGCCCCGGCCAAATTAAAGAAGTAGCTCCCCATGTACCATGGAGTCACTGCTGCATTCATAGACAAAGTCTTGCATCCAGGCCTCTTCCTAGTGAACTGAAAGATGTTCTTGATGAGGCTGTAAATGTTGTAAATTTTATTAAGTTACAACCACGAAACTCCAGAATGTTTAAAATGCTGTGTGAAGAAATCAACAACATTCCTTTGTATACTGAGGTAAGGTGGCTTTCTCGTACTTACATGAATGTTTAAACTTAGACATGGAGTCCAGGTATTTTTGGAAGACCATTGTTTCCCTTTTGCTGCAGAATTTCAGGGCAGTGATTGGTTTCAAAGTCCTGCATATTTATCAGATATTTTTCAAGGAATAAACAAATTCAACTTGGATTTCAAAACAGCTCAATTACTATATTCACAGTAACCAACAAAATTGAATCATGATTAAAAACTGGACTTTGCAAAGTGTGTATATTGAAAGAGGTCAGCCTGAAGTTTTTGAAACCTTGCGCAACTTCTGATCTGAGAATACTTGCACCTATCCCAAAACGTGAAAGAGAATATTTTAAGTTACTCAGAAGTTCTTCAAGTATCCTTTTATAAGTATTTCCCTCAACATTAAAAAGAAAACAACTGGATTGCAAGTCCATTCAGTAAAGAATTTTTCAAAGAGGCTAAAATATTCTCAATCAGTGAAAAAGAGCAGTTAATCGAACTTTCAACCGATTCTTCTTTAAATTCTGATTTTAAAAGAAAGCATCTTATTACCTTCTGGGTAGATATCAGTGAGAAATATGAACAGCTCAGTGAGAAGGACTCAAATACCTCTTGCTATGTACTAATACTGAACTAGTAGAGAGAGCTTTTTCTTCTTACACCTTCATAAAAAATAAATATCGTAACAAACTGAATTCAAGTCCGGATGTAAAACTGTATCTTGCAACTTTTGTGACTGATTTCAAGAAACTAAATGCATCAAAGCAATCTCACTCATCTCACTAACAATGTTTCAGTCGGCTAGTGACCTACCTAACAATCATTACAGACTTTTCAGATAGCACAAATCAATATTATTATTAATAATAAATTAAAAGTTTGTTAAATACTTGATCATCATTATCAGTATTTAACTGTTGTGAATTTTGTAAAATCTGTGGTTTCTATTTTTAGTGTAGTAATTTTTCTAACTTACTACCTCATTTCCACTATTTTACATTAAGATAGGAACTGAAAAAAAGTTTCAGTATTTAAAAACATGTGTTTTAAAAGCAAGATTTACAATTTATAGGGAGTTCCCTGGTGGTGTACCCAAGTGGTGTAAGGCTTCAGGGCTATCAATGCTGCGGCCTGGGTTCGATTCCCAGCAAGGGAACTATCCACATTAAAAAAAAAAAAAAAGGAGGAATTCCCTGATGGTGTAGTGGCTTAAAGCTTTGGTGCTGGCGCTGTCAGCGCTGCGGCCTGGGTTCAATTCCCAGTCAGGGAGCTACCCACATGCCAAAAAGCAAAAAAAAATAAAATAAATAAAATAAAATAAAATAAATAAATAAAAGGAAAATTAAAAAAAAAGATTTACAATTTATAGAAGTGTTTTAAAAGGGCTACACAAGTGGAAAAAGGTTGGGAACTACTGTCCTATTATAATGAAAGCTTTGGAAATTAAGCTTAAATAATAAACTAACATTCCACTTAAAATAATTTGCTCTGGTATTAAATCTTGGTCTAAGACGGATCATTTTTTAAGTTCAAGTAAGCCAGCTATGGTTCTTTATTTAGCTTTGATCATAACCTATCTAAAACAAGCCTTAGTCCGGTCTTTAAGATATCCAGAGAGAATCACACTATCCCTCTTTGTTCCAAGATTTAACAGTTTCTTTTCTTTTTTTTTTTTTAATTTAATTTAATTTTATTTATTTATCTTTTTTTCTTGTATGTGGGTAGTTCCCTGGCTGGGAATCGAACCCAGGCCGCAGCGCTAAGCCTTAAGCCACTACACCACCAGGGAACTCCAAGATTTAACAGTTTCTGCAGTCCTGCCTCTTCCTCCTTCTCTTTCCTTCCTTTGTTCAGTTGATAGTTATTGGATGACTTCTGTGGGCACCAGGTTTTGTGCTGGGCACTGAAAAACAGAAATAAAAGATAAAGACTCCACCTTTGAGACACTTGGAGTCTTAATAGTAATGACAGAAAAGTAAAAGACTGTTGTGATGTAGTGTGGTCAATGGTCTGACAGGGCTATACGTAGGAGTTTGAGGAAGCACTGAGGAGAGAGAAGGTGAAACTGCTTCTTCAAGGAGATGAGGCTTTAATTGCATCTTCTCCAGTAGGAGGTTACCAAGTTAGGAAGAGAGGGTTCTGCCCTAGGTGGAAGAGCATGTAGAGAAGTATGAAGGCATGTGGAAGTATGACACTTCTAGGAATCTCTGGGATTCCAGCTAAAGAATGACTAGCTTATACTTTTTCTTTCGGAATTTAAGTTACTTTACTTTTGTACTTGTTTTTGCCCCCCTGGATATAGGTAATCTCTGATCAGTATTATAAAATCACCCCTATATCTATATTAAGTTGATTCTTGCTCACTTTTGTTTTGTTAAAGTCTTGACAATTTTAATATTTCATAGCTGTCTTAATTCTATCTGTAAGTAAAAAGATGAACATACTATTAACATTGTTACCTCCCTTGTCAGGCCTCCCTGAAAACTGAAGAGATTTTGGGTAACCAAGTTTATTCAGCTCAATGACATGTTTAGTTTCACTCCAAGGTGTTTTTGAATGGATTATCTTGATCTACCATTTAAGGATTTTGTAGGAAAGAAACCATATGAACATTTAATCTCTAAACACCAATGTCCTGTTTGTTGTTATGGGTTAGTACTATATGTCGAGTATAGTCAAGCATTGCTTTGGAAGAAAAAAAGCTAAAATTGCCCCTTTTACTCTGAATCCTAGGGCTCCAGTACAAGTCATCCACAGATCAGGAGCACCAGTTCTGTCCCTGATGAGTTTCAGAGATGGATTCCTTGCTAGCCAAGGTGGGTCCACAAGCCAGTGGAGAGAGATGGTTCCCTGTAGTTTAATTATACATAGCTTCAATTATACAAGTCTGGTCTATGGCTGGGCTAGGAGCATGGTCCTCCACACTTCTTTGGCATATTGTGCTTATTCCATATTGTTTATCACCCTGCATTTTGTCCATGTTCCCCTCCAGTCCAGGCTCTTTTGAGAGCTGTAACTGTTCCCTATTCAACATGCTATCCCCAGCATTTAGCTCAGTGTCCACTATGTAGTTGGTGCTCAGTAAATATTGGAAGAGAAAATATATTGGCCCTTACTGCAATATATTGAAGATCCCAATTACAATAACTGCCCTGAAGGAGCTCACAGTTAGTAAGGTAGACAGACATGTAGACATGTGATTGAGTACAGCTTGCTAACTACTGAAGCAGAAAATTACATGAGAATACAGACAACATCTAACTCTAGTTGTAGGAGTGCTGCAGGGGTGTCTTCATTGACTAGGTGACATGTAAGCTGATGAATATTTTACCAGCTGGAGATGTAGAAGTGTACATTGCAGGCCAGAGTTACAGTATGTGCAAAGTCATAATGAAGGAAGGGGGTAAAAAGAAGAGATCCTTCATTTACTAGGTGCCTACTATACAGTAGGTCCTATGTTTGAAGCTTTACATACATAGTCTAGGTAAAATGAGTACTTAGGTGTAGCCAGGACAAGATATTTGGAATGAAGTTTCTGGGAATAAGGTTGAGGGAAATGCATGGAACAAGGTGTCCCTATTCAGAAACCCCATGAATCTGTATAGGAATGATACAGGTAAGAGGACTAGACTGTTTGGCCTGGAGGGACCACCTTACCTGAGTATTTTAGTGTTATCAGGATATTTTTGGCTGTTAGTAACAGGATGCTCCACTGAAAATGGCTTCAATAATTAGGAAGGTGTACTGCTTCACTTAACAAGAAGTCCAGATTTATGGTGGTTCCAGATTAGATTAATTTAGTGATTTGAAAACAAAGTCAACAATGGAGATTAAGGAAACTTGAAAACTAAATCAATATGGTATCCTGGCTTGGATCCTGGACATTAAAGACAGATGAAATCCAAAAAAGTATGAACTGAAACTGGCTGAGGGCCATATGACAACTTTCTGTACTATCTTGTAAACCTAAAATTACTCCAAAATGTAATTTTTGAATTTAAAAACTAAAAGTTTTTGAAGGAAAAATAAATAAAATCAAGAACCTAGCTTTTTTCCATTTTTTGGTGCTCTCCTCCCTAGCATACTGGCTTTTGTCCTCAGGCTTGTTCCTTCATGGTCACAGTGAAAGATACCTGCATCAACTCTCATCTTCACATAATAGTGAATCCTGTTATCCTTTTAAGAATGAGGAAAATTCCTCAGGAGCAGCCCAGCAGGCATACCTGATGGCCAGATTATAATACATGCCCATGCTTAAACAGTCACTGGCAAGAGGAATGGAATTTCCATAATTGTCTTGGATTCATCAGAATTCACCCCCTGTGTCACCTGTTACTGGAAACAATTTGGGATTCTGTCAGTCAGGAGAAAGGCAGGGAAGTAGATGAGTCGGCAGCCAACAGTGTGTGGATTTCCATGGCCACCTCCCTGATACATGTAGGAACCTTTACTCCTGTCAAAACTGGTGCCTTACTTCCTTAGCCCTTCTCTTTCAGGATTTCCAGACTAAAGCAAAGAGTGGTCAGTAGACCTAATGTTCTAGCTCTCTGTACTTGTTCTCTCTCAAGCTCTCTTTCTCCTCCATGTCTTGGCATCAGTTTGGTGATGCAGCAGTACTCTTTATTTTTTTTTTATTTTTTATTTTTTTGTATGTGAGTAGTTCCCTGGCTGGGAAGCGACACTCAGCAGTACTCTTTGTAGAGTCTTAATAAGAGAACAGCTGGCATAAGCTTCCCGTGATGCTGCTGTCACCACTCATTGTGATCCTTTCTTTGTGATTCCCTCTGCTGCCATGCCACACTCTTCCCTTGAGGTCTCTGCATTTTGACCTCCATCTCCATCCCTCTGCTCAAACTACCTTCTTGAAGGCCACCAATGATCAGTGAGTTTCTTGCTAGATCCAGTGGCCTTTCATGTGGACAAGCCAAGCCTGTCTTTTTACTGGTCCCTGAGTTTCCTGGGCTGGTACCATGTCTTCTTCATCTGTGTAGTCCCAGCTCTTACACAGGACTAAAGAATCTCAGCAAATGTTTGTTGAATGAGTGAGTACATGTGATAATGAATTGTTACTGTTATTTTCTTCTTAAAACAGTTACCTCTTTTGACTTCCGTAATACTGATTAATCTTTTCCCCTGATTTCAGTATCTTAGATTTATAAGTACCTAGCATGAGTCATGGTTTACTGTAGTTCTCAAATAGTGTGTTGAACTAGAATCCTTTTGCTATTCCTACAGTTGTTGCCATCCCTAAACCAGAGATATTACCTGAGTTCAGCCTTTGTCCTTTTACCTTTTCTTCTACATGCTTCCGGACTTACGGTTCTCATGGTTTTAGCTGTTAATAATTGGAATTCATGGCTCTAGCCCTGACCTCCTGCTTAGCCCTTATTTCATTGGGCAGCAGCAGCATGACATAGAAAAAACATAGCGAGGGAGTTCCCTGATGGTGTAGTGGCTTAAGGCTTCGACGCTGGCGCTGTCAGCGCTGCGGCCTGGGTTCGATTCCCAGTCAGGGAGCTACCCACATACCAAAAAGCAAAAAAAAAAAAAAGAAAAGAAAAAAGAAAAAACATAGCGGGGGTTCCCTGGTGGTGTAGTGGCTAGGCTTCGGTGCTCTCAGTGCCACGGCCTGAGTCTGATTCCCAGCCAGGGAACCACCAAAAAAACAAAAAAAACAAAAAGCATAGATTTTGGATGCAAACTGACAACCTAATCAATGAGTTTATTTTTTATTTATTTATTTATTTATTTATTTTTGCTTTTTGGTATGTGGGTAGCTCCCTGACTGGGAATCGAACCCAGGCCGCAGCACTGACAGCGCCAGCGCCAAAGCCTTAAGCCACTACACCACCAGGGAACTCCCTTAATCAATGAGTTTAAATCCTCACTTTTATCATGTACTATTAGATCAATCGTGAAATTCCTAATATACGACCATTTTTTATTTATAAAAATGACAGTTATGTGTGGTTTAATCTAATAGTTCTATGACCTTTGGTAAACCACTTCATTTTTTCTAAGTCTCAATTTTCTTGAAGATAAAATGTCCAAAGTAATCAATGTAAAGTAGACATTCTATAAATGACAGTTTCTTCTTATTCCTGTTATGACCCTTTGCCCTGTAAGCCCTTCTAAAAATCATTACTTATCATGATCCAGTGACAAGGCACATACCCACAAAAAGTAAAATTATGCTACCCAGAAAGATATATTGAAGTAATAAGGAATAATAAATGTTACAAGAGTTTATTCTATGGCCTGGTTAGAAATGACTTCCTAGAAGGAATGAAAATAGAGCTGGGGCTTATCAGGTAGATGAGATTTGCATATAGAAATTTGAGTGCAAAAGAGCTATGATCATCATATATTTTTTGAGAGGAGAGTTAAAAAACTCAATAGTAGATGTCACTTTTCTTTGCTGAAGTAATAACAGTGAGAAACTGACCAGAGGTTATGATTGGTTTCCTTTTCTGGCATGAAGTAAGATTTTTGAGACAGGAGGAGTATAAACAAACCTAGCGCTGTGTTGCAACACATGAGAAACTTATGTTCCCTCTGTGGCAGTTCTGAAGTCCCAGAGCATAGTATCTCAGAACCAGAATGTAGTCCACCCAGGGCCTCTTTATTTCTTCCTGCCTCTGTACTACCTTTAGAGATACTAATATATTTTAAAACATATATTAATATATTTTGCAAGAGGATGTGTGGGTAAAGTGAAGGGTGATATGTGGAGAAGATCTAACTCTACTTTTCTGTTTTTTGTAACTCTTTTCTGCTGGAAAGAAGGGAAAGCATAACATCTATCATTAATGTCTAAAGGCAAAGGATAAAATTGTAACTTTTTTCAGAAGCTAAAACTAAGACCAATAAAAGAAAGTTATCACAAACCACATTTCAGTGTAATATAAGGAAAAGCATTCTGTTTCATAAGAAGGAAGCTGGCATTGCAGTGGTGAGCACCACTAACTCAGAGGATAGGCAAGCGTAGGCTGGCTGGCTTGCTAAGGGAATTGTATACTTACTTTAGAAGCTGGAAATAGAGATGATCTGTGAGGTCATTTGATTCACTTGAAAGGAGATTGAAATTGCCAGATTAAATAGTTCTTAAAAATTTTTATTATGGAAATTGTTAAATAGATAAAACGGTAGAGAGAATAGCTTAATGAACCTGGTGTACCCATTATCCAGCTTCAGATATTACCAATTTATGACTAATCCTGTTTCATCTTTTCAAACACCATAGACAGCATATTATTTCATCTGTCAGTATTTCTGAAAGATAAGTATTGGGGGGGGCAAAGATTATTTTTAATAATAATAATGTGAGAAAGAATAAGGTCCTCCTGTATGCTGCTGGATGGAGGATAGATTGCTTAACCGATTAATTAAAAATTTGTTAACATAATTTTCAAAAGTAGTTTTCAGATTTCCAAAAAGTTTGAAAAGTTTAATTAATGTCTTTTGATTATTTTCCAGGGTTCTATACAAAGTCATAATATTAATACAGAAAAATACTTCATGCATAAAGCCATTCTTTTATGCAGTATGCTCTCAACCATATAAAATAAAAATATGCCCAAAAAAGATTGAGAAAATACATTAAAATGTTAACAATAATTATCTGTGAGTGGTAGATTATGGGTGATTTTTTTTTTTACTTCTCTGTTTATTTTTAAAGTTTTCTTCAATGAGCATGTACTACTTTATATCAAGACAAGAACAACAAATCACATTAATCAGCAGTTTATAGGTCATCCCATTTTATATGTCCATGCTCCTCTGAGAAAAAATGTTTAAAAATTAGGTATACTAGGAGTTCCCTGGTGGTGTAGTGGCTTAAGGCTTTGGCGCTGTCACTGTCAACACTGCGGCCCGGGTTTGATTCCCAGCCAGGAAACTACCCACATACCAAAATAAATAAATAAATAAATAAATTATTAGATATACTTTTATTTTCCTGGTATAAGTTTTTTCCTTCACCTAAGTATTAAATGTGGTCACATTTATAGATTGAAGAATAATTTGGGACATAGATTTTCCTTAGAAAAACATGTATATAGACAAATTTCCTTTTAAAAGTTATTGGCTAGGATAAGTTTGCAAACAGACATATAAATCTGCAGTTGCTTGCTCTGTGCCCTTGGCACCTATTGCTAATCAGAGACAACCGTTCTTCCCACCAAAGGTACTTGGCTTCAAATCCTCTCTAGCCCAGCATTCTGGACAACCACTATAGGTCCTCATATTTGGCCTACGTAATGAGACCTGTTTGCCATTCTAGGTCTTAGGACAGTCTTCTTTAGTCTAGTGATATACAGAAATAAACTAAAACACTGAGTTCTTTAAAACTCCTTTGCATATAGCTTTCTCTCAGTTTTCTAAACTTTCTTTCTGCCTTTTAGGTGATGGAAGCTGTTTCATTGTCCAGCAAGACTTAGACTATGCCATTGAGCTCACTGGGGCTGACTGTGACCCTGTGTACAAGGTACAGGCCTGACTGGAGACGAGGGCTGAATGATTCTCACCTGGTATCTAGGCCTTTGGAGGGGACTGAATCCAGCTACTTTGTGATCATTAGGGGCGATTAAATATTTAGAGGTGGGGTAGAAAAACATTCAGAATTTTGAGGAAGAAGTGACTTCATCACTTACTTGCTCTAGAAACTTGAAAAATCACTTCACCCCCTTTCCAGTCTGTCAGTTCACCTATAAGTTGAAGATAATAGTGAGATATGCATATGAAAGTTCTTTGTAAATTTAAAATAGTCTATAAATACTAGCTGTTATTATTTAAAGTTCAAGACTAATTATTTCATTTGATTAAAATGGAAAGGAAAAAAATAAAAAGGGAAATGATATTTATTGACCAGACATAGTGCTGGGTGTTTTATATATATATATATCATCTCATTTAATCATGTTCTTATTCCTTGAGGTATAGGTATTATTATTCGTATTTTTCTTTTCTTTTCTCTTTTTTTAATGTGGGTAGTTCCCTGGCTGGTAATTGAACCCAGGCCGCAGCGTTGACAGCACCGAAGCCTTAGACCACTACACCACCAGGGAACTCCCTAGTATTTTTCTTATAAAAAAAGAAAATAGCATTACTACATACCCTTTAAGACCTTTTTAGTTCAACTCTTCTTTCCAGAAATAACTAGCATTAACAGTTTGTACATATCTTTCAGGTCTGTTTTTGTGTTTATGTATTTATGTAAATAATACAATTTTATCTTTAGTTTGTACATAATTGAGATCATCCTGTATGTATTACCCTACGACTTGTGATTTTACTTAATATCTTGGAACTCTTTCCAGGCAAATGCATATAGATATACTTTATTTTATAAAATTCTTGCATACTATTCTCTATTGTGAATTAACATATTATTTTCGTTTTAAAAATGAGGAAACTGGGGCCCAGAGATGTTGAGAAAGTCACCCTAGGTCATTCAGCTACATATTAGTAAACCTGAGATTCACCTAACTCCAGAACTCATGCTGTTTCCACTAAATTAATGGTTCTTAACCTTCTTTGAATCTCAGACTTCTTTGAGAAGTTGTTGAAATCCTCCTCAGAAAAAAAGACACATACTGAAAACTTCTTTGAGTAAAATCTTACAAAGTTCAGGGACACCCAGGCCCAACTATGGAGCATTTCCTTGCCAGGTACAGACCTTCTGTACTAAACCATGCACAACACTACTAGTTTGCCTTCCACTTAGCCAGTTAGTTACTCTGTTCTGTAGTCATAGTGCCCTTAACCTGGCCGGCCATTTAAAAAATATGTATCATGGATGTAATTCTTCTTTTGTCTTTGGAATCATTAAAGCTTCTCAGACTCTCTTGTGCTAGTGAAGGTGAATGACAAAACTCTTATCTTTTTGAAATGGAAGAATCCCAGGCTTATTTTGAACGTGAACTCCTATGTTCCAGGTAGCCACGTGGGAGAAGCAGATCTACACATGCTGTCGAGATGGTCTTGTGCGACGCTATCAACTCTCTGACCTATGATTCCTGGAAAAGAGGAGTCTCGATTAATGGAAAAGATTGATGACCCTGATCAGCAAGGAACGGAAACATCATCAGTCCTTCCCAAGACTATTAATGACCTTTTATTGTCTTGGGTACCCTTTGGAATTCACAGAAAGTCAGCTACATTAGCCGTGTGGAACTATAATTCAATGATGAGACTTACTTTGAACTAAGAAGCTCACATGTGCTCGCTGCCTTTGTCCCAACTTCTCCTTGTATAAACTCACCCCAGCAACACAAGGCAAGGTTATGGATTGCTTACGGTTTGATCTCACACCAGTTGTGTTAAATGTTTACAAGGACCAGAGGACTAAACCTGTTCTCTGAAGTAAATAAAGAGAATATGTTTAGAAGAATCTGAATTTGAAAAACTTTGTTAAATACTCTTACTCCAGCAAAAAGTTAGTCAAGCTGTTGAAACTCCTTTCTTAGGCACTTCTGTTGGCCTAGCCATAAATAAGGACTGCTTGACAGTAGCAGTAAATATTCCATAAGCAGCAACCTGGGAAAGACTTTTATACAGATTGGATAACCGACCATCCCAGTTTTCCTCAGACTGAGGAGTTTTCTGCTACATGGGACTTTCAGTCTCAGGCCAACCAACATGGTCAGTGAGCCTGTATAGAGATGATGAAGTTGAATCATATAATTGTAAAGGCAGTGGCTGTTAAAGTGTGGTCCCTGGAATAGCTGCATTAGTATCACCAGGGAACTTGTTAGAAATAGAAATTCTTGGGCTCCACCTCAAACTTAGAAATTGCATGGCTGGGGCTCACAATCAGTATTTTAACAATACTTCAGGTACTGCATGCTAAAATTTGAGACCTAGAAGAAAAGATGGTAAGGCGCACTTTAATCATAGATGGAACCCAGGGCTCATAATGACAAGGCTGGTCTGTAGGAGATGAGGCTGGAGAGATTGGCAGGACTGGAATAGTGAAGGGACTTGAGTGCCAGGTAAGGAGCTTGAACTTGACTTGATTGGTAGAGGGGAACCATGGTGGTGTGTTGCCTTCTAGCTGCAGACCTGTTTGTCCCCTCATGCATTTCCCATGACATCCTAAGGCAGGACCTGAGTGTGGAGCCACGGGGGGAAAGAATATCTAGGAGACAGAACTGACCCTCTCTCGGGGGTACTGTTCCTCCCTCACTCGCACACCTCACATCACCCTGTATGGCCCTGGAGGATGGCTGGTTAGTCAATGACGGATAAGATTCCTCAAGAGAGGAACAACCTAAAACAGGCACAGTCACATAGGGGCCATCAGGAGAGAGCTTGGGCTCAACAGAGGTGAGGCATAGACCCTCACCCTGTCTAAGATTAATCTCCTACCCCCGGCCGCCTTGTGTCCCACGTTGCTCCAGTGATGACCTGATAGAATGATATCAGTCATGCTTCCTTAGATTAGAGATGACTTGGATACTGAGTCAACCCCCTGGGGTGGTTTTAGTACACTGAGTCCTTGGGGCTAGATGTTCTCATAGAAACAACGCCTGTTGGAACACAATGGGGACTTTCAGAAAAAGCAGTCTCCTGAGCAATATAACTCAAAGACCATGGAAAAACCAGTTTTACTTCCTTGTATGTCCATCAGTAAGAGCTATGTGTTGTCCTGAATCTGGGTGCCTGGCCCATGAGGCTGGGGCCCCTTGGCCCTGCTTGTTCTCCCACCGCTTGTGTCGTGCTGGACATTACAGTGGTATTTTTAAGCAAGAGTATGTCATGGTCACCTCTTTTTTTCTCTAATCATGAAAATGGAACCATGATATATGTATTCTATGCTTTATTTTCACTTAGTGTCTGAGTTCTTTCCATCTCAATACATTTAGACCTTTCTCATTCCTTTTAACTATTTCCAGAGTATGAATACCATATTATTTACACTTCCGAGATTATTAGAGAAAAAGTTTCTTGGAGCATGCAGCACTTGAGCTGGGCCATGTAGGCTCAGATCTTGATTTATTTATGGGAAGAAGGTAATTCCTAGCTGGGGTAATAGTATGGTTCACAGAGTTCTTAAAGGTATGTTCTCATGTAACCTTTATTACTGCACTGTGACATACACATAGTGAGACTCAAAAGAGTTTAATGATTTGCCAAGGGTCATAGAGAGCGGGAACTTAAACACAGTTCATCTTAACTTTAAATCCCTTTTTTTTTCCTACCTGTTGCTTATCCCTAAATAAAATTGTGAAAATAAAGTACTGTAATTCATTGAGTATCTATTGGGTATCTATTTAGTTCTAGGTACTATAGTTATATATTAAATCCTCACATGTTTAAAAAGGAAATTATTCCTATTTTTCCAAATTTTTAAAATTTTTCAATTACATTTGACACACAATATTAGTTTCAGGTGTACAACATAGTGATAAGTTATTTATTTTACCTACAAAACCATCACCTTGATAAATCTGGCACCCATCTGACACCATACATAGTTATTACAATATCAATATTATTGATTGTATACCCCATGCAGTACTTTACATCCCTGTGACTATGAATTTGTACTTCTTAATCTCTTCCCCTTTTTCACCCACCCTTCCAATCCCCTTCTTGTCTGACAGCCATCAGAATGTTCTCTGTGTCTATGAGTCTTATTTGTTTTGTTTGTTTTGTTCTTTAGATTCTACAAATAAGTAAAATCATATGACATTTGTCTTTGACTTACTACACTCAGCATTATTCCCTCTAGGTCCAACCAGGTTTTTGCAGATAGCAAATCTTCCTTCTTATTTTATGGCTGAGTAATATTCCACTGTATATATGTACCACCTCTCTTTTTTTACATTCAAAATTATATTAATTTTAGGTGTACAGCATAGTGGTCAGACATTTATATAATTTAAGAAGTGATCCCCTAACTACTCTAATACCCACATGGCGCTATACGTAGTTATTAACCACATTATTGACTACATTCCCTATACTTTACCTCCCCATGACTGTTTTGTAACTACCAATTTGTACTTCTTAATTTCTTCACCTTTTCACCCTGCCCCCAACTCCCAATGATCACTGCAACAAATCTAGTACCCACCTGACACCATTCATAGTTACAGTTGTTTTTTTGTATGTGGGTAGTTCCCTGGCTGGGAACTGAACCCAGGCCGCAGCATTGACAGCACCAGCGCCTAAGCCTTAAGCCACTACACCACCAGGGAACTCCTGTCCTTCAATTTTTAATGATAGCCTTGCTGGGTAGAATAATCTATGCTTTTCATCATATTGAATATTTTCTGCCACTCCCTTCTGGCCTGCAAAATGTCTGTTGAGAAATCAGCTGACAGTTTTATGGGAGCTCCCTTATAAATTACTAGTTTTTCTCTTGCTGCTTTTAGGATTCTCTCTTGGTCTTTAACCTGTGCCATTTTAATTATAATGTGTCTTGGCGTGGGCCTGCCTATTTGGGTTCATCTTGTTTGGAACTCTGCTTCCAGGGCTTGTATGTCTTGTTTCCTTCACCAGGTTAGGGAACTTTTCAAATAGGTTCTTGATTTCTTGCTTTCTTCTCCTGGTACTCCTATGATGTGAATGTTGTTACACTTGATATTGTCCCAGAGGCCCCTTAAACTATCTTTTTTTTTTCTTTTTGCTGTCCTTATTGGATGTTTTCTGCTACCTTGTCTTCCAAATCACTGATTCAGTCCCCTGCTCCATCTGATCTGCTGATGATTCCTTCTATTGCATTCTGAATTTCAGTTATTTTATTCTTTATTTCTGACTGATTCTTTTTTATGGTTTCTGTGTCCTTTATGCTTGCTGTCTCTCTGTTGAAGTTTTCACTAAGTTCCTTGAGCATTCCTAGAACCATCATTTTGAGCTTTGTATTTGATAGGTTGCTTGCCTCCATCTCATTTAGTTCTTCTTAAGTTTTTTTCTACTGTTCTTTTATTTGAGATGTATTTCTTTGTTTCCTCATTTTGGAAGCCTGTCTGTGTTTGTTTATATGTATTAGGTAGATCTGCTACATTTCCCAGTATTGCTGAATAGCATTATGTAATAGATGCCCTGTGGGGCGCTAGCACAATCTCCCTGATCACCAGCGCTGGGTGCTCCTGTAGTTTGTGGGTTGGTACCAGTGCTGTGCCTAGAGCTACTCAGCAAAAGTCTCAGATCACATCTATGCCAGTCACCATCTGCCTAGGGCCTGTGGACTTAAATAGTTTTCCAAGAAAGATTGCAATGCAGGTGGGGCTCGCTGCTCACCAGAGAAAGCGCCTCTGGCATTGGCTGAGTTGGATGGGGTGGGTACCCAGTGAGTCAGCAGGGTGGAGTGAGTGGAGCTCACCAGACCAATCAGGTTCATATTTGGCCATGTGGGGGTGGGCACAACACAAGAAAGATGGTGCCCTCCAGCTGACTGTATGAGAGGAGGACTCACAAGGAAAAATGGCAACTGTCTTCCAGCCCTCACCCTAAAGCCACACACCTCTGTCTGCCCCCCCCCCCAGGCCTCCAAGACCCCCTGAGTCACCATCTCTCTACTGGAGCCAGGGTAAGTACCCACGAGTGACTGAATCTACATGAGCACTTAAAGAGGATAACTGGGTTTCCCGCAGCCTTGAGTCCCAACAGGTTGCTTGGAGTCCCCACTGTTTCTCACAGTTAAATGCTGGGGAACTTGGTATAGGGATGGTGTCCCTCGTTCCTGTGGGGGGAATCTCCGCGGCTGAAATATCCCTCCCGATTCTCTACTGCTACTGGAGTTTTGGCTAATTTTGCATCTGTGTTCCTACCAGTCTCGACATGGCCTCTTTGTTATAAAACTTCTTCTCAACTAGACTATTTTGGTTCTCCATGTCGGTTGTTCTATAATTTAGCTGTAGCTGTAATTTTAATGTGCTCACGGAATGAAACAGACACAGTGTTTACCTACTCCACCATCTTGGATCCTCATTTGAAATTATTTTGGTTTTATAGATAAGGTAGTGGAGGCTCAAGAAATTAAGTACAAGAGCCTTGTGTTGGATCTTGCTCAGTCTGTCTCCAAGGCCTATGCTCCTTCCACTATGCCCTGTGGTCATGAGACCCCTGGGACTAGAGCAATTTTATTTAAGGAGTGATTTGTGATAGGGTCAGGTGACCAAAGAGACATATTCCAAAGCTCAGATATCCTGATTCCAAGGATATTTTGGGGGTCTCTCCAAATTGGGAAAACAGGATGAAGGAGGATATGGCTGTGTTCATCACCTGGCAACTGTGTCTCCAGGGTTCACTCCTCTGCCTTGTCATTACATTCATAAGCCCCTTTTCATAGGTCTCCAGAATTGAATTCAGTGATGCTTAACAGCTGCTGTGAAATCTAGACCCAAGCAGAAGGAGCAGAGGCTAGTTCTCAGGTGCCCTTGCAGCAGACAAAACTTGTTTTTTTTTTTCTTTTGGGTTGAGGGGTGCATTCTGGGTAAGGAAAGATGGACAACCCCCATTCACAGCACTACAGGCCTTGTGAAGCTCTGTGCCAGACCTTGTTTTTTAGTTTTCAGATACCCCTTCTGGGGAGTTCCCTGGTGGTGTAGTAACTTAAGGCTTTGGCGCTGGCACTGTCAACGCTGTGGTCTGGGTTTGATTCCCAGCCAGGGAACTACCCACTACAAAAAAACAAACAAACAAACAAACAAAAAAACCAGATACCCCCTTGTGACTTCTTGTTAGAAGTGCCTCTTTCTCAAGTTGTCAGTAGCATCAGCTCTTGAGCATATATACTCTGTGCCAAGCAGTCTTCACAATAGGCTTGCAAAGTAAAGGTTTCTTTTTGTAGAACAAGTCTCCGTGGATATATTTTATTTGTTCTAATTTACTCTTTATTTTGAAATAATTTTAAAGTTGCAGAGAAGTTGCAAGAATAGTACAAAGAATTCCAGTGTATTGCCACCCAGATCTCTCAGTTAACTTACTATGTTTACTTTATCATTCTCCCTCTCTCACTCTTTCTTGATATCTCTCTTCCCCTCCCCTCCCCTCCCCTGTCCTCTCCTTTCTGGCACATGTATGAATTTGTGGTGGAGCAGAACTTCCCTCTCTAAGGGCAGGCCACAAAATGGCTTCCTACCAAAGTGTACAATCCAGAAAGCAGGAAACAAAAGTGACTTTAGGGAGTTCCCTGGTGGTGTAGTGGCTTAAGGCTTTGGCGCTGGCACTGTCAACGCTGCGGCCTGTGTTCGAATCCCAGCCAGGGAACTACCCACATACCTCCCCCCTACACACACACACACACCGCAAATTAAAAAAAAAAGGAAAAAAAAAACAAACAAAAGTGACTTTACAGTGGAGAAACCTGACAAACACTACCTCAGCAGGTGATCAAGGTCAACATCATTGGTGATAAGTCATATTAGTAGAATGTATTATACCTTTCTGAAGTGATGAAAAGGGCACTTTACCTGTGTGCTCTTCCTTCCAAAATCCACAGCCCCCAGTCTAATAATTAAAAGCAAACAAACAAAAAAAAAACTCAAACAAATTCTAAATGAGAGACATTCTCCAAAATAACTGACCAGTATTCCTTAAATTATCCAAGTCGTCAAAAACAGTAGAAGTTTGAGAAACAGTTGTAGACAAGAGGAGCCTAAGGAGACATGACAACTAAATGTGGTATCCTATATGGGATTCTGAAACAGCAGAAAGACATTAATTTAAAAACTGGGAAATCTGAATAAAGAATGGACTTCTGTTATAAATGATGTATCAATACAGGTTATTATTTGTGACAAATGTACCATATTCATTATGGAAGATGTTAATAATGGGGAAAACTGAGTGTGGGGTATTTGGGAAGTCTGTACAATCTTCACAACTTGTCTGAAACTCTAAAGCTTTTCTAAAATATTTTTTAGGAGTTCCCTGGTGGTGTAGTGGCTTAAGGCTTCGGCACTAGCGCTGTCAACACTGCGGCCTGGGTTTGATTCCCAGCTAGGGAACTACCCACATACAAAAATAAAATAAAATAAATAAAATAAAATATTTTTTAAACAACTATATGCATTTGTTCTGAAAACTTTTAATTATTAGTAACACTAATTGCTACTTTCCTTAAAAAACTCTCTGGTTTCTGAGTTGAGTGACCTTTATAAGGGTCACAGAATAAGCCCCAGTTCTCCCAATCCTTTTATTTACTTTGCAAGGCAGAGCTGAGAAAGTGGTTTGCTTAGGCAGGGAGGACTACAACTCCCAGAGTGCCCCTGTGCGGTTGTCAGGAGCAACCAAGGAACCAGACTAACAGCTCTGCTGGAGTCAAGACTATCCATCCACCAAACTGACTACGAGCCAGCCATGGGCCAGGATTATTACTCTATACTCCAGATTACTCGTAACTCTGAGGATGCCCAGATCAAGAAGGCGTAAGTTGGGGCAAGAGCGAGGCTTTAGGGTTGTGTTGGAGCAGGCCCCACCCTCATCTCTTCCAAACTGAGCTTTCCTGCACAGTTTAGGGCAGGCAAGGTAAACCTTTTTCTTTCTCTTGCTTCTTACACACCCACATCCTAGCTTTGGGCTGGGTCAGAGTTCCTAATCTATCATACTTTACTGTCTCTTTTTTTCTGGGTATCATGGTTTTTTGAGCAATGAAATGGGGAGAAAGGAGACATTTGAACTTTATTCTGAGTATTATGGAGAACCAAAGGATTGCAAACAGGAGAGTAACCTAGCCAGATGGATGTGTTGCAAAATTTTTTTTGGTCATCACATAGAGTTTTGGCATTAAATAAACTGTATCAGGTCTTAGGGATTTTGTGGTCCATTTCGAAGAAATTCCCGGAGTGGGGGTTCCTTGGTGGTATAGTGGCTAGGCTTCAGCACGCTCAACGCCACAGCCTGGGTTCGATTCCCAGCCAGAGAACTACCCTCCACAAATATTTACTGAGCAACTACCATGTAGGTTAGGTGCAGTCATAGCAGCTGGAGATATAATCATGACTCAGAGATGCAGCTTAATTTTGTTAGTGAATATTGGTGTTGAATAAGTCACAAGTGTGATGGGTGTTACAAAAGGAGAAGTACAGGGTGCTGTGGAAGCTTCTATTGGGAGGAGGGAGACTCTTAGAGGTTGTCATGATAATGAAGTAGGGCAGTGGGCTGGCGAGTAGGGAAAGAATGGAGTTGACAATTAATTGGATCATTGGAGGGTAAAGAAAAAGGGAGGAAGCTAGGATGATTCAACCAGTTAGTGTTGGGTAGTAAAAATAGTTACATTTATTGAATTAGGCAGATACTGTTCTGAGAACTTTGAATCATTATTTCATTTAATCCGGACAATGACCCTGAGAGGTAGGTGCCAGGGCTACTTGCTTAGCAAACAGCAGAACCAGTATTCAGACACCATGCCTACTACAGTTGCAGACCATGGACCAGCTCCTGTAGAGTTTCCAAATGGGGTTAGTGGAGAGAGTCTCTACAGTGTGGTCAGAGAAAAAAGACACAAACTCATGAAACAATTAGAGAACAATTTAGCAGAGTATGTGTTACCTACTGTTCAGGTCTTCTCAGTAGCCAGTGGGCCCTATCTAGGGAAAAGTCACAAAGAGGGAGGGCAGTTGGAATGCAGAAATATAAGCCTAACTTAAGCATTGGAAGGACCTAGGTCTGAGTCCAGGTTCTCCTACCACCTAGCTGTGTGACATGGGCAAATTACTTAACCTCTCTGACCCTCAGTTTTTTCCATCCATCAATCAATAAAATAAAATGGTTTGTTGTTGTATTGAAATGGGATTATAGGGAGTTCCCTGGTGGTGTAGTGGCTTGTGGCTTAAGGCTTCGGCGCTGGCACTGTCAGTGCTGTGGCCTGGGTTCGATTCCCAGTCAGGGAGCTACCCACATACCAAAAAGCAAAAAAAAAAAAAAAAAAAAAAGAAAGAAAGAAAGAAATGGGATTATATGAGATAATGAACATGAAAATACCCAGCAATCATTTGCATTTGAAACCATGTCATATAAAGTGATTAAAAGAACTGCATACTCATGTTTCAACCAACACTGCTTAACCCTTCTCCCCTGCAACAGCTCTTAAAGGATGAGTCACATGTATAACACATTCTCCTGTTGCATTAAAGTACCTAGATGTTTTATCCCCCCCAAAAAAGTGCTAAATTTATATAACAATGATTCATAATTACTTAGTTATTAACCTTCTCAGTATTTCTCATGCACTGAAGGCTGCCACATCAGAGGTGTGACTCCACCCCTCACAGAGTGATATTACTGCGGGGATCATTTTAAATCACTCAAGTTTATATGAAAAACCAAATTCTTCTCAAATCTCTTTACTTTTACTCATTGATAGAATTTACTTAGGGGTTCTCTGGTGGTGTAGTGGCTAAGGCTTCGGCGCTCTCAACGCCACAGCCTGGGTTCGATTCCCAGCCGGGGAGCTACCCAAACAAAAAGAATTTGCTTGCAATTCTCATAACTGACTACAACTTCTGTAATTGAGAAGGGCTGATTTAGAAGTCTCAGAGATGTAATGACAATTGCCTTCAAGCCTCTCAAGGTAGACAGAGCAGATTTGCTCTATAAGACCTTCAAGGGCTGAGCTAGGACCCTCATGGATGGGGGCAGAGTCACAGGACAGCAGACCCAGCTCAGTAAGAGGAAATGTTGCCTAAAAATCAGAGTGGTCCTACAGTGAGATGGGCTGCCTTGTGAGACAGCTAGTTCCCATTATTCATTTAGTCACTGCTGCTGAGTGCTAGGCACTGGGGACAGAGAACTGGACAGCTCAAGGAACTCTCAGGCCAGTCTGAGAGACAGACCAATAAGCAACTAGAGCACCATGTGCTAAGTACTGGGATCAAAGGCACTGGAAGGAGAAGGGGCCTCTAATTTACAAATGGAGACTGCAGTCAGGGAAGGTGTCCTGGAGGAGTTGACCCTTGAGCTGAATTTTGAAGGGTGAATAAAATCTTGCCAGAAGGAGATGGGAGGGGATGGAGAGGGATTAGTGTTACAGGTAAAGGAGTAGAATGTCAAAGGCATGAGCAGTGCAGTGTGAGGAGTATGGGCAGGAGAGGTTAAGGGAGAAGAGAGGGAGAGCTATGAATGAGGAGATCAGAGAGAGAAGCAAGGCTTGAGTTTTAGAGACATTTGGATTTTATGCTGAAGACAAAGGGTGAACCAATGAAGGATTTAGGCAGAAAAATGACTTGGTTAGGGAGCACTTTAGAAGCAACAATTTAACAAAGAAAGAGAGATCAACCAGGTGACAGCACACAGAATGGATTGGAGAGGGGAAAACTAGAAACAGAAAGAACTGGTTCTGCCCTAGTTGCAGGGATGAAGCGGCAGGAACAACAGAACTTTGGTTAGAAGGAAACACTGACATGCCTCGGTGATGATGGGAAGAGGATGGAGGGGACCAAGGAGAACTTGGGAGTCAATTAGAAACTCAGCTTTCCAGCTGCGGTGCCTAGACAAATGGGGGGTGGGGAATTAGGGAATGAAAATGTGTTTGTGGTTGGGCTCACTGTGTCTGTGGAGCCCATGGGGTATTGAAAAGGAGAAACCAAGGGAGAGCTGCAGAGTCATCTGGAGACTATCTCAGCTAGGCCGGTGGGGAGTTCTCAAGCAGAAGTTGCATGTTGAAGGAGTCCTGTGTCCTGGAGCATTGGGCCAGCACTGATAGGCACTGGCTGAGAACAGCTGGGGTGGGAGGAGGTACAGCCTCAGCACAAATGCCCAGGGAGATGGCTCCTGGGGCTGTCAGTCAGCTCTGTTCCCTACACGGGTTGTCTTCAAGGGAAGCTGAGCAATGTGTCTCCCTGGCCACCACAGCCCTGATTTATAGCCGGGAACATCAAAGCTCTAAGAGGCCCCCAGACGATGGACAGCAGAGCCAGCTCTGAACCATGGTCTGCGCTCAGGAACACAGCTGCTGTGATTTGTGTTAACCCTTCCTCCTCTAGGTACCGGAAACTTGCTCTTAAGAACCACCCACTGAAGTCTGCTGACCCATCCTCAGCAGAGATATTCAAGCAAATAGCAGAAGCCTATGATGTGCTGAGTGACCGTGAGTGACTGAGGATGAGCCTGGAGGAGTGACTCTAGGACAGCTTCTCTATACCACGTTTCCATTAAGATCATTTCTTAAGTCTCTGAGTGTTGGGCTTTCTGAGGGGCCCCAACATAAAGTAGAATCAAAACGAGCTGAGAAATGGAGTTCCCTGGTGGTGTAGTGGCTTAAGGCTTCGGCGCTGGCGCTGTCAGCGCTGTGGCCTGGGTTCGATTCCCAGTCAGGGAGCTACCCACATACCAAAAAGCAAAAAAAAAAAAAAAAAAAAAAAAAAAAAAAAAAAAAAAAAAAAAAAAAAAAAAAAAAAAAAAAAAAAAAAATATATAGGTCCATGAACTGTATTTGGTTCGGGAAGTTGCTAATATAAGAGGCTGTAGATCTATGGGGGTAGAAGGTATATGGGGTATGTTGTACCTTGTGCTTAATTTGACTCTGTCTGAACCTAAAACCACTCTAAAAATAAAGTTTTTTCTTAAAATAGAAAAAAAAAGAGGGGGTGCAGAGAGGCCATTATGCAATGAGGAAATCTCTCTCCTATGGAAACCAAAAGAATGGGGAAAGTAAATCTCTGCCCCTTCCTGGGGCAGTGCCGATGCAGGTCTCCCCAAGGGCTTGTCCTGGAGGCTGTAACAGGGATACTGTGCAAAAGAATGACCAGATCACTAAAGTTTCTAAGATTTCAAAGGTCTAGAATTTGGAAGCTCTAGAATTCTTAGATTCTAAAATTTCAAGGTTCTAGGATTCCATTTACCTCAGGTAAGATAGCAGCTATGATGACTGGCTTAAGCTAAATCCCAAAAGGACAACCTGACTCTCAGTCTCTCCGTTTCTACTCCATTCTTCCCCATCTCTCCTCTGGACTATGGAGCCATACCTAGGTCAACCCACAATTAAACCCCTAACTTCTAGGGTCTCCTGCAAAGACGGCCAGACAGCACACCACTTTAGAAATAAGGCTGTTTTTGCCCCATACTCTTCCGCATATCCTCCTCCCCAGCCTTCCAGCTAGCTTAGCCCTCAAGGCTCAACCCCTCCTCAAGGTGACATATATCCACAGCTGTGAAGAGAGGCATCTATGACAAATTTGGAGAGGAGGGTCTGAAAGGCGGGATTCCTCTGGAGTTTGGATCCCAGACCCCATGGACGACTGGTTACATCTTCCATGGCAACCCTGAAAAGGTTTTCCACGAGTTCTTTGGCGGAGACAACCCCTTTGATGGTAAGAGATCCCACCTACCCCCTGCCTTACTGGAAAATGACATAGCTGTAACAATGCTTTTCTTTGAGTAGGTTTTATATATATATGGTATGTGGTTAAAAAAAATTATTAAAGAAGAAATAAATTCCAGCTCTCCATTCTTTCTCCAGAAGCAGCCACTCACTATTAACATTTTATGCATGATTCCAGAAATACACTATATATTTATCAGCATATATTTATTTTTATATAAGTCTTTTATTTCATTAAGGAAATAGGATCACATTGTACATACTGATTTTTTTTCACCCATTATATAGAGATCTACTTTACGCATTTTAATGGCTGCATAAGATTTCATTGTACAGATATATTAGTCAGATGAGTACGTGGATGGATGGGTGGATAATCCCAGGTCCCAAACAGACTAACATAGTTAATATCTGAGGCTCTGAATCATCTTGCAAGGACAGTCAAACTTAAGACCAGTCTTCTTGGCTCCAGTTATACAACTCAAGAGAGTCCAAATTTTTACTGCCTCGCTCGCCCTGCCCCTTTTTCCTGGCTATACTATAGCCTTTCAGCATTTCAAAAGTTCTCTTTTCCTCTTTTCCATGTTACTATGATAAGTGGGCTATAGCCCACTGCCCCTTAGAAACTCCTTCCCTCTGTGCATCGCCTTCACCTATCTGCCACAGGAAGTTGAGCTTATAAACTCCAGGTGAGACTGGGAAAAGCAAGGGACTTGGATTCGGAGGGCCTATTTTTAAGTCCATATACTGCACCTTATGAGCTGTGAGATCCTGGGTAAATCTCTTCACTTCTCTGAAACCTCACCTTCCTCACAGTTAAATAGCTGTAATAGTCTATTGCTCACAAGTTATTATCAAATGAGATAATATTTATGAAAATGGGCTTTGCAGTCAGAAAAAATGCCATAGAATGGATTTGTCTCTCTCAGGGACGGGTACATGGAAAAGAGCAGTTCAGAGGAGCCAAACCAGAGTGTACAGGCGCTTTGCTCATTAAAGAAGGCCAAGGTCAGGGTTTGGGGGTCACTCAGGCAATGCCCAGGAACTATACTACTACAGTGATTGACCCGAGGGGTTTTTGTGTCCCATCTTCCTGCAGAGTCAAGGGGCTGGGCTTCCTGTGACCTGGCTATTGGGGTGTCTAAGACATGGCACACCCTAGGTGGTGCTGGGTGAACAAATGAATTCAGCAGTGCAAGAAGGGACCAGGTCATTCACAGGCCTCTCAATTACCCATCACATCTTATTGGGACATAGCATGATGCTACTTTGCCTTCCCCTACAGTCATTGCTCCATTGTAGCCTGTGAAGTTCATTCCACGTCACTAACCATGAGAGGCAGAGTACAGAAAATCTTATGATATCGACTCCTGACTCGATTGTTTACAAAGGTCTTCATATCTAGCAATATAGGGTAGTGGTTAAGGGCACAGCTTCTGTAGTCAAATCGGCCTGGTTTCAAATTCCAATTCTACTATTTACTAGCTGAGGGGGACTGTGAGAGTTTTGTTTGGCCTCTGAGCCAAAGAGCTAATAATGTAATGAACTGAAAACAGTACCCGATGCATAGTACACTCTCAGCAAGCTTTAGCTCTCCTTTTTCATCTTCTTGTTATCTAATCCCAGTGATGGAAGGCCGGTCAGGTATTATTATTCCATCTCACAGCACATCAAGAAATAGCACCTCTCTCTGCACTAGGATGGAAGGGCAGGGCAGCAAGAGAGGTTGTGAGTGTAGAGCTGAGCAGGGTCAAAAGAAGTTGAGGGAAAAGGAGTTGAGGATATACTGGAGACCTCTCAAATTTGTTAGAGACAAACCCTGCCCTTTCCTCATCGCAGCTGCTAACTTTATATAAACTTAAGTCTGGGGTCTCCAGAGGTCTTGGACTGGGCTGGAGCGTGAGAGGGAGAGGAACTTGGGGAAGGGTAGGGAGGACTGCCATCCTATGACTCTCCACTCCAGAGGTGAACAGCTTGAGTCAATTTTGGCACTACCAGGCGTTGCCACCAGAGAGCGCCCCTCCCCTTGAAGCAGCCGGAGTTGAGGGGTACTACCCCAAGGTAGGGAAGTGAGGAAAGTGGGGAAGATGTTTAAAGTGGAGGATGAAGTAATGGGGCGTGGCAAGGGATGGTAATCACTGGATCTGAATTGAGGACAGCTTCTTGGCCTGACTAAATAGTCTGAGTCTTTGAGGTGAACATGGAATGCTAGTTATTATGCTTGGGAACTGAAGGTGCAGTGGTAGGGGAAGGGAGTGTGTATCAACCCAAGTCTCTAGACACAGTGTCTCTTAATCCTCTCATCTCCCCCACCTCTTGCAGAGTTTTTTGATGCAAAAGGAAATGAGGTGGATTTCAACTTTGGGGGGCTTCGGGGCAGAGGGGTAAGGAAACAGGACCCCCCAATTGAACGAGATCTCTACCTGTCTCTGGAAGATTTATTTTTTGGCTGCACCAAAAAAATCAAGATCTCCCACAGGGTAAGTACTTGGCTTGCTCCTACTAGGAGCCACCATCTGTCCCGTCCAACACCTCCTTGACTAACTAGAAAGCTCAGGTATGGTGTCTGATGGAATCATGCAATCTTAGATTCGGAGACCTAGGATCGCGGAATTCTAGAATCTGAAGTTTGGAAGCAGCAATTGGGGATATTTCAGGAATTTCCTCTGCAACATTTCCACTTCTCAGTCACAACACTGTGGGAAGTGGGAGGGCTATGAATTATCTTATGAGACCATATATGCCCAGGATTTCATCAAAACGCATGTCCCTTGAGTAAGAGGGAGGAGTGTGGGAATAGAGGATGGGCTGGGAGACAGTCCCTGAGGGGAATGGTTGAGGAAGACCCCCAGTCCCATGGCCCAGCCCTGTGCTAGCACATGAACAAGCCCTCCACAAACCCTTGCCCAGCAGAGGAGATGCCAACTGTGGCCATGCTTTCCAAAGATGGCACCCATCTGGGCATGTGATTGGGAAGTGAATGGATGACGTAATAGGCAAAGGCTTTGGGTGTGGCTCAGATGTGTTGACCATGTGTCTTTCTCCCTTCTGGATTAAGAGAACTGCCACAGGCTCAGTGCCAGAGCCTCTGGGGTGGGAGAGAGGAACTGAGTATGTGCTTACTGTGCTTCTGTTAGTGGCCAGGGCCATTGATTTCTAGGGCTGGAGTTGTGGGTTTGATCCACTGATGGTGACTGTTTAGCATCTCAGGTCCAGCCTCACGACATACCCGGTCACCTAGAATCCCTATGTTTTTGGTTTTAGTAGAATGGGGTGGGAGTGGGAATGGCTCAAGGAAGGTTCTCCCCATTGCTAGAGGACTGAGCCCAAGAACAGACCCCTTGGTGCTTCTTGGGAAATCCTGAGCAAAACTCTCCTGCCCCCAACCACCCCACTACAGGTGATGAATGAGGATGGTTACTCCTCTACTATCAAGGACAAGATTCTCACGATCGATGTGAAGTCTGGTTGGAGGCAGGGCACACGGATCACCTTTGAGAAGGAAGGGGACCAGGTAAGAAGAAGGGAAGCTGACTAAGGTCAGTCCTAGGGTCAGTTACCTAAGCTCACATGGAGGGAAGATTGAGGGTAAGGAGGCAATGCTTTTTTCTGCCCCTGTGGGCCCTGGTCTGGCAGGGAGACCAGTCTGCAGAGGGGGTAATATGATCCCTAATGTCCCTTGCAAGGGACAGAGCCTCACAATGCCTCTGTGAGTGGGCAGCCCAGGGCTTCTCCCCATTTTGCAGAGTGGGAAATTGAGGCCCAGAGGGAGAGGGCCTTGCCCAAGCAAGACCACAAGTGCTGAAAGGAGAACCCAGTCCTAACTTTGGTGCTTGATTTTCTTCTGTGTTTCTCTAAAGTCCAATTATAGGAGCTATTCAGAAGCTACGTATTAATCATTTTAAATACTTATTTAAATAAAAATATAAAATTATTGCCCAAGGCAATGATGGTGTCTTCGGAGCTGAGAGATTAATTTCTGTGCCAATACTCCTTGCCCCCTTTCTTACCTATAAAACATTTACTTCTCAAAAAATCCCTTCAAAACTCAGCTGCAATGCTCCTCCTTTGGGCAGCTTTCTGTGACCTCCCTCCTAGCAGGGAGACCTCTGGGCTCCCTTTATCACATTCTGAGGATGTTGAGGATTCACTGTTATGTGCTTACCCCTTTAGACTGGGAGCTCCTTGGAGGAAGGGGCCAGTCTGATTTCTCTGTCCCCAGCACCCAAAAGACACCTTGGCAGATTTTTGGTGACTTAATGAAGTTTGGCCGGACAGTGACTTTGTGGAACACCCATATCAATGTTCCACTCGCCACCTAAGGAAGCCTCTGTCCCCTTCCAGCTGAGAGTATCTATTTGGGCATGCTCAGTAGAGGTGAAGTAATAAGTTAGGGGACACAGGATTTATTGGGGTAGTCTTCTCAGAGGAAAGGCTATGGGGCCAAACTGAAAAGGCCCTTCCAGAAAACCTGGTCTGATTTCCTCATTGTTCAGATGAAGACATGGAGACCAGGAGAGGCAGGAACTTGGCCAAGGTCACACAGCCAACTAGTCTTTGTCACTCCTTGGCCTTCCCTGACCAGGGCCCCAACATCATCCCAGCTGACATCATCTTTATCGTAAAGGAGAAGCTACACCCTCACTTCCGCAGGGAGAATGACAACCTCTTTTTTGTGAAACCCATCCCCTTGGGCAAGGTGAGTGGCCAACGTGGAAGAACAGGGAGTGGGCAGATTGGAGTGAGCCCCTCCTGCCCTGTGGGAAGCCCCAAGGCAAGGAGTACCTCACTGACCACTCACCCCAGTGGAGGCACAGGCCTTTGGAACATGAGTGTCACACAGAGTATTTGTGACTGTTTTTATTCATCAGTATGAGTGGCCCCTCCACACCCTCACAATCCAAGCAAGGAACTGGGCACCATCCTAGACTTTGAGTCTCTTCCCCAGCTCACCTACAGTCAGTTACTAATCCTGTCAATTCCACTTTCAAATCTCTCTCCACTTGGTCCTGCTCTGTTCATCCCCGCCGTCCAGTTCTGAGCTTCTAGATCTATGCACAGCCTCTTCAGGGGCTCTCCTGCCTCCCTGTTCGTCTCTTCCAGGCTCTTGCCCACAGGGATCTTTCATACACTCACCTGCCCACGCCACACTCCTGTGTAAACATCTTTGCAAGCATTCGAGGCCCTCCATAATCTGGCCCCTGCTGATTTTATCCCCTCCCTCCAATCACTGTGCCTTTTAGAGCTCGTGACCATGTGGTGCATTTTCACACCTTTGACCTCGTTTATGTAAGGCCCTCTGCCTAGGGTGCTATCTACCTACCTTGTCTAACACGCAAGTTCCTCCTCACCCATTAAGGCCCTCATTAACTACTACCAGCACTGTGTAGCCAGCCCTCTTGTCCCAACCCAGGAATGGTTTGAGGGCCTCTCCTTGCCTACCATTGACCCCTTTTCTTCTATCATAACACAGATCAAAGTCAAGCTTACCGACCAGACTGTAAAGTGCTTGAGGGCAGGTAATTTCCTGGCTCATTCACCTGTTAGTCTTTGAACATCCTTTTGTTTCCTTGAGGACCTGCTCAGGGCCTAGCACCGAGGAGGATCATAAAGTACCTTCTAACAAAATGACCATGGGGCCCTTCTCCACTACCATGTTTAGCCTTAATGTCCCCTAGGCTCTGACCTGCTGCACTGTGGAGGTGAAGACCCTGGATGACCGTCTGCTCAACATCCCCATCAATGACATCATCCAGTGAGTCAATCTACTTGGGAGCCAATGGGTAGAATGGCTGGCCTGGGCCTTAGAGGGTAGTATCAGACAGGTTGGCCTATTATAGTTGTTCAGGTTGTACTCACTACAAGGGGGTGAGACAGGACTTAAATGCAGCCCAACTCTGCCTAAGTTGTGGGCTGCATTTACCTAGCAAATGGAGTTCCATTTTTCTGACTTGCAAAAAGCCACTCTAGAGGCTAGAGCCCCCCCAGAGTTGGGTAATTCCTGTTGCCTTCATCTTCCCTCCTCCAAGACCTCTCGTTAAGAGTTTTGAGTTGATTCCACTAAGCCCTCCTCCCAGAAAGGTCCTCTGTATGGGAAGCTTTGCTCAGTAGTCAGGCACTCCCCACCCTCAATCCAGGTCTGTTCACTTTCTTTCCTTCATTGTCCCATTTCTCTTACCTAAAAGATTTCTGTAGTCCTTCACCAGAGACTCAGTGTAAATGGGTTTTCAGGGAGCAGGCCGTCTGAAACAAACGGATCTCTCTCCTCCCACCCAGTTCTGGCTGAAAAAAGCCATCCCATGGTGGAAGCTGTAGTGACTCCTCCGTGCCTGAGTTTACGTGAGCAGGGGTGGCATGGGATGTGCTCAGGTGCCGTTCTGGGAGTGCCCTATAAACTCTCTTCTTTTATCCTCTGTCTCAGTCCCAAGTACTTCAAGACGGTACCAGGTGAGGGAATGCCGTTGCCTGAGGACCCTACCAAGAAGGGGGACCTCTTCATCTTCTTTGACATCCAGTTCCCCACCCGCCTCACACCTAAGAAGAAGCAGTTGCTGCGCCAGGCATTGCTGACTTAACTGGAGTAGGGGAAGAAGGCTAGCTGGGCCTTACCACTCTCCTACCTCCACAGCCTCAGGGTATTCAGATGTGACAGGAGGATGTGATGGGTGGGACTTTTAAACTGATACAATAAAGATTTATTTCCTATCCTCCAGCTACACCAAGGAGAGTGTGTGTTGGAGAGAAACTTCACATAGCCCTTCCTGTGAAGTAAACCAAGGATCTGGGCCCCTATCCTGGCTTTGTGGGCATGGCCAGGTCCTTGAAGATTGTTTCTGTGCTCCCACCTTGATAGTGTGGGGCAGTGCTGTGTAGCTTGAAGGTCCCCAGCTCTGCTGATTCTGTCACATGACTTTTAGAAGTGGAGGTCTCTGAAGAGCTATGGGCCTCTTTATGGGGCCACAGTGTGATATGATCACATTGTACTCAGGAAATTGGAATACCAAGAGAGCATGTGACTCAGGTCAGGCAGGGCTCAGTGGCAAAGCTGTCCTCAGAACCTTGAAGACCCATTTTCCACAGACCCACCTTGTTTAGAAGGCAGCCTAAAGGACACATGTGCTGAAGTGCCTTTGGTTTCTATCTTGCCAGCCTCAACTCCCTTGTCTGTGCAGTGGGTCCTGGGCTGCTTCTAGGTAGTGTGGTCTTGGAAGCAGACCTGGATTCTGCTCCCAGCCCTGCCACTGACACCTGGATGTTACTGCCATCTTGTTAGTAAAGCAGAGCTTATAAGCCCCCAGGCTGCTTATCAGGGCTGTCACTGATATAAAGTACTTGGTGAATTCTTAGATTTTAGGATTACAGCATTGCTGCCTAAGTGGCCTGTGGAGTCCCAGCCTCCAGGTCCAGCAGAGGCTGTTCAGACCACACCTGCCTTCCATCAGTCAGTAATGTGGTGTGCTCTTCCTCTGTGCCAAGAGGAAGACTCCTCTGAGTCTGGGTTTGGGCTAGGACAGGTCCAATCTATGACAGGTGATCACTTTTGTTGACTTCAGAGGTGTCAGAAAAGGCCCCATATTATCGATATTGTTTGTATTCCACCATTCAAAGCACCATATTAACTTAAAGGTTTTTTTCTTCAGTGGGGACTCAGTAGCATGTCAGCCATTTTTAACCTATCAGGGAGAGAACAGTAGTAGCAGCCACCTGAAATGTAGAATCTGGATGAGGGGTCTGTCTAGTGGGCATCTCTGCATAGTCATTCAAGAGTGTGGCTTTGGAATCAGATACACCTCAGGTGTGCTACTTACCAGCTGTGGCCTTAGGCAAATCACTTTACCCCTCTGAAGCTCAGATTCGTGTAATAGATTACAGTCCTATCTTGCAGGCCTTGTATAAATCAGATGAGTGAAGCTGATTGTGGCCTCTAAGCAGGACCTAGGTGGAGACTAGTGGTGGTAGCTACCCTGTTCTGAACAACTAGATGAGGGAGTGTGGGGACTGCACTGTGACTCTAGCACTCCAGGTCTCCTATAGGCCAGCAGGAAAGCCTGCTCCTAATCTCTTCCTCATGGTTTGTCTCCAAAGACCTTTATGAAATTTTTATTACTGCAGTGATCTTTAGTGCTATCTTCAATGAGGCACAGCAGGGCTTATCATTTGCACATTTTATAGGCAATGACTGAGGACAGTTACTCAGGCTTATTGGTATGCTGTCCAGTGGTTCCTACTACCTTTCCCAGGTCATTGTCGCAGGATCATGCCCAGAACCATGAAGAAGTCTGATAGACTCGTATCTATCCCACTGTCTGGGACACAAGGCTGGTGAATGAACCAGGTGACATGCCTAAGGTGATAAATTACCTGTTTCCTCTGGTATGAAACAGTGAACAGTCTACCCCATAGATTAATGTGGAATTAAGGTGCCTAAGTTGTGCTGACTGGGCCGCTCATTTATCCTGCTGACTCCCTGTAGTCTAACAGAGAACAGCCTGGCTGCATGCCACCTTCACACTGGCTCAACTCATGGCACCCAACCCTGTCCTTGGGGACTATGAGACCTCAGCTCAATTTGGCAGAAGATGGGCCCTCTTTCCTTCTCCAGGAACATGTCTAATACCCTGGACCCCTTGCCTAGGCACTTAAGGGGCCTAACCTCCAATTCTGACCAATAGGGAAATTGTAGCATTAGCTGCTTTAGGCTATGGGAAGAGGGAGTTCATGTTCTCTTGGTCTGGCACCACAGCTGTCCCAAGAATTCCCAAAGGACCCCAGCATTGGTCCCTGGAGGAAGAGTTCACAGGGACAGATCAAGTTGCTGACAGCCTGTCTCTGCCTACATGATCTGTCCCAGACCTCAGTTTTGTCAGATATCTATAAAAAGGGCCTGGATGTCTTCATTCTAAGGGCCCAGCCCTGCACTGGATACCTCAGGATTCTGGGACCTCAGAGATTCTGACTGCTTGAAACAAAAGTAGCCCTGCCCATCTGCTTTCTTGCCTCTGATGACAGGTGGTAGGAAGAGCGACAGGGAGGCTAACACCTCTGTGCAGCCTAAGGCTTGGCTGGTCTTCGCCTCCTTGGGATCTCTAGCCCTGGGAGAGGATGAGACTCCGAGTGAAAAGTACCCTGAGGCTGAGGTAGGATGTTTGCCCTGCAGTCTGCCTACCAGGTGGCAACACTACCTTCTAAGAGTGGGAGGTAGCCAGACTTACCTTACCAGGTCTGGGATTTTGGGGAGTGAGTTTTCCCAGTTGTAAAATGGAATAAAATAAGCCGCAACATCTAAGATTTCCAAGTTCCTCTAAATCTTCCAAGAAGCACAGTAGATGCAAGGCAGACAAGAACGCTCCCACTTTGCAGATAAACAGGTCTGGGGCAACTAGAAGGTTGGAAAGGCAGGTATTCAAGTATCAGGCACTGGGTGGGTGAAAGCTCAAGTGGCCTGCTAAGAGCAAATCCACTGCTATGACTCTGGGCTGCTCCTTCACTTGCCACCTCAGTCCTGGGCCTGGTTTGTAAACAGAAATGGACTATATGACCTCTGCAGGCCACAGACTAGATACTGGAGGTGGAAGGTGGGTCACATACACCTCTCACCCTTTCTAAGTCAGTTGGCTTCCTTCCTGCCCACCAGGTACCATAAAGAGCCCATCAGACTGAGACCTCTGGTAACAGCTACGACAGAGGGAGGAGACACCAAGGTTGAGTTTGTTTTATGGATGATGTGCTAGATGGACTGGGCTTGGGGGCAGGATGAAGAGTTGGGTTCAACTTTTCATGGGACTGAGGGCTTGGGATCCTGGCTGGTGACAGGCCTCCCCCAGTGTCAACTGGGGTTAACTCCACCAGGATTGAGAGGAGGTGGGGAGATGAGGTAGGGAGGAGGGGTGAGAATGTGGGGAGAGAGGAAAAATGAGAGGAGGAGAGAAAGGGAAACAGGGTTTGGTTGGAGCCTAAGCCAAGCCAGAGATGGTCAAGTAGGAAGCAGGAAAGGCTCAAAAGGGAGCCTCCCGGGAAGTGCAGGCAGTCATGAGGGCCCGTTTCAGCTGCTCATAGGTGACGAACATCACCACGTTCCAGGAACCCAAACGGAGAAAGGAGGGCATGAACCTAGAGGGGAGAGAACACAGGTCACAGGGGTATGGTACCTCCATCTCTCTCTTCCCCATCTGGGCCCCGGCATCCAATCCAACCCTGTTGCTTGGTCCCAAAAGAGGTTAGGAGGGCCCAGGGCCTGAAGCCTCTCAGCTGTGTAGCTGTGACCAAGAGTCCCCTGTGAATCTCCATTTTAACATCCATAAAGTAGGTAGCAGCTTTGTGAGGAAGGAGTATGAGAGAATGCCGGTGAAATACCAGGACCATGATCAGAAATAATTGGACACCTTGTTGCTCCTCAGTTCCAGGTGGTTCTCTCCCACATGTGTGACAGGAGGCCTGAGACTGAGTGGGGTGGGGTGGATCAGAAGCTCACCCTTTGTAGAAAGCTAGGGGACCCTCCTTCTGGAGCATGGTGAGGGCACAGTAGCCAGCGCTGCTGTACTGGCCCAGGGCAGAGTTCATATATCTCGTCTTGACTACGTCGACAGGGGAGGCAATGATGGTAGTGCAGAAGCCTGCCCCAAAGGCGGAAGTGAAGTGGCAAGGAAGATCATCTGTCAAGGAAGAGGAGCAAGCGAGAGTCAGGACTCCTTACCCCATCATTCCAGAAGAGATTATTTAAGCAGCTGGGGTCATATGGCTTTAGAGACACAGAGACTCCAGCTGGGACCTCCCAAGGACCTAAGAATCACTTGCCCACCTCACCTCCGTATGCAAAGTGTGAGCTGCATCCCAGTTGGCTTCAATATATAGGATGACCAGATGTCCCGTTTTAATCAAGGACAGAAAACAATGGTACTGTCCCATTTCAAATGGTTATGGTCAGCCTAGTTTCGCTGGGCTAAATTCAAGGTGTCAGTAGGCTGATCATCTGTACCATTTGAAACGGGACAGTATTGTTTTCTGTCCTGGTCAGCCCCCTCCACAAATGAAGGGGAAACAGGATGAAAAGGTACAGTCTTCAGGCAACCAGATTCCCACACGTGATCCTAGGTTGGGGGAAGGGTGAGACCCAGCACTATTTACCCTAACTCACCTGTCATAAGGTTGGCTTTCAGGAGGGCATCCTTGATGAGGTCGTAGGTCACCAGCTCAGCACAGTTGACAATAGCATTACGAGCAATATTGGGAGAGGTCCCTACATAAGAAAGGGATGTTTATGAAACCAGGGAATAGAGGCAAAAGAAAGGGAAGAAGAAAAGCCTGGTACATACCTTTCCAGAGTCCCCGGAACCCTTCCTTTCGAGCAATGGTCTTATAGGCATCAACAGTGCTTTGGTATCTCTGGTCACCTCCACCCCGGGCCTGAGCCTGGAACCGGACCTTTACCACATCTGTGGGCTGGGCCACAGCCACAGCCAAGGCACCTGTGGTGCTGCCTGCCAGAAGGCGGCTCCCAATGCCGGCATCTGTGGGAAAACCATGGTGGTCAGTGGCCAGTGGGCTTGCATCCACGTTCCACTTCTCAGCAAATATACCACGTGACTATAATCTCTTACTTTTTGGGAACAGGATCCAGACCAGCTCTTGCTCTAAGAACTACTTACATCAAACAAAATATTACTGTGTCTACTCCTGCTAGGCACTGGGACACAGCAAGGAGTGGGACAAAATGAGACTTGGTGCATTCTTTCATACAATGTTTTCTTTCATTTCACTTAACCTGCTCAATAGCCATGAGAAACGAGAACTGTTTCCATTTGACGAATATGAAAAGCTCAGAGCAAAGTGGCTTTCCCAAGGATTGGGACACATAAGATGGGTTCTCATCCCAGATCTACTTCTCCCTGCCATGTGATCTTGGAAAAAGTCAACCTTTTGCTCCTGAGCCACTTTCGTTGCTCGAGCCCGCTCCTACCTCTTTGGAGTGTTCTTTCCCCTCAATAAACTATCCTTTTGTTTCACCACTTAAAAAAAAAAAAAAAGAAAAAGAAAAAGAAAAAGTCAACCTTTTGATCTGGGCTCTCAGTTTCCACATGTGTAAAACAGAGGGTAGACACAGCATACTAAGTAGATGAAAGGAAAGAGTACTGGCCTTGGAAGCTAAAGTCCTGGGTGTGTTTTCTGGCTTCCCACCCCTTAGTCAAGTCCTTTCCCTCTGGCAAGCCTCAATTTCTTCATCTATAACAGGTGGATGATACCACCTACTCTCAAGGTGATTGTGAGAACTGTCATGGGAGGACACCCTGCTTAGGGCTGGGCATAGCCCAAGTGCTCAGGAATCATTAGGAGAATCAGGGCCTCTCCAGTTCTCCATTCCTCTGATCCTCCTAGGGATCTTGGGGATCTAAAGGCTACACAGTGAAATGATCTAGCATTTATTGCCAGCAAGAAGAAAAGGCCAAGAAGCATAGCTGTGGCCCAGCTCCACACTCACGCTCAGAGCCCTTGGTGTAGAACTGCTTGACAGAGTCATAGAGGCCGATGCGGACAGAGGCGAAGCTCATCTGGCGCTGCAGGCCAGCGACCAGCCCGTTATACAGGCTGCGGGGACCCTCAGTGCGCACCATGGTGAGGATGGTACCCAGCACGCCGCGGTATTGGATGCTGGCTGCAGCCCGCACTGGCCCCTGTCTTTCTCCTTGGATCTGTAAGGACAAGACAGATATAGGAATAGGCAGGTTTGCCCTCCCTATCTCCTGCTATCCCTATGCTCTGAAGTTTATAGTCCCAAACACCCCAGCCTTTGAAGAATCTGCATCTTGGAGAGAGAGCAGACCAGACACCATTAGGATTCCCAGGCTTCATCTCCTCACCTGTAGCCGGACTTTAGCAGTATCCAGGGGAAAGGTGATGAGATCTGCAATGCAGGCAGCTGTGCCAGCCCCCAGGAACTTCACAGTGGCAGTAGGGGGCACATCTGTGGCCTTGAACCCAACCATGATGCTGATTTCCTGCTACCTCCCAGGAGATGGTGCAAAATTGAAGGGTGCAGTTTCAATCAGCAACAAGACGAAATAGAGGAACTCTGCCAGAATCTAAACCAAGGAGAGAAGCCCCATTATTAGCAGTATCCCCAGGCCCTCGCTATTCACCACCCACTCCCAGTTTTCCTAACAACACAACCTCTCTAAGCAAGGACCAAAACACCCCATGAGAGAAAATAGGAGTGAATTCCAGAGGTACTCAAATAGGGCCTAGAGAAGCAATTCCTGCCCAAGGAGTCCATATTTTGTGAAGAGTCCCCTCCCTTTCACAATAAGGACAGCGTCGATCACAGCTATCCTAATGCTGCCTCACAAACAGCCCTTGGCCCAGACTTCACTGATGATGCCCACATTCCTGCTTCTATGTATCAAGTGGGCAAAATGTTTCAGCCAGATCAACACCTTATAGGCACAAACCTACAGGTTTACGCCCTGTATTTTTTAAGCAGGAGAGGTTCCCATGGTTCTGGAAGAACAAGAATGGACAAGACCAATTCATTTCCTTCTCAGCCCATCTCGCATTCCCAGCCTCTGAACAGCTTGGGCTCTGTAGAATCATTCTTTCAACAAGTCTGCTTTACTGGGCCCTGGTTCACTGAGATGCAAAAGATAGTATTTACCCTGGGGGAGGAAGGGGGGTTTATAGTCTGGCACAGAGAATGGGCAGATGATTCAAGATGCATTGGGGTTTGCAAAACATACTCTCTTTTTTTTTTTTTGGTATGTGGGTAGTTCCCTGGCTGGGAATTGAACCCAGGGCGCAGCGCTGACAGCGCCAGTGCTGAAGCCTTAAGCCACTACACCATCAGGGAACTCCGCAAAACATACTCTCAAAATGCAGAGGAAACAATTTATCTGGAGAGAGGTAATCCAGGGAGATTAATAAAAGGTTAACATTCAGCTGGGCCTTGAAGGATGCTGGGCAATTTGGGGGACTGATAGTAGTGCCTTGGCACTCGACTTTCTTCCCCTGGTTTACTGTGTGATTCAGGGAAAACTGTCTTCCTCTTTGGCCAATTTCCTCTCCTTCAACACAGGGGGACTCATATCTATCTTCACCACGGAAGGCGGGGATCGAGAAATACAGGTCAGAGATATAAAAAGTTGACACAGGAAACCAAAAGCTCCATTTTGTTCTCAGAGTTGGAACAACACCTTCCCACCCCCACCCGCACTGCCTCAGGAGGAAGTGAACCCAGCACCCCATTGTGGGAGGATGACTTGTTTCTCTCTCCCCTGAGCTCACTTCTCTGATTTCATAGGAGCAGCTGCTGAGTCCAGCCTGATTGGCTGCTGCTGTCACTGGGGCCAGGAGGAAAGAACTGGCAGGCAGAGGGAGGATGTGGTGGGAGTCAGTTGTGAACAGAGACCCAAGGAAACAAAGAGCTCACTCAGCTTCTTACCCTAGGTGACTGTGGCAAGGAAATCAAGAGCCTACTTACCACTCAATTGCATCAGGAGCTCCTATTGGGTTGGGCATGGCTTTATTTACATTTTCCTGGCACCAGGTCCACTTGAGACTTAGTGGATTGGCACGCAAATAGCAGATTGGGTTGATGAAGGTTCTCCAGACTCCCCATCCTCCCTGCTCTGACATTCCCATCCCCCATGAGGTACTGCACACCTGTCCCCAACCCACTGCCTGGGGTACTCTATTAGCTCACTTACTCCTTGGAGAAGCCCTGTGAGGTGGCTGCCCTTACTTCCATGTTACAGATGAGGGACCTTAGTAAGAACCAAGTCTACCGGCTCCAAAGCTTATGCTATTTACTTTGCACAGGTGCTCATTCCTTTCCTGCTGTTTTTTCAGTCCCATTCACAGGCAGGGCCTTTCATGAGGTCAGGAATTCCCACAGCCAAATTCTCTTATGCCAATATGGCAGTTCTGAGAAGGTTCAGGCAAATGGTGTCCCTCCTCTGGGCATTAAAGACATGATGACATGAGCCTATCATGTCCTGACTTTGTATGGTGTTGTGAACACCAAAGAAGAATAAGATCTGGCCCCCAACCACCTCAGAGACAAGTACACAGATGCTTAGTTGCCATTTTAAATGTTGCCTCAGGTTTGCCACAAGTCAGGACCTTCAGCAGCATGCGCATGGAGGCAAAGGTCACCTATGCTGAAGACCCTACTAGGAAGAGTAAATTAAACTCAGGCCTAGAAAAAATTCATCATGTTTTACATTCCCCAGCAAATAACCTGTTTCAGTGTCCAAAAAAGTATACCTGATTACTAATCTCAGTCCCAGGGATGGTCAAAGCTGGAGTCAACAATGTTGTTAGAACAACAAGTTCCTGTTCTAGCTCTGCTGCTCATATTCAGGGTGACACAGGCCAATCTCTGCCCTACCCTGACCTCCATTTCCTTCTTTGCAAAATGGAGACCACATCCTTGGCTTGTCAGGGTCAGCTTAAGGGCCAGAATGAGACCAGGGATACATGAAAGTGCTTTGTGAAGAGTGACTTCACTATGGTGGTAGTAGTTATTTTTGTTCATGTTCTGCTGACACCACCACCACCACCCCCCACCCCACCCTCACCAACCTCTATTCCAGAGCACAAAGAAGGCAGCAGGAGACCACTCTCTTAGACTGGACTCTTACCCGGCTTTGAAAGGTCTCACAGTGAGGCCTCCAAGATCAAGCTTCTCTAAAAGCATCCCATTCTTCAGAGGTGCCACTGGCTATCATGACCCGATCCTGTTGGTTTTCCATAGAAAGCGACTGGGAGACGAAACACCTAAATGTCATACTATGTGTCCTGTGGATAATGGCAAAGAAGAGTTTAAATAGGAAAGTCACTTGAAAGGACCACACCCCAGCATGGAAAGGGCCAGCTGGCCACAGCCCACAGTCCACTGTCTGTGTCTGGGGGGAAAGGGTACAGGGTCCATTTCATCCCGGGTAATAAAGTGCACACACTGGAGGGGATAATGAATCTAGGAATTCTCCCTCCCTTGTCTGCTTCTTCCAGACTTCTACTTTGGTGGCACCCGTACTCTGGAAAGCATCCCCCAATTCAGTCAGCCGACTGGTGAGAGGGAGTGTTGTGAGGGGATCAAGATGAGTCAAAGACTCACTGCGAGGCCAGTAGGGCCCAACACGGGGCTAAGAGGAGGTTAGAGGACTTAGGATGGTGCCCCGCAGAGGCCGGATCCAGCAGCTCAAAGCCTCCTCCCAGCAGAAACAGCCCCAGCACGGGCCTGGACCCGGAGGAGGAAGAGGTCATTCTGGTTGCGCCGAAGCGCCGGAAGGACCCCACCCAAGGCGGGGCTGGGCATTCTGGCCCAGGGAAGGGAGTGGAAGGGTGAAGGTTTAAGTTACAACCAAGTGAACGCGAGAAGTAAAGAATAAAAGCAAGACAGGAAAAAGGTGAAAGGAGATAAGGGACAGACTGAGAGAAAAAGTACAAAAAGAGGCTGGGAGGAGATGAGGAAGATTAAAGAAGAAAGCGCGCGTGCCCGCGTGGCCGGTGGAGCTGGCATGGAGCAGGTGCAGCGGGCACATGGCTGGGTGGGCTGGAATCCGGCTCACCAGGCCGCAGGGAGAACACGAGAGTGCTGAAGGCTCTGTCCGTCAGCGGTCGGAAGGCCCGCGGAGGGAGCGCTGACTGAACTCTCAGCGAAGGAACGACGGCTCCGGAGTGAAGTGGCGGCTGCGGAGACTGCAGCGCAACTTAGATCCTGGGGGCGGGACCTGCGGAGAGGGGCGGGGCCTGCGAGGCCCTTTGGCGCGGAGAACTGGGAGGCGACCCTCTAGCGGCCGCCTTTGGGGCTGGGACCGTTACGCTTAGGGTTCTTTGCGCGCCTTCCTCCACTCCCATTTCCGTGAAGGCGGTTACCCACGTTTGCCCCTCAGCTTCTACCCCTGCCTTACCCGGGGGTCACTCCCTCGCTCCGCCTCACACACTCCCTTCCCACTATCGGTCAGCCTCATTGTGAGAATGGCAAGACTGACTCCCGGAAGGCCGAGGCGGCCCAGGGTCACACACGCCTCTGCCCCAGCTCCTCCCTGCCAGGGCTCTTTCCAACAGCGGCCCAGAGGCTTGGGTGTAAGTGTATTCCCTCCTTTCGGTGGCCTAGCCCGCGACCCGGTTCTCTGCAAACCACCCCGGTACCTGCGGCGCGAGCGCGAGTTCCTGCAGGGCGGGGGCTACCGTTCGGCCTCGCTGGCGATTGGTTAAAGCCGGAGTATAGAGGCAATCTGGGCTGCAGCTGCGGGCGCAACTGCCAAGGGCCGTTGAGAACAGCTGGGCTGTGTACGTGTTCCTGCCGCCGCCAGGCCTTGTCTTTGACATCCGGGAGGGACTTGTGGCTCGGGTAGGGCGAGGACACCAAGCGTGGCATGAGCTGACCGCGCCCCATGACTGAGAAGGCCAAACGACCCGGGCCTTCTGGGTGCCTGTCCCTGGGATGAGAAGGGGACTTAGAAGATGAAACACACCTGGGCCGTCGTCCTTAGGTGGCTGGCGATCTCATGGGGGCGACGGACGCATAAAGAACCAGTAGTTGGGTCCTGTGGCCCGGACAAAGGTGCATTTGGATAACTAGAAGAAAGTAGATCTCTGTTTGCCCTTGGACTCTGTTCTTTTATGTATACCTTGGCCCTTTCTTCCTGTTTTCATCCTCGTAGACCTTCCAGGACTGTTGCATGGGGAAGCTGTCTTCCTGACTACACTGTAAGCTCCTCCAGAGCAGGAAGCTATTTCCTATGTTTTTAGTATTATAAACATTTCGAGGGCGGATGTATAGTTGGAGGCTCAAGACTTGCTGTTGAAAGTGCCATAAAATGGGAGGATGGAGGGAGGTGAACATTCGGTGAGTACAGTTACTCTGTTCAGGTTCAATGTGAATACTTCCCATGACCCTGTGAGGCTTTATGTTATTAACCTCCATTTTACAGTTGAGGAAACAAGAGTTCCAAGGAGGTGAAATCACCTGCCTAATGTCACACAGCTAGGAACTAGTGGATAGAGGAGGCCCTGCCTTGGGGTGTTATCCACCCCATATCTAGCATGCCCACACTATCTAGCATGCCTGTCTTGGTGCAAGGCTGATCCCTGCTCTAAAGCAATAAATCCCTCCTGCCCTAGTGCGAGGATGCTCTCTGCACTAAAACAATAAATCCTAATTCTTTTTTCTGTAAGAGCCCACCAGAAATTCACGCCAATATGTTAGGACCACCAATCAAAAGGCAACATGATTGCCTCTTTGTCTAAAAGCCTGTAAGTCCTATAAAAGGACAGGACAAAAATGGGTTGGAGAGCTCGGCTGTTTAAGACTTTTGTCTGCCTCGCTCGGCGGGCTGAATAAAGGATCCCTTCCTTTTCTGTCTTTGGTGTTGGGGTGATTCTTTCTGCTGGGCCTAGTTTCCTGCAACATAGTGACCCATCACTTAAACCCTGGCCAATCAGGGTCCGTGTGTATTTTCTGTATTGACCACAAACAGAAAGAACGACCAGCTGAGGAGACAGATAAGCTGGAATGGGACTGGATAATTATAACAGGTGTCCACAAAAGAATGTCCAAACCTATGGACAAGTTTTATAAGTTTATTTGAGCTAAGTTTGTTACGAGAATGGCAGTTTTGCAATTCCTTTTATGCATTTAGAATCAGGAGAAAATGTAAGGAAGTTACATGAAATCCACTGGTGGTAGATTAAGGAGGTGGGAGAAAGCAAAGTGTGAAATCTCTAGGATTGGATGAAAAGGAAAATGGGCAAACACTTATTTTACATTGGTGGGTACAGGATAGTTAATAATTAACATTTACAGTACATAGAGATGATACGTGGGGAAAATAAAAATGAAGGGCTCTGTGGTCTTCTCAGGTAGTCTTGGGCTCTGGTGCCTGCGGTTGTGCCTTCAAGGGGTCTAGAAAAGAAAATTACTATCACATTTCAATGGTATGTTATCCTAGATGCACAAGAAAAAATGGCCAGGGTTCACTTAAGCTTGGGATGTGACTACCTGCTATGATCTGCCCAGTTAGGAATTTGTGATCAGACCATTCTGTGTGGTTACTTTCGGTCACTGAGCTTGTCAGACCTTCCATGTGGCCCTCAGGTTTATTTGTAGCCCCATTATCATTCACAAAGTTAAGAAAAACACCCTGAGCACATGACCCTGTTAGAAGCAAAAGCAAAATGGAAACTGGGAAGTCAAGTCAAAAAATTATTTCTGGCACTGTGGAGTCTCCCATCCACAGCTGGTCTTGTACTCACATGCCAAAGTTGGACTAGCATAAGATGGTAAAATTTGAAAACACTGGCCTCTGTCTGAATATCTAGTGTAGCACCTCCCTAGAATGAATGAACAAAGTTAAGAACGTGGAGAGAGAGTTTTCTACTGGAATGTTAAATTTTTTGAAGACTTTCTTTCATGCAAAGTTTGTGTATAGCAGTTTTCCTACAGATGTTCTCATTTAATTCAGAGCTAAACAGCTAAACAGCTTTGGCTTAAATGAGAAACAGATCAAGAGGAAACCAGTGGCTCCTGTTGTGGCAACATCAGAGTTCTGCTTTGTTGTTGAATCTTTAGTTGCTTCCTCAATGACTATTGCAAATAATTCTGTACTTTCTGTACTCTGAGCTGGAAGTTAAATCAGGTTCTCCTTTCTCATCAGTAGCACCACCAAGTTTTCTGTTTGTGTGTTGACCAGAAGGGTAGACATGGGGACATAACCACAGAAATCCCTGTAAGCCCACGTTCCTTGGTTATGATGCTTATGAGCTCCCATATTGCCACAAGCAAGCTCTCTTTGTAGTTCTGTTTTATCAAATGGAAAAGGTTTCTCTCATCCCATCACACAACATCTGAGCTAATCTGAAGTAGGGATTACTTTAGGACTATGACTCCAAAACATTATTATTATTTTTTTAAATTTATTTTTATCATTAGGCTTATTGGGGTGACATCTGTTAGCAAGGACTACAGGTTTCAGGCATACAATTCTACAGTGCATTGTCCACTTGTATAATAAGTTCACCACCTAACGTGACTTCTCTTTTCATCACCTTATATTTAGCTCCCCCTCCCTCCTCTCCCACCCTCTCCCCTTCTCCCCTCCTTAACCCACTCATCCCCAAATAAACATTAAACTATTGATTGTGACCATGGGTTATTTGTTTGTTTGTTCATTTCTTTTTTCTTTGTTGCTTTCAGTTTTATATTCTGCATATGAGTGAAGTCATACAGTTTTTGGTTTTTTTCTGTCTGGCTTATTTCTCTTAGCATGATCTCCAGGTCCATCCATTTGGTTGCAAATGGCAGTATTTCATCTTTTCTCATAGCTGAGTAATATTCCATTGTGTATATGTATCACAGCTTCTTTCCAAAACATTATTAATGCTCAATAATAACCCTGAAATATATCTGACAGTTTTTGAAGTCTTATACTTTTGGGCAGTAAAAGAAATGCGGATCTGACTTCTGGGCAGTGACTTCTGGATAACTGGTCTAATATTCTGGAGAGTACTTTTGCTGATGGGCTGAATTCATTAGTGAGAGGAATAATTTTTATTCAGAATTCTGTTCAAGTGGCAGAGTCCAAACCAAGAAGGCTTCCACAGTGTAAGAGATTCAGAAGAAAACCATAATTGGGTTGTTCTGGCTATACAGTTGTGTGACAACATTGTTATTAATACACAGACAGTACTGTGTTTCTCAGAGTAAGTGCCTGATCAAAATATCTCTGCACTTCTCCTTTACCAGTGTTTTGAACATTTTCTAGTTCTGTAAGGAAGCTTTTGTCAGAGTTGCCAATTTTTGGTGAAAGAGTTCCCATCATTAAAAAGGCAAGGGTTAAATCAAATAGGAAAGCAGTATGCTTTGTGTATCCTATAGATAGACCCAAATTGCTTATATGGGCTACATCAGCTGGATTTTGACTATTTTTGTCCATATCAGAGCAGACAAAGCTTTCTTGTTCAGTACTCCTACTTTCCTTGTCATCCTTTGAAAGTATCTTTTGTGCATCAAAAGTATTTTTAAATCTGTTTACCAATGAAACATGCCGCCATGATAAATAAAGTTGATCCACATTATTACTGTCTCCTTATGAGTAAAGCCCAATCAGCAATACATGGTAATACCATTCTCAACCAGGGAAACGTCTGTCTCAGGGACATTTGCAAGCTCAGTATAATTAATATGCTCAACTAATGAAAGAAATACAGAGTTTTGGGGTGGTGGCCACAGAAGGCAGGAGAATGGATAGTTGATCGCAGATTGCTCTGGTTTGCTGTTGCCGCTGCCATGAATTGTGCCAGCCCTTTGAGTCTCAATGAGGCTGAGTGATGCTTCGAAATGGAAGACAAGCCAATTTGGGAGGAGATTGGATCCAGCTTCATTCAACATTACTATCGGTTATTTGATAGTGACAGAACCCAACTAGGCGCAATTTACGTAGATGATTCATGACTTTTGAGAGAAGTACAGCAATTCCAGGGGAAAGCTGCCATTGTGGAACAGTTGTTTAACCTTACATTGCAGAAAATCCAGCACAGCACCATGGCACAGGACCATCAGCCCAGGCCAGATAATTGCATCATGAACATGGTTGTGGGCCAACTTAAGGCCAGTGAAGTCCCTGGGGTTTGTACCAAATGACATGTTCAGGCTTGCTCTGCACAACTTCAGCTGACCTCTTCCCATCTAAGCACTCATGTTGTTTCCTCCTCCCTCTTCTTCCCCATCCTGTTCACACTCCTGCAGATGCTCCAGATAGCATACACTAACAGGCAGGGCCGCTGTGAGAGTGGGTGCAGTATGCTGCTGCTACCTAGCTATTGTGCACGATGTTTGGACACTAGATGAGTTGCATTTGACAGAAGTTTGTGTTGTACCAGCTCATGTCCTGGAAAGACTTAAGAAATGCAAAATATTGTTTTGTTTTGTTTTGTTTTTTCTTAATCTACTGAAAAGTGGCTCTATTAAGCCAAAGAAATGAAGGAGAAAGAAGCTGCCTCACCACCTAGATATTAAATTGTTCAGATGTTTCAGTAACTCATGATACAATAAAACAAAACGAAAATTTTCTGAACAATAAACAAATAAATATTGAGTTTAAAGTAATCACCTAGTCCTCTTGCACTCAATTCATTACAAAACATTCAAGAAAATAAATTGTCATAGATATTGATACATTAAAATAAATTCTTTGTTATATAAACTATGTACCACATTGTAATCTGGTGAACTAGAGAGTTGAGGGCCTGAATCAGTGATCTTATCTACGGTGTATTTCTCAGGAAAAATGCATATCTTTATGTCATTTTGGTGATCTGACCAGCCTACACCACGCGCCATACCTCTAGAGAAGTTTCCACTGGCCTTATTGGTAGATGAGGTGACCATTCTTCTAATTTTTCAAAAGGAAAAAATTTGATGATCTAACACTGATGTATAACATAACTACATTATAATAATATAATGTACTGCTTTTTATGCCAAGAAATTTAGTTAACCCTAGTAAAATTGAGAAATGAAGCATAAATTTTCTCATTGTTCATTATGTCCTCTGTAATCTCAGAATAATATGAAAACAGTGTTATCCTCAAGCCCTTTACCATAATATTCAATAAATGCTAATGGTACAACATGAAATCATCTTGAGCATATAGCTTCTCGAAGTATTTGCATTCATCTTTCTTGACATGTTTAAGTTATACAAGGGGCTGTCCAGAAAGTATCCAGCCATATAACATGAAAAATAGAGGCATTTATGGCTGGATTTTTTCTGGGCAGCCCTCATATTTCTCTATCAGACGTAGTTGATTGTGCATATGTGGAGGACAGCATTCTTTGCATATTTTCTCTGTGAATTTCAAAGATCCTGTCACATGTTGGTGGGTAGCTTGTTCTAGGGATTCCTGTGCCTGATATGGAATTCTACATCTATGGTGCTAGGGCCCTGGGAGAGTTGGGGGAAGCCTGTTGGAGGCCTCACACCTTACACTTCAGAATACCTGGACTACTCCATGATGAGGGCTCCAGACAGCACAGTATGGCAGAGAACAGTGTCAGGGGTGCATCGGAGGATCCAAGTTTATTTTAAGGGGAGAAAAAACTTTTGAAATCATCTTTCTTATAAATAACTCTCAAGGCCCACTAACCTATCTCATATGTGACCATCCCTTGAATTTTAATGTAAAGATTGGAGAATGCCTTCATTTTGTATCTCTTCATTTCAATTTTTTTTGCCTCCATGGCTTTTATTTTTATAGCGAAATTTTTTTATCTTTTTAAAACTTTTCAAAAAATGTATTGGGGTGACATTGATTAGTAAAAATTACATAGGTCCCAGGTGTACAATTCTGCATTACATCTTCTAGGTGTTGTATTACGTGTTCATCACCCAGAGTCAGTTCTCTTTCCATCACCATATATTTGTGTCCCTGTCCCTTTTCCCCCATCCCTCCTCCCTTACCCGCAAGTGACTATTAAATTATTGACTGTGTCCATGAGTTTTGTTTCTTTGTTGCTTTCGATTCTGTGTTTTAACAATCGAACTAAACTTCTCCATCCCTTTCCCTTATTGTACCCACTCTCCCATTCCCTCCTCTCATATTAAAGAGGTCCCTCTAACATTCTTTGTAGTACTGGTTGGGTGGTGATGTATTTCTTTAACTTTTTCTTATCTGAAAAGCTCTTTATCTGTCCTTCAATTTGGAATGCTAGCCTTGCTGGATACATTATTCTTGATTGTAGATCCTTGGTTTTCATCACATTGAATATTTTCTGCCAGTCTCTTCTGGCCTGTAAAGTTCCTGGTGAGAAATCAGCTGAGAGTCAAATGTGTGTCCCTTTATAAGTTACTACTTGTATTTCTCTTGCTGTTTGTAGAATTTTCTCTTTTTCTTTAACTTTGGCCATTTTAATTATGATGTGTCTCAGTGTGTTCTTGTTTGGGACCATCTTGTTTGGGACTCTCTGTGCATCCTGAGCTTGTATGTCTATTTCCTTCTCTAGGTTAAGAAAATTTTCAGTCATTATTTCTTCAAATAATTTCTTGATCCCTCACTTTTTCTCTGCCTCTTCTGTCACACCTATGATTCTGACATTCTTCCACTAAAATTGCCCCAGAGGAATCTCAAACCATCCTCATTTTTCTGGATTCTCACATCTAACTGTTCTGATTGGGTGTTTTCTGCTGGCTTTTCCTGCACATCACTGCTTTGAGCTTCTATTTCATCTAGTTTGGTCACTTTTACACCGTTCTTCATTTCAGTTAATATAGTCATTATCTCTCTCTGGTCCGTTGTAATGGTTTGTAAGTCTTCTTTAATCCTTGCTCTCTTTGTTGAAATTATCATTCAGTTCCTTAAGCATTTTTATAATCGTTACTTTGAGCTCAGTTTCTGATGGGTCATCTGTCCCCATCTCTTTAATTCTCTGGTTTCTCATTTTTTGCAGCCTCTCTGGACCCTCGCTGCTGGACCCTCTAGAGTGTTTCCTGCTGATATTGCGTAGGCAGAGGTCTGTGGGGGAGGGGCATTTGCAGCTTTGTTTCCTTCCTGTGGCTCTGCGAGGAGTTTGGGAGTGATTGTTCCTTTCTGTTCTGGATTTGCCCCACACAGCAGATCCTGTGCTGAGCCTTGGGGTCAACCCTGTATGCTGGTCTTTCAGACGATGCTGGTTGTGGACTGAAAAATGCATGAGCAGCCCCCTCTCTCCTTCTCCTTCCTGGCTGGAGCATTTGTGCTGTGGCTCCTCACCACCCAGTCACTCCCCCTCCTCTGGGAACCAGAGTGAAGTCCAGCTGCTGCAGTTTGTGGACTGGTCTGCACCTCCTGGGGTCAAAGTGGGGTGGTTGTGATATCTCACACCCAAGTGGAGACCGCATGCAGCCTGGTCTCTGTTTGTCCCTTTTTATTTCTCCTTTACTTAACCCTCTGCTTGCCTGCAGGTACCTTAATGCCATGAGTGGGTGTCTTAGTTGTGATTGTGTGTCATGTAGAGGGTCCTTAGTTGAGGTGTAATTTCCAGAGGAGTTTTTTAGAGGTCCCTCTCACACCGTCATTTTGTTGCCAGTCTCCATGACTCTATTTTATTCTAGGTTTCCCATGTCCTTTCTAGAGTGATCCATCCCACCTGTGCCCATGATTCTCTGCTCTTCTGTTTTCACTAGGACCTTGAGTCTGCAGTCTTTCCCCCTCATCTTCAATCTTTCCTTTTTTCTAGTGTGTGTGTGTGTGTGTGTGTGTGTGTGTGTGTGAATTGAAAGGAATTAGCAAGACTTTCCTACCCCTTTTACAATGGCCAATTTTTTGCTTCTTCCTTTCTCTGCCAAACTTTTCAATTGTCTGTCCTCTGAGTTGTCAGCCTCTGCCACGACTCTTACATATTTAATGAATAAATAAATAAATGATCTCACATGTATCTCCTCATTCACTTTATGCCAGCCACACAGGCCTTCTTTCTGTTCCTAGAACTTGCCAAGCTCATTCCCATAGGGCCTGTGGTTGCTTGTTCTCTTTCCTGGAACACTCTTCCTCACATCTTTGCCTGGCCAGCTCCTCTCATCGTCCACACACACACACACACACACACACACACACACACACAATTGCACATAACAGTAAAGTAAAAAGTGAGAGAAAATTTTAAATACAAATTTTATTAGAAAGCCAAACCATACACTAAATCAATTTTTATTTTTTTATGTTTAGACGTTCCAGTACATGTAAATGATCTCAAATTATAATTTAAACTTAGGAAAGTGCTGAGAGTGAATGGATATTGTTTTTCCCAGGGTGCAAAGGAGTCAAAGCAGGGAAAGAGGGATGACTTTGCTGGGTATTCCTGTGAGGTGTGGGGATTGTTCCCACTCTCTGGAAGGACACTGAGTTTCAAGGATTCCTTGTGGTTAGACTCTAGTAAGGTAGGGTGGGGTTGAGGTTTGAACCCAGTTGTCATCAGAGCCACATAGGCTACTAAGAAGCAGAGAAAATAGGCATTTTGGGTCCCCATTATCAACCTGAAAGATGTCTAGTCTTAAATTCAGGAGGTCCTCCAGTTCAACCCTGCCTTTTATGGATAGAGGAGCCCTACAGGCAGAGCAACCAGCCATAGGAGAGGGCAGAAGGCAGTGTGGGCATGTGGGACCAGATCTAGCCCAGTCCTGACAGAACAGAAAGCCTGAAGTGAGAAAGGGAAATTCTGTCCAAGAAAGAGAAGGCAGAAAAGTGGCTCTATGCATTTCAACACCCAAGGTGTGAATTCCTTTATTGAGTCATAATTTTCCAAAAATTCTGAACCCGCTACATTAGGCTCTCAGCCCAGCATTTACCTCTTTTTTCCCCAAGCCCCACACTCTTCAAGGTGCCTCACAGTCCAGCTGGGGAATGGGGGCCGCACGGAGCGGGGCCGCCATGGCTGCACGCCATCCTCTGCTACCCCCAGCCCTGAAGCTGCTGGTTGCTTTGGTGGCATCTCTAGACAACTGCTTTTCAAAAATTTCCCTGGCACTTTTGCTCACTGTCCTGACAAAATCTTTCCCACAGCCTTGTCCTTATAGTGTTTGCACTTGTACAGAGCTTTTGCTTTTCCAGTGCTTTCCTGTCCAGCTTTTCATTTGATCCTCATGACATCCCTGGTGAGGCCGCAGCGATGCGATCTTACTCCCATTTTACAGGAAAGCAGACTGACGCTGCCTTCTGGATTCTCGAGTGTCGTCAGGGACTGTTTATGAGTCTCAGCCTCACAATGGTCCAGGAGGGCTCCTTTAGCACAAGCCCCAAGTTTTCTCTTTTTATTCCTTGCAGTCCTAGAACCCCAATGGATTCTACACAGCAGACTTGCTACACGTATGGCTGATGACACGCGCTTAATCAAAGGCTGTAGTCACAGCTTTGTGTTGCTTTGGCAGTGTCCCTCTAGACTCGTTAGCTGATTTCCACGTTGTGCCACTCCTATTCCATGCTTGCAGTCCTTCCTGTTCATAATTCATTGTCTAATCAGATGTGTCAGGGGACGTAGTTTGCAAACTTCGATTGTATCCAAATGTATCTATTTTGGTTTATTTTCTCTTGCCTAAATGTTAGGCATCCAATGTAATGGGTTTCAAAAATTAATATAATTTATTTTCCATCTTGTCAGTGCAAAATTAAGGTGTTCTTAAGACAATGCACTGAAGACCAGATTCCTTCCTTCTCTTCTACTTTTGTTTCTTGAATCAGCAGCAAGTAAATAGTTCTGTAAACATGAGTGGGTCTGTGTCCCTTTGTGTGTGGACCCACTGTTTTATTCCATTCTTAAGTGGTTTTGTTCCATTTACGACCCAAGTGGCCTGTCTTCTTCAAAATGGAGATTCCCGCAGCATCTGGACTTTCATCAAGGCCCGTTTCAGCTGCTCGTAGGTTACAAACATTATCACATTCCAGGCTCCCAGTCGCAAAAAGGAGGGTGTAAATCTGATGAGAAAACAACCAAAACATCGAGCGGAATGCACTAAGTTCCCAGAGGGTTCCACTATGCTCTCCCCATCACAGCATAGATGCCAACAGACCTAGATTTTTGTTAGTCATGAGCATTTTCAAAAGCCTATTCAGTCTTTGTCTTCTCTGCTGAGGAAATTTAGGCAGAAGTTGGAGTCAGGAATATTAACATTCCGAGCCAGGTTATTATATCAGGCAGTTATTCTCACAGTTCTATAAGGTAACTAACTGATGGTAGTCAGTTGTCTTTTTTAGAAACTGAGGCCCAAGGAAGTAAGCAGCTCTGCTAAAAACACCTGACTCCACTTTGCTGTTGGGTGTTTCTGGACTCATTTATATCCTGAGTGGTCACCACTGAGGAGGCACCTGCCAGGGTTCCATGGCGAAGACAGTTTAACAACAAATTTAGTTCATCTCTGGAGAGCCTGAGTGTCCTGTGATAGCGCAGCAGCCAGGAGAGAGTCCCCACCTCAGCTGTGCTTCACAGACTCATGGAGGAGCTGTGACCTGACCATGGTCATTCTCTTCAGCCTCTTTCTTTCTCCGCTAATTCCTTCCTGGTCCGCTCTGCTCCTGCCAGACCCTTACTTCATGCCATTGTCCATGTTGCTTCTGCTTGGAATGTCCCTACTCTCCTTGCCTAGCTGGTTCCTTTTGGCTCTGTAGGAATCAGCTTGGCCACCATGACCTCATGCCAATGCCTCTCTTGAACCCTCAGCCTAGGCCTCTTACAGGGAGTATAGCATTGACGCATTGAATATGAACTTGGGAGTCAGACCTGGATTCAAATCCTAGTTCTACCAGTTTCTAGTTTCATGACCTTGGACAAGTTACTAAATCTGAGTTTCAGTTTCCTTACCTGTAAAAGGAGAAAAATAATGGTATCTACCTCATGGAGTTGACAAAGCACAGGGCCCATTATTAATAAATGCTCATTAGATGTCACTTTCTGGTCAGCTGCTCTTTGAGGGAAGCATAGCACAGGGCCCAGCACGCATGAGATGTTGAGTAAATGTTTGCCTAGTGAAAGAATAAACTGAGACGAGTAGGTACAGCTGAAGATTGTAATGATAAAGGCACTTACAGGAAAAGAACAGTCTGTCAACGGAAACGCAGTTTTACGATGTCATTCCCTGGATTGAGACCCTCTTTGCTTGTAAGGTCCAATCTAAGACTGGATGCCAGAAAACTGCCATCAATAGTGAGAGGTGAGAGGGCCAGGCAAAGGAAGAGCTGAGTGGTAGGATGAACATGTCGTTGGGTGATGTCTGATGGTATGGATTTGAGCTGTGGCTCTGCCATTTTAACTTTGTGATCTTGGACAAGTTGACACTTAAGAGTCTCTTTCTCAGTAAGTGTGGAGAATACTACCCAGTTCAGGGGGTTGTTGAGATAATATATGTAAAGTGCTTAGCACAAGGCCTAATACTCCAATGACTTAGTGATCATGATGATTGTTAATAACCTACAATTTAGTGCTGGCTTTTGCTAGGGACTGTGAGATGAAAGAGGTATAAGCTACTAGACCTCAGCTTTGAGGAGCTTGAGGAGGTAAATACCATACAAATGGTATCAAGGAAGCATTGCTGAAGCTCACAGGGATATTAGCACTTGAGAGTGTTGGGGAGGAGGAGCATTTGAACTAGTCTTGAAGATGGCTAAGACGCAAAGTGCGTTGTGTAGATGGCATGGGCAAGGCATTTGTGCAGCGGGAAATGAAAGACACAGACGCAAAAAAAGTTAATACACACTGGGCACTTCAGCTGCCATCAGTGGTGATCCACAGTTGTTGCAGTGGGTTGGGGAAACGTCTCAGGATCACCAACCGCCTTTCCCTCTTTCTCCCCTGCCCAGTAAGTTTGAGGACAGAACTTTGACCTTTTCCTAGAATACTTTTTCTTAGATAAGTCTCCCCTGACTCTCCAAGTCAGATTTGGATTGCTCTTACGATTTTTAAACTTCCATAGTTCTTTATACTCTCCTTTGTGGCATTTACATCTGTGATGTTCAACACTGCATCCCCAAAAGGACCCATAGTGGGAATATTATGGAAGGAAAGAAAGAAGGAAGGAAGGAAGGAAGGAAGGAAGGAAGGAAGGAAGGAAGGAAGGAAGGAAGGAAAGGAGGGAGGGAGGGAGGGAGAAAAGGAGGGAGGGAGAGAAGCTCAAGTTCTCTGGGAGGGAGTATGGAGGCAGGAGGAGGAGACTCACCCCTTATAGAAGGCTGTGGGACCTTCCTGGGCCACCATCTTCAGCATACAGTCCATGGGGCTGTGGTATTGGCCTGGGGGTGAGTTCATATACCGGGTCTTTACTACATCGACTGGGGAGGCCACAACTGTGGCACAGAAGCCAGCTCCAAAAGCAGAGACAAAGTGGCAGGGAAAGTTGTCTGTAGCAGGGAAGGGAAGAGCAAATATTGAGCTGTGAGGTGAGAATTGCATTTGCTTTCTTTTCCATGTGTTTATCATTTGTCCCCAATTAAACTGTGAACTCCTTGAGCATAAGGCTAGTGTTTTCCATCTCTCTCACCCTGCCCGGGGAAGAGCTCTTGGTAAGTACTGGCAAGATAGAACTGAGCTGTCCCAGAGTTGGAAGGTCATCCAGCCCAACCACCATGTTTGAGGAAACTGAAGTCAGAGAAAGTGACTCTTACTTAAAGTTACATGGTAACAAGTGGTGCTGGTGTGGAGCCCAGGTCCCTGGCTTCCCTGTTCAGGGCTTTTTCCTATTTATCACAATGATTTACTGGGTGCTGCTCTTCTCTCTGCATGTTCTAAAGCCCAGTTGCCTCTGAGTGGTGCCGACTATGTGGAGTTCCAGGTTCCCTGCCTGCTGTGAGAGGGGTGTCTGCCTGGAGCGCAAAGCCTCACCGGTGAGCAGGTGATAGTCTAGCAGCTTCTCCTTGATGATGTCATAAGTCACCATCTCAGCACAGTTGACAATGGCATTCCTCGCGATGTTAGGCCAAGTCCCTGTTAGAGAGCGGGGTGGGAGCTGATAAATGGGGAGTAGAACAAGTGGCCCTCTGGCTGCAGGGCCATAGGCCCCAGTTTGGGGAGCACATTCCCCATTTCAGTGTTCTCAGAGGAGCCCACCTCAGCTGAGCAGATTACACATTTTGTAGTGTTCACAACTCTCAGATTATTTGTGTACTCCTTAGAGACAGAAAACAGGCCAACTTGTATGTGTTTGGGCCAAATTTTGAAGATTTATCTGCAATATCTATCAGAATTTAAATATACCTCCCTGAGACTTGGCTAGAGCTAGAAAAGGAAGTCTTTCTTTGGAAGAGGGAGGGTGGGACAATGACAGTGTAGTGCTGGCAGGGCTTGAGGAGAGCATGAAGACCACGCCCCTAGTTTCACAGAGGAGGGCTGGGCTCTGGGAGGGCACAGTGCGGTGAGTGCAGGGCCAGTGCTGTGACCCAGGGGTTCTGCCTTTAACCTTCACTGTGCCACAGTTTCTTCTACAAGGGATTCATGTGAGCCCTGGTCTCCATATAGGAGAGACTCCAGCATTTATCAAGGTTGCCACCATTTAGACACATAGGGAACCCTAAAGCTTTGCTCCCAAGGAAGCTCTTCTTTTTGTTGTTGTTATTGTTTGTTTGTTTGTTTTTGTTTTTTTAAATTCATTTTTATTGATAGACTTTTTGGGGTGACATCTGTTAGCAAGAATTACATAGGTTTCAGGCATACAATTCTACAGTGCATTGTCCACTTGTTGTATAATAATTTTACTACCTATCGTGACTTCTCTTTCCATCACCGGGAAGCTCTGTTCTTACAGCGTCTCCCCTGCGCCTCGCTCCTTCAGTGGCCTCTGTTTCTTCTCCATGCCCTGCAGTCATTCTTCTTAGACCTTTGCTTGGAAGGCCTTTCCCTTCCATCTTCACACAAATGGAACCAGGAGCCTGCTGAGCCTCAGACCCAGCTTAAGGGTTACCTTCCCTCCAGAGCTCACATGGCCTCTCCTGCCTCTGGATCTGCACACACCTCTGCGTGAGCCTAGCACATCCTGCCCTGTGGTAAGGCTGATCTCATCTCCTCTGTGTGTCTGTGATCCCTGTGAGGGTGTGGAAGATGTCTTCTATTCATTTCCGTCTCCGTCTGAGCTGCCTACACATGGTGAAGGGTTGGCAAAGTGAACTGAATTTGGGGCACTGTGGCAGGTCAGGATGTTCTTTGAGAATCACTAGAATACACTACACTGGGAATTTCCTCAGTTTTCTGTTCCAGTCGTAGGGGAGGGAAAGCTCTGCCGAAGGCCTCCTGAACATGGAGTCCAGACCTACCTTTCCACAGGCCCTTGACCCCTTCTTCCCTGGCGATAGTCCTGTAGGCATCCATTGTCCCACTGTATTTCCTGTTGCTCCCAGGCCCAAAGTGCACGCTGGCCTGAAATCGAACCTTCACCACATCTGTGGGCTGGGCACAGGTTACTGCCATGGCCCCTGTGGTACAGCCTGCCAAAATCCGGGTGGTGATGCTGGAGTCTGGGGAGAGGAAGAGAGAGTGGGCGGTGTCTCACACCTGGCACCCCTTGAGCCTGACGCTATACTTTGCAGGGCTGCGCCTGCCTGATGCCAGCCCCTTCTTCTGAGGCAGGGTTCTGGAGCTTTGTTGACCGGGCTCTGAGTCTCAGGAGTGTCTGCTACCAGCTCCCCACGCCCCAGTCTGCCTCCGAGTCCGCACTGACCTGGACTCTGGACTCACATGCCCAGGCTCTGCTTTCACACAGCTGCCAGGCTCACGGGTTACCTCGCGGGCACTCACGGTCTGATCCTTTGGGGGTGTAGAGCTGCTTGACAGAGTCGTAGAGGCCGATGCGAATGGAAGCGAAGCTCATCTGGCGCTGCAGGCCGGCGACCAGCCCGCTGTAGGGGCTGCGGGGACCCTCAGTGCGCACCATGGTCAGGATGGTGCCCAGCACGCCGCGGTACTGCACGCTCCGGGCCACCTGGTTCTCTCCTTGGATCTGAGGGACACCCCCCACCCCAACACACACACCAGAAGTGTGAGGAGCTGGGTTGGGGGTGGATGAAGCTGTGTGCAGGGGCACCTCCCTGGGGCATGACCACAGATGTCACATCCCAGTAAGAATGACTGAGGTTTGTGCAGCAGTTTACAGCTCGCGAGCTGTCAAACACGGTGTGGTGTTTGATTTAGAGCAAACAGCGGGCAGACTATTTCTCCCACTACAGTGGTCAATGGCTTGCTCAAGGTCAACCCATAACTCTTTACTTTTTTTTTTTTTTTTTTTTTTTTTAATTCATTTTTATTGTTAGACTTATTGGGGTGACATCTGTTAGCAAGGATTAACTCTTTACTTTTATTTCACACTTTATGATTTACAAAGTAAGGCTGGGCCATGAAGGGCCCTGTCATGCCAAGAAATTAAGATATTTTCTCTTGGGCGATGGTGACAGGGAGGTGGCAAGGCAGGGTCTTAAGCAGCAAGGTGAGTGGGCTGGTCAGGATTCTGTGTAAGGAAGAGCTTGCTGGAGAACTCAGTGCTTTCTTTCATGTGAACAGTGACCCTTGGCCAAAGGGTACCTACCTGCAGGCGGACCTTGGCTGTGTCCAGTGGAAAGGTGAGGAGGTCAGCAAAACAGGCTGCTGTGCCTGCCCCCAAGAACTTCACAGCCGTTGTGGGGGGCACCTCTGAAGGCTTTAGTCCAACCATGGTCCCAGGGGCTCTGTCCCGTCCCTCTGGGGCTCAGTGCGGGTCCAGAGAGAGAGGCCACACTGCAAGCCTGGGTTCTAATGCAGGGAGGAAACAAGCCATGAGGCAGATGGAACTTGTGCCATCTAGTTGGTCCCCAGGGTCCTCTCCATACTGGGAGGGACTTTAACCCTTTCACTGTATTAATCAACTTCAAGTTTTTTTTTTTTTTCAAAAGGAGTGAAAAAGCCACAAGAAATAAAAAGTTGATATTTTGACTGTTTTTTATATTTAATAATATTATGAGCTGCTTTGTATATAAATGACATTACTTTTGATTAAAATTTTTGTTATATGGTAATAAATTTACCATTATATTGAATTTTAGCAAAAAATACCCAAAACATACTAAGTGGCATCAATCAAATTTAAGTATAAATTAAAATCTAATGGCATTGATGACATAAAAATTTCATTACAAAATGTTACATGATATGGCATACAAGACATCTTTGTTCTTGACACCGCAAGCCACAGGAAAACATAGTAAAAAATCTTGTAAATGGAGAAAAGTCTTTGAAACAGGGGTTAGAGCATGAAGAAGCTGATGCTCTAATTCATGCTAAGGTGTAAATGACTATCCTGATGATCAGCTATTTCTTGCTCTCTGTGCTAGGTACTAGGAAAGAAAGATATGGAATGAATCGTGTTTGGCCCTTGCCCTCAAGGAGCTTACATTCAGGCAGACAGATAGGTGTAGAATTATCCAAAGGGAATGGAGGACATGAAATGGGTTAAGATGGGGTTGAAATTGGAACTCACCAGTCACTGGATCCCAGTCTGGAAGCCTGGGTCATTCTGTTGAGGGACAACTTTTATTTTTTATTATTTTTTTTTCTTGTATGTGGGTAGTTCCCTGGCTGGGAATCGAACCGAGGCCACAGCGTAGACAGCACCAGCGCCAAAGCCTTAAGCCACTACACCACCAGGGAACTCCAGAGGGACAACTTTTAAATCCTGCCCTGAGGAAGGAGGTGCTTCTATTTTTATCTCTCCCAGCATGAAATTACATTTAAAATTTTATTTTTCTTTCTTAAACTTTTAAAATTGAGGTAAAACTTATATATAATGGGTGTATGCATTTTAATGGTCACTAAACTGTAAAGGGAATTGTGCAACAATTCTGGACTGTTGGGCCTGGACAGCAGATGGAGGAGTAGAGTTTCTGGACCTAACTTAGCATCCAAGCATACATAGGTCAGATCATGTCATTTCCCTGTTTAAAAACTGTACCATTCCCCACCCCCTCCATTATTCAGGACGAAGTCCAGAGTCCTTGCCATGGCCTATGGGCCCTCCATCCATAAGATCCACCTCATGCCAGGGCCTGTGCTTGGCACTCCAGAAAATCTGGAGACAAGTAAACTCAGTCCGTGTGGCCAGCACACAAGGAACTCTCAAGGAATGTTGTGGGGGCATTAAACACGTACACAAATAACTGTAGTGCAAGATGGGCTGGACAATGTCAGAAGGAAGGAGCTATCAAGATGGGACTCAAAAGAAGGAGAGACCCTCTCTCTAGCTTGTAATGTAGAATTAGAACAATTTCATAGAGTTGGGCCTTGTATGCCTGAAACCTATGTAATCCTTCCTAACAGATGTCACCCCAATAAGTCTAACAATAAAATTGAATTTAAAAAGAAAAGAAAAGAAAAGAAAAGAAAAGTGGGCAAGATTCCAGCAGCTGGAGAAGTGGGAAGCTGGGGGAGCCTGTTTTCCCTGGCCAGGGGGCTGAACCTCCAAGGGCTTCCCTTCTGAACCTCCCTTGTCCCCAGCTGCCCTGATCCCATATGTTCCAGTAGTACTAGCTCTTTAACTACAGTGGTTTCCCTCTAGATGGGGGGCCTCAAAGGCAGGGACAGGGCTGAGTTGTCCTTCTTCTCTGTGCAGCCTGGTACAGGGATGGCCCAGGGCCAGAGGGGCCCAAGGAAAACCAGTTGACCAAGGGGAGAAATGGGAAACAAGATCTGAGATGCCCACAGTGGCCTTTGGTGGAGGGCCTCGAAGGCCAGGGCCACGCTTTGTCTAGCAGAGAGTGAGGAGGGGTTGGTGGTTTTCTAGTTGAGGAGTGACACCAGCAGACCTGTGTGCAAAGCATGCTGGGGGAGGTGTTGAGGAGGGAGAGAAGGGAGGCTGAGACCAGTGGGGAGGTTGTTAGAATGGTGCAGTGAGACGGGTTGGAGCCTGAACTTGCTCAAGAGCAGTGGCCCCCGGGTGAAGCTGGAGTGTATCCCGAGGCAGTCCTAAGTCATCCAGGGGAGGCAGATAGGCATGGACTTCCGGTCAGAAGCCACACCTTTTGGTGGGGGAGGGCTCTAGAACTGTCACTGGTCAAGCTGGGGTGGGGAGTGGGAGGGATACAATGGTGGGCACACATATGGGCTGCCCTGAGGTCAATGCTCCCCTACCTCCTTCCCTCTTTAAGGAGCTCCAGCAGCCAGCAGACCTTTGTCACTGGTTGGTAGAGGAAGAAGTTAAGAGCAGAACCCTCCTCCCTGTAGCTCAATCCTGGCACTTGAGAGATGGGATGTCCTGGTCTGCATGGCCCAGGGTAGTGTTGCCCCTTAATGTTTACCCAGAACTTCCCGGACCAGCACATGCTGAGGGCTTTATAGGCGTTGATTAATTTAATCCCTTTATAAGACCCTAAGGCAGTTGCTGTGATTATTCCACTTCATAAACAAGGGACCCGAAGTTTCAAGGGCTTCAGCCAGTCATAAGGCTGAGGCATGGCACTGGGATTGGAGCCCAGGTCTGTCTGACACCCGTGCCTGTTCCACTGTCCAGAGCCTGACTCAGGGAGCGCTCAGGAGCCCTGGAACTGCTTGTTTACAGAGTGGCTCCTCAGCCCACAACCCCAGAGATCCTGATTCAGGTCTGAGCCAGGGCCTGGGAATCTGCATTAGAAATCAGTTCCCTGGTGGCTCTGAAGCAGGGGTTAGAAGACCCCATTCTGAGACACCCTGCCCAACCCCCACCTCCTGGCAAGCCTCCACAGCATCCCCACCAAGGAAGCCACCTGGGCAGAGTTCCCAGGGGCTCTGTAACCTCCAGGCATGTGACCTGGGCCAGGCTTCAGGCCAGAGATGCTCCCACCATCCTTACTTAGGGAAGGGGTCCCCAGGGTCCTCATGGGGAGAGGGCTTTATGCTCTGGAGGAATCCTGAGGGGATTCTGGGCCAGACTAAGGAGAAAGCCACTTCTTAACTATGGGAATTTGCAAAACAACAGCAGGGCAAGGGGGAAGAGAGTCCTGGATGAGTGACGCAGGTGGTAGAGTTGAGGCCCAGCCCTGCCACAGTGCTCTCATCAGAGCTGCCGTTCCCTCATCTTGACAAGGTAGGGGCTGGGCTAAATATCTATCAGCTCTGCCAGGGTAAGGCTAGTGACCCCTGCCAGCTCCTGGCTGCTCTCTGCAAGCTGCCCCGATGGGGAGAACGTGGAGGAGGAAGGGGGTGGAGAATGGGGTCCTACCTGTGAGTCCAGCCGGGGTAGGGGAAGCGCAGGACCTCTTTAAGGCTCTTTAGGGCTCCATCCCAGGAGGTGGCAGCAGGGATCTGATTGCCCCCTTGCCATTCACTGTTGTCTCTGCTGCCTCTGACTTGGCACCTATCTTTATACGCTCCAGCTGACCTGAAACCTTACCCTAGAGACGCTAGATGACAGCCGGATCATTTGGCAAGAGGCGGCTGGTGAGGGGCAGGGAGGTGAGCGGGGAGGTCAGAGTTCCAGATCTGGTTCAGTTCCTTTGACTTGGGGTTCTTTAAAATAGCTCCTCCAGCTACTGAAAGAAGAGCTACCTCAGGAGATAAGAGTATATACTGGGGTGGGGGTGGGGGGGTAGGAGGGATCAGGGAGGCGGTGTTAGACCTGTCACCTTTGAGAGTCCAAAGGTCAAGGCCTTTCTCAAGAGGCTGGGCAGGGCTCTCTCAGGCTTCTTAATAATAACAATGATAATAACTCTCACTTCTTGGTGCCTACAATGGGCTAGATACATTATTTCTATTTTCACAACCTATGAGGTACGTACTATTAGGATTTTAAGTTGTTTTTTTGTTTTGTTTTTTTAATAACAGCTTTATTGAGATGTAATTCACACACTTTTCCCCTACTTAAAGTGTAAGAATTCAATGGGTTTTTAGTAGTTCAGTTGGCTTTTAGTGTATGTACCATCAATCATCACAATCAGTGTTAGAACATTTTCATCACTCCTCAAAAAACCCCCATACACAGCAGCCACCACCACCCCCTCCTCTAGCCCCAGGCAATCACTGATCTACTTTCTGTGTATGTTCTGAACATTTCTTTTTCTTTTTCTTTCTTTCTTTCTTTTTTTTTTTTTTTAATGTGGGTAGTTCCCTGGCTGGGAATCGAACCCAGGCTGCAGCACTGACAGCGCCGAAGCCTTCGCCACTAGAATCACACAATATGTGACATATTTCTGTTACTGGCTTCTTTCACTTAGCATAATGTTTTCAAAGTTCATCTGTGTTAGAGCTGTGTCAGTCCTGCATTCCTTTTTATGGCTGAGGATCCTAACATTTGTAACCCTTATTTTACAGAGGAGAAAACTGTTCTCAGAGAGGGACAAAGACGTACACAGTTCATATAGCTAGTGCATGGCGGAGCCCAGCCTCCAGCCTGTAAATTGTAACGTCTTTGATCTTATTTGCTGTGACCCTTGTTCTCGATGACTTAACATTTGGAGGCTCCAGCATGGGCAGTGCTGGAGCCAAAGGGAGCTGGGGAGGGTATGTGGGGCAGGGTGGGAAGCGTCCCCTGCAGCAGCTTACTGTAGGCTCCATAGGCAGGCACCGAGGATAAGGGCTGGGCACATCTGAATCTGGGCCCCGGGTGATGTGGGAGAGAAGAAGGAAGGAGAGGTGGCCAGGGGAGGGGAGAGCAGAGTAGAAGGATGGGAAGGAAAGGCAGTTAACTGGGTGAGGCAGAGGAGTAGGCAGAGGCAATAGCTGGATTTGGGCACAGAGCCATGGCCACGAGGCAGGTGGTCACAAGTCCAGATGCTCAAGTACGGAGCCTGAACTGTGCCTCTCCTGCTCCTTGGACCAGACCCTGCCCTAATGATATAGCAGAATAGGCAGTTGTATTAGTGTTATAAAGGAAGGGGCTGCTAGGGCTACTGAGGTTGGGAGGGCTCAGGGGGTAGGTTTTGGGCTCTGCCTGGAAATGCTGGCCTGGAGGTGGTGAATGTACTATGTGTGTGTGGGGAGGGACAAGCAGTAGCAACCCAAGCAAGCGGGCAGTGCGTGGAGACACTGAGGGTGGGCGGGCTCAGCTCACTTTGACCTGGGAGCTTCTTGGGGGCAGGACCAAGTCTGTCTGCTTTGGTTTCCTGTCCAGGGGGTGAGGGGAACAGATGAATTGGGGCAGGAGGGTCTGAGGGCACTTTACCAATGAGGTAAACCCACCCTTCGGGTTCCTGCATCACCCTGTACCCTCTGAGGACACATCCTGTTGCAGTTACTGGTGTGCTTGCCTATCTACTGATTTCTAAGCTTCCACTAGGTGCCAAATGTGGGCCAAGCACTTTCACAAATGCCATCTCATTTCATCTTTACAACAACCCTAGGAAACTGGGGTTATCATCTCCCTTTTGCAGATGAGGCACCAGTGTTTCCACAACAGAGGCTCAGATGGAGGGAGCATCAAGTGAGAGGGAACCTGCTGGAGAAGTGGCAGAACCAGACACAGCTCTTCTCTATCCCCAGCTGTACTGTGACCCCAGTGCCCTCTTGGTTCTCTCTCTGGGCTCACCTCTTTTAGGAAGTCTTCCCTGATTGCTCCAGCCCACATGGTCTTTCCCCACGAATTCCCAGAATTCAGACCCCTTACTGGCTATAGCCTGTTTTGGTCACTGAGTGCAGAAGCCTGTAACATCTCTGGAAATGTCTTCTGTGCTGACTTACTTCAAAGCTCCATCAATAGAGCCAAATTACTTAACTTGCTGAGCTTCAGTTCAACTATAAAATGGGGATCCTAATAGTTGTATGTAGGTTATAAAGTTGTTTTGAGGACTAAGTGAAATGACCTGTGCTTGGGGGTGGAAAGGAGGGCCCCTCCAGGTTATTTCCCTTCTAACTTTCTCTCCCAGTCACTCTGCACAACTTTGCCCTTTTATCTTCCCCGCAGGCCTTGGCTATGGTAGCCGCTCAAATGTTTGGGGTCTGCCAGTCCAAGCGAGTGCTACCTGCCCCAGATGGGGGATTCTGAGTGGACTTGCTCCAGGGGACTCCTCCACTTTGCTGACAGATTCAGGGTACTAGCAAAGAGATACTGGATGTCACCCTAATCTGGACCAACCTGATCTCTGGGGTAGCTCAGAAGTCTGGCCCCTGGTTTCAGAAGAGTTTCTCAGAGGGACTACATGGTTGTCAAGCTTTCTCACAGGCCATTAGAGCACAAATGAATTCTTAACACCCCTGTCCAGTGGCCAACTCAGGAAACACTTGTGCACAGAATACCAGTATGATTTTATTCAAACACAGGCAGAAACAATGACCTTCAAAGCTGGGTAGAAAACAATAAGTTAAAAGCATGGTTAGAATTTCAGACAATCAGATAAAACATTTGAAGGAGATTTCCTCCTCCTCCTCTTCTATTGCTTAATTCAACACAGCATAAAAATAATTCCTATCTATAAAATACCCTCATTCCCAGGCAAATGAACTGGAGATGGCCATAGCATTTCCTTCATTATGCATGATGCACACCATTGACACCCCCGCCCCCCAACCTTTACGGCAAAAATGGCCCATCACATTCAGGCAGAGGGTCGGCCTGTGTCAGCAGTAGGCTGTCTCACCCAGCTGGTGTGGGATGCTCTCCCAGTCTGGGCTGATTGGGTCACGAGGTGCCCATGGACAAGGCTGGTGGTGGTTTCAGGACTCTGACAGCCCTGAGGGAAGCAGACCTGATGCCTCCTATGAGCTGGACAAAGCTGAGGGGTGGTGGGCCAGCGGGTCCTTCCCTCAGTCTCTCAGGCTGAATTAATCTTTCTGTGAGTATTGGGAAGAAAATATCCGTGCGATCCTGTGAGTTTCTTCCTCAGGCAGGTTGGGAGGCAGTGAGTTAGGTCTGGGGCGACAAGGCCTTCGGGACGGGGTTCCTCCAGTGGCTTTGCTCTTGTCCTGGAGAGGAAGAAGTCAGCTAGGTTAGCACTGAGGATATGGCTCTGCCAAGAAATGACTTTGATTCCTCTCATCTTTTGGTCTTCTGGCAAATAGTGATGCAGAGGTGAATGGTTTATAAAGCGCTTTACATGCCTCATCTTGTTTAACCCTCACCTCAACCCCATAGGTGGGTACATCATTTGCATGTCATGGATGAGCAAACTACAGTTCAGGTGAAATAAACTCAGGGTCCCACAGCTTGGAGTAGCAGAACTAAGATGTGAACCAGCTTCTGGAGAAGGAGGGGTAGTCACCTCTAAGACATGTGTGTGGTCCCATCCCTTCTCTTGCTTCCTGTGTCTAGACAAGTCATTTGTCTTCTGAGTTGTGGCTATTCCATGCATGACCCTGACATCCAACTTCTGGGGCGATGTTGGTGAATAATGAACTTGTGTCGGCCCTTTGGAGTTCCTGGAGTTGTCAGGTGACATGAAGCACAGTCTCGTGGTCCTGCTACCAAACATCTCCCTGCCTCAGGCTAACAGGGTATCACTAATTTTACCTTTAGGGAATATGCATTTGGGTTATTCTGTTGTGGTCCTATGGACTCCTCTATGACTCATTCATTTGCTCATTCAACCTTTTTTTTTTTTTTTCCTACTTCTGCTACATTACTGCCCTGAAGGAGCTGAAAGCTAGAGAGGAAATCTACACCCGCCCCCTCCACCCCCTCAACAGCCAGCTGAGAGCAAGGCCCTGGGGAAGAGTTAGAGGCCTATAGCAGGGGAAGAGGCAGTGCTGAAAAGGAAGTGGAGGTCACCATCACAGGCAAACTTGGCGGCCTTCACAGTTTGCAGCCTGCCCCATGGATGGATCTTTCTTCCCTGTCCCCAAATCCCAGGAGTTGACTTCTTCACTAGCTGAAGAAGTAGTATGAACACACTGTACCACTCCACAGGCACTGAGTCTCAGCTTGGTGAAGACCCTGGAGGTTGAGACTACCTCCCTGTCCTCTGCAATTCTGCTAATGGGAAACAAAGGCCCAGCTAGATAGAGATGCTTCTGGGATCAGTAACATTCAGAAATCCTTCTTTTCTTCATTTCCTTTTTTCTTCTTCATTTCTTTAACCTATTTAATGCCTACTATGAGAGGGAGACAGAAATGAACAGAACTTAGTTCTTGACCTCCATAGCTGAGAATTAAGCAGAGGAGACAGAAAGATCTACTGAATGAGTTAGAATAGCAGCCAGGATATAAGGAGAGTGGAAGTTGGGCATCCTACTCTACTATTGGGGCATCAGTTTCCTGCCCATGGAACAGAGGGAGCTGGGCAACCTTGAGGGTCCCTGCCAATCTGGGATTCAAAATGACAAGGGTGTGCCTACAACCTGAGTAAGCTCTCAGTGCTGATAGCCCACAGGCAGTGTTTCCTGAGAAACAAGGGCAAAGCGGTGCTAGGGACTGGGTGTGCCCAGCAGAGATTAGAAGATATAGCTCCCTGTCTTCTAGGAAGGCTAAAAGGGAGGAAAGGAAACCCACCCTCTGCTAGTGTATGTAGTTCTCCCTTCCAAAATATGGGAGGTACCTGAATCCCATAATGCCTCAGGCCAGGGAAGGCCAGTTGCCTAGCCATCGCCTGTCACCTTCCCTTTCCAGACTGGGTGCTCCTGCAGGACTGAGTCTGATGCTTCCAACTCCAACGGGGCCAGGTCCAAGGTAGGAGCTTGGTAGCTGCCAGACCAGTGAATGGGTAGGACCGAGCCACAGTGACCACAGGCTTAAATTGGGTGGGGAGGAAACTCTTGCAGCAAACATCTCATTCATTCATTCTGGAACACGTGTTGTTGGCCTACTATATGCCAAGTCTTTAGTTGAGCCAAATCCTTTCTGTAGCATTTTAAATCTTAGTATACTTCTCTCTACTCCCAAGATCCAAGATGGTTGTTTCCTGAGCTAGCTAGGATTTAGGAGTGACACTAAGTACCATCCCAGTCCACTGGCTGTACTGTAGATGGGCCTTCTGGGTTACTAGCTAAATCTTTCCATTTCTTTCTCTGCTACAGTTAAAGGGGACTAGGGAGGTGGCTTTTTTCTATAAGCTAGATGGGAAACCAAGCCTAAGAGCATGGTCCTCTATCTCAAATCCTAAAACCAGGCCTCTGTCTTCTCTGCCAGAGGAGGAGCAGTCTCTGTTTGGAGAGGCTCTAATGCGTTTTGCTCTCCATGACTGGAAGGGCCAAGCATCTCAGTTCATGAAATGACCATCAAAAGACCTCTGCTGGTGATTCATCAAAATTTTTGGGAGCCTAAGGTCTACTCAACCTGATCAATTCTTAAGGACAAAAGGTAACCATGGTTCCTGTTCTCATGGGGCTGCTTAAACTAGAGGGGAGACAGACCTGCCCAACAACCACAGAGAAGAGGCCTAGAGTTTGGAGGCATAGAGAAAGGAGCAATTACTAACAGCTGGGAAGGTCAGGGGAGGCTTCACACAGAGATGGGATCTGAAAAAGGCAGGGTTTCAGGAGAGCTGGGGATGGATGTGAGGTCATCCCCCAGGCCTGTCCCTGCTGGCTGGGCCAACATCTGCCCTGGAGCTGAATTGAGTGTGGCTGGTTCAGCCAACCTCCCAGCACCCACACCCTGATCCATCGACCTAGGAGGGCTTATCTGCATGGTCCAGACTCAGGGACCAAGACAGGGACAGGACTTGGCTCTGTATAGGGCAGGGCAGGGATGTGGAAGGACAGAAAACACACCCTCAGCAGAATTTGGCTTTTGTTGGCCTTAATAGGGTTTTAAAAACATCTTGACTAATAGTAAAGGTTCTTTCTCCATCAGGATTGCTACCCTGAAACACACAACCCTGGAAGGACTGGGCAGGGGTGAAACTGCCCAGAGCAAGGACACTCTTACACTACTAACCACTCCTCTGAAATATTCTTATTCTCCTGTTAGAGCCCTGGGGGCACAAGTAAGTTGTCACCATAGCCTGGGATCTGCAGGAGCCTCAGCCTTCCTGGGGAGGCAGGAAGAGCCCACATGAAAGCACGATCATCAGAATGAGGGGTTGCAGGGACCCTGGAGTCCAGACGGTGGGTGTCATGTATGGGATAAAGTCCCTGGATGGGTATTTTGAAGAGGGACTTGAAACAACATGAAGGTAGAATCTGAATAAGGAAGATGAGGAAGGGTAATTCAAGTGGAGGTTCAACTTGAGCAAAGGTGTGAAAAAGGAATTTCTTTGCTGGGAAAGCAGTGGGATGGGCCTGGTTGAACTGGATGCATGCAGAGTGGAAGACAAACCCAGAAAGCGGGACTTGCTAAGGAAAGTTCCTAAGTGTCTGGGGAGGAGCTGACCATACTTCTCTTGGACCTTGCCAGTGAAGAGGGATCTGGGGGTGGCAGGCTGACCACTGTCCTGGGCTGAAGGACAGAACTGGCTTTTCCAGTGGCCTGGGTGTTAAGCATGGCAGCAGGCCAGGGGCTTTCAGACTGCCCCCATTAAATCCACCCAGCTCTAACATTAAATTCTCCTACTTCCAAATATGGGCACCTGCACACCCAGGTCATAAACATGAAAGGCCTTTCAGCCTATCATTTGAGACACATGTCTCTCAAAGGAGCCGTCAATGCCAAAGGCAGAACTCTGCTGGGGTGAAAAGAAAGCATCAGGGAAGGAAGAAGGGGTGGTGGTGGGAGGAAAATTTGGGGCTTCCTGGGCTCCTTGAATCAAGGGGCTAACCCTGCCTAGGAAGTTGGTTCTAGTCCTGGCTCTAGTACTTCTTAGCCAAATGATTTTGGGCAAGTCACTTTCTCTTTGGGCCTTGGTTTTCCCATCTGAAAACAGATCAGGAGGAGGTACTCTGTAACCCAGGGGCTTACCTGGCCTGTGGTTTCCTCTTTGGCCACATCCCTGTGATGCAGTGTCTTCTCCAAGCCACTGTATTCTGGGTTCCCTCTGCTTTACTCTCCAGATGGCTCCCCCTAAATAGGCTACATGCTCCCAAGAGGGTGGTAGGTGTGGTGCCCTGATTTAACCCTGCTTCAGGGTGTCCCTGGGACTCTTGCACAAGGGAAGCAGTGGGATGGAGTGGAAGGAACAGTGGTCTATGGCCCAGCCCAACCGCCCCACTTGCTCAAGGCCAAGAACATTCCCTCTCTGGGTCTCACTGCTGAATGGGGCTAAGAACTTTTGTTGGGCCTTCTTACCTCAGGTCTACTGTGAAGCTAAATAAAATTTGGATGTGACCAAGGCTCTGGCCAGGTACAACATCTTGCAAAACAAAGGGGCTGAGCTGGAGCTGGAGCTGACATCAGCTGCAGAGAGCAAAATGCAGCCTTGCTATTCTCAGATTTCACCCCAGGCAGAGTAGAAGTGGGGTACAGAACCTTCCCACGGTGTGTCCAGTACTAGGACAGGCATGGCCAAGCATTCCCCACCCCACTGAGCCTCTGGGCCTGGCATCAAGGCAGAAGTTTTGTTCTTTTCCAGAGCAGCTCCCTTAGGTGACATAAACACTGACTCAGAAGCTGGAACCAAAATTTTCCAAAGCACTGAAAACTGAAAGTAAATAGCTGTCTGGTTCTGGCTGGCTAGGTGGGCTTGCCAACAGATGGCTGAGGGCTCAGTATAACTGCCTGCCTTGCTCAACTTTCACCCCCTTGGCTAGGTGCATTTGGGTGGCTCCCAGAGAGCTGTCTGAAAGCTGGGACTAGGACTTGGTGCTAAAGACAGCAGCACACTCAGCAACTGCAGCTAACAGCAGAGGGAAAGTGGGGACAAGACACACAGACCCGAGGCCCAGCCCTGAGAGGCAAATCCTAAATCTGACCCACCCAGCCTAGCTGAAGCCTGGCTGGGGTCTATGCTCTGAGCTCACACCCCATGCCTGTACTAGAGCTCTAGTCATGTGTGTCTCACCACCTACACACTCCCTATTCTTCACCACCACCACCTAATACCTGCCACTCCTTCCTCCAAGAAACCTTCCCTGACAACAGACCCATTCCACAGGGACTAAGGGTTACTCCCTTACCCCCATAAATGTCTCCCGATTTATACAATGAAGAGGCCGGACTAGATCAAGACTCCTCAATCTTTTGCACCCAAGTCCTGCCAGTGAGAGGGCTCAAAAGTCCAGATTCCTAAGACAGAAGGGTTAAAGTGACACCCTGGGAACTCCTGGCTCCTCCCAATCTCTGGCCTCAGAGGCTTTGGCAACGTGAGCCTAGCACCTACCCAAGAGACCTGCAGGCCCATTTCCCTGAGGTACCTGCCACTTTGCCTTCTGGGCCAGGGTGGGTACCAGCTGATTTTAGCTGTTTCCCCTGATTTCCATACACCCTTGGCCAGGGACCTCATCTCGGCCCAAAGCTTGGCATGACATTTATCAGAAACCCTTTAACCTTTAGTTCCTCTTGGGGCTCTGCAGAGGCCTAGGGTCTTGGTGGCTCAAAGAAATGAGGCAAGAGGTGGAAGCCTACTGCCTAAGAGGGGCAGCTCAACCATCAGGCCTGGACCACAGGCTTCGGAGAGAAGACACCAGGCTTAGAAGTTCCCTTGGACTGTTGCTGATTTGATATGGTGATTGTGTGGTGGTTGGGTTTCTCCACCGGGATTGTGTGTTGCTTAGATGTCTCTGGGTTTGGGGAAGGGAAACCAAGGAATGGAAAAAGTCCTTGAATTCCTGGGAGAAAAGAAGCAACCTCAAAGTCTTAAGACTCATAGGTAGGCCACAGACTTCTGAGGTGAGGGCTCAATGTATTGTTTTGGACCTCCAACTCGGGATCTCCATACTTCGGGGGTAACCTTCTCAGCTCCCTACTTCCAGCATTAAGCTTCTGATCATATCTCTATCCCTTAGTATTTCTTTCCTACTAGTCCCCCCAAAACATCACAGTATGAGAGAGAAGTTTCGATAAAAATGGTGATAAAAAATACAATAGTTAACATGTATATAGCTCTTATGTTATGTGCCAAGAACTGTTCTAAGTACTTTAGATATCTTACTCAGTTAACCCTAAACAAACCCTAGGAGGCAGGTACAGTTTTCCTGTTTTTTAGCTAAAGGAACTGAAGAACAGTTAGGTAACCTGCCCCAGGTCATACAGCCAATAAGTGGCAAAGCTGAGCTTTAAAGTCAGGCACTCTGGATTCAGAGGCCATGCTCCTTAAGCACACACAAAACTGCCCTGCAGGAGAGAAGGGGGAAGTATGGCCATAAATTAAGTCTGTGCTGCCTTCCCAGAGACCAGAGTGAGACCTTACTCATGACCTCAGAAAGCCAGCATCAGAGCGTGGGCAAGAATCAGGTTTGCAGACACCAAGCCTCCCGCAGCTGGCCCGGAGCACCTGGATCGCTAGTGAGGTCTGAAATGCGGTGGTTTGGCTGATTGGAGGTGAGAAGACTAGGGTGGGAGGTGGTGGACAAACCGCCTGGCCTTGTTTCCAACTCCCTGCCTCCTACACTCACTCTGAAGAACAACAGTGTCTGGCCCCATGCCTGGGACTCGTTCATGACGTGCGCACAGCCTGGCCTTATGGCAGGAAGGCACAGAACAAGACAGGGTAATACTATGGCATGGAACTGCCTTGTAGGCAGGCAGAGGCCAAGGCTCAGATAACAGGTTGCTTCTTGCTCTTTCCTTCTGATTCTCATCTCATCTTGTTTAGATCCAGGCTTATCTCTCCTCATTTCTGGCCTTCCCTTTAGCCCATACTATTTGTACCTCCCAGTTGCCAAATTCTATTGATTCTCTGAGAGATTCTTTTCTCCAAATACACAGCCTGCAAAGCTTTCCTTCTTGTTTGTTGAATTCTACTCAGGCTACCCGTTATGGTTCTGTTTTCCTTTCCCTATACTCATTTTCTTTGCTTTGTTTTACTTAAGTGTTAATATAGGCTAATGTCATTTGAGAAAGTTAATGAATGGTGTGGAGGACAGTGCCTCTCTAAGAACTGTGAGCTTCCTGAAGATAGGATCCATAACACCAGATCCAGTTCTACAAGCATTGCAGGTACTTGGCAGGAGTTGGTGGACTTAAGATACAAAGCTGGATACACTAAGGAACTGTGAGCTCCCACGGGAAAGGACCATAGCTCCTGTCTTCTCCTGCATCTAGTTCAGGACTAGTCTTTGCACATTTGCTAAAAGATGTATATTTCAAGTTTGAGGCCCAATTACCTTACTACTCTCTTGCCTGCTTGTCCTCAGGTCCAACTCTGCCTCTCCTAGTCACCAATGGGAAGTAACTGAAGGGTTCTGAGCAGAAAAGTCACATGACTTATGAGACTGGACAATTAATTTTGTGAACTCATCCTAGAAAAAGTGCCACATACCTCACTGCTGAATATCACTACGGTCACCTTTGAAGTACGCCCCTTGGGAAGCTAGGCACTGATCCCAGTGCCTAACTTCCCAAGCAGGGGAGTACTTCGAAGGTGACCGTAGTGATATCCAGCAGTGAGGTATGTGGCACTTTTTCTAGGATGAGTTTGTGAAATTAATTGTCCCACTAGGGGTTAGATTAACAGGACTTGGTAATAGATTGGCTGAGAGTCATGGTGGGTGGGGATAAAGCAGTAGGAAGAGGGAAAGATGGCACCTACGGTTCTGGAAGGAGTAACTACATGATGGTAGTTGAGTTTACTGAGATAAGAAGTGCAGGTGGTAGAGGGGGTACACAAAGGAAGATGATAGGCTCAAGTTTTGGATACAGTGAATTGTTTATAACATCAAAGAAAAGATATCTACGATCCATGTGTGTCTGCAGCATGGGAGAGAAGTGAAGACAGACTCAAGAGTCATCAAACTATAGTTAATAACTTAAGTAATTGGTGTGATTGAGCTTTTCCTCAAGAAGTATCTTGTTACCAGAGGATAAGGGGGAAGGGGCATAGTAGAGGAGGGAGGGGGAGTCAAATACGTGGTGATGGAAGAACTGGCTCTGGGTGGTGAGCACACAATGCAACACAGATGATGTCTGAGGTCTGACAATTAAGTTCATGAACTCATCCTAGAGAAAGGTTATATACCTCAATTCTGAGTATCACTATGGTCACCTTTGAAGTACTCCCCTTGGGAAGCTATGTACCAACACCAGTGCCTAGCTTACCCTTCAAAGCAATTTTGAAACTTTTTCTGGAATAGCCATCAGAGCTGTCATAGTATAACCCTTGATGTCCTGAGTATCATCAAAATGTTTTCCTTTTAATATTTCCTTGATCTTTGGGTAAAGAAAAAAAAATCATTGGGGACTAGAACACGTGAGTAGAGAGGGTGTTCTAATACAGTTAATTGTGTCCTGGCTAAAAACTCCCTCACAGACAGTGCCATGTGAGCTGTTGGTGAAAAGTTCAGGTCATTTTCGTTTAACCTTTTCATGCAGTCTTTGCAGCACTTCAAAATAGTAAATCTGGTTGATTGTCCATTTGGTACAAATTCATAATGAACAATCCCTCTAATATCAAAGGTTAGCAACATTGTTTTGACTTCTTTTTGTTTGTTTGTTTGTTTGTTTGTTTGCTTTTTGGTATGTGGGTAGCTCCCTGGCTGGGAATCGAACCCAGGCCGCAGCGTTGACAGTGCCACCACTGAAGCCTTAAGCCACTACACCATCAGGGAACTCCCTGTTTTGACTCTTGATTTGGACTGGTGAAATTTTTTTTGGTCATGGAGAATTGGCTGACTTTCATTGTGCAGTTTGACACTTTATTTCAGGGTCATATTGGTACACCCATGTTTCATCACCAGTGACAACACAGCCCAAAATATCGTCTTGCCTCTCCAAAAAGTCTTGGCAAACTTCAACTCTGCTTTGCTTTTGTTCCAGTGAGCTCCTTCAGGACCATTTTTACACATACCTTTCTCGTGCCAAGATTTTCAGTTAAGATTTTCCTATTTCTCTATGGATATTTACTTGGTCTGCTATGCTTCTCACAGTCGGCCAATGATTTTTTTTTTTTTTCGGCCAATGATTCTGACGTACAATTCCACAAGTTTTTGCAAGTTTTCTAAGTTCTGCTTGTTATTGGCCACCCTGACCTCAATTCATCAATAACACTTTCTCTCCCCTCAGAAAAATGTTTAATCCATTTGTACGCTGCTGTTTTCTTCATGGCATTATCCCCATAAACTTGGACTAACATGTCCCTGATTTCACTTCCACTCTTGCCAAGTTTAACAAGAAATTGAAGGTTTGTTTGTTCCAATTCAAGCTGACATTCTCATGACAGCACATAAAAACACGCAACAATAATGAATGCACTCAGCAAGACACCGCCACACATCAACATGAACACAGCTGTGAGACACAGATATACCAGGGTTATGTATGATACCTCACTGAATTGTTTGTGCAGTGCTGCCAATGTAAGCGCATGGTGGCAGGTTCACGAACTTGTGAGACCTCGTACTGTAGAATTGTATACTTGAAATATATACAATTTTACCAACCAATGTTACCCCAATAAATTAAAAAAAAAAAAAAAAAGAAATATCTACAAGAGCAGAAGACATAAGTCTGGGGAAAAACCACATGTAAATTACAGCTGTCTCATCTTTTACCTCCTCCCTCCCCTTTAGGGAAGTTGATAAAACTAGTTTGCTCATAGTGGCTACGCAAACAGAATCAAAAGTAACTTCAAATAAAACAAGGAAGCTCCCAGTGAAGACGTACTTCATCACAAGAGAAAAACTAAAGCAGAGGCAGCAGAACATGACTGATTCACAAGTAATATGAAACTGTGGCACTGGATGGCTGTGTAGCAGTCCTGCTAAACCTGCCACCTTTCTCCTTTCTTTCCTTCTTGAAGAAGGACAACCTTAAGATAAAACTGTCAAAAGAAAAAGATAAAACTGTCATGAGGAAGGAGAGCTAAGGGCTGGCCTCTGTATCTAATCTATGTGACACTTGGTATTCTACAGTGCAACCACCCTGGGAGGCCTGATAACCCCACATGGCAGCTGAGGAAACAGACTCAAAGATCAGAAGACTTGACTAATGTCACACAGAGACCTGTATCCATTACATGTCGGGGATGGAGGAAAAAAATACCTGCTTCACAAATCCTTGAAGCGGAGATTGTCTGCGAGTTCCTAGGCCCAGGTGCATCGTTTCAACATGGAGTGAAGGCTTACAGGCCTTTCCTTAGACCCCGTAATGAAGCCAGAGCAAATGGGCCAGCACTTACAAGCTCTCTTTTTTAGGGATGGGTCACTTTGCCCTGGCCCTGAAGCAGGTCAGCTACAGTACAGTAAGCATCCAGCACACTGGTTGAGAAGAGCCCAGAAGCCTCTCAAACTGCTCCTCTTCAGCCTTGAGGGCGGAGACTGGTGTTAGGAAGAGGCAGAAGAGATGGAGTCTTCATATGGGGTACAGGACATGCTCTCCCTTCCCTACAACCCACTTCAAGCTGTTGACTGTGCCTGAAATGTTATAGAAAATAGAAGTTTCCATCAAATGGGAAACCCTACCACCAAATCTCAAATGCTGGCTGCACAGCACAGGACCCATCTTTTCTATCTTCTCTGACCTCCTTCACGCTTCAGGGGAAGTTTTCTTCTTCCCTCTGTTTTTCCCCCGCTTCGGCTAAGACAGCAGATGATTTATTATACATGTTACATTCAGCCACACCTGAGAAGAGAACTAGTCCAGAATATCACAGGTCCAGAGCAAAGGACTGTTTTTGTACAAGAAAGGTGGGTCTCTCAAAAGGTGGTCATGACAAACTGGTGGCGATGGATGTTCTAGATTCATTGAGAAGTTCTGGACAGCATCTTCTTCCTTTCGAAAGGCTAACACCTTCACACAAGCTCAGGATCCCATGCCCTTTGATCCAGGGACTGTTGTTCCTTTTATTCTCTCTGCTCCTGCACCTTCCCCATCTCCCTTTCTTTACTGGGTCACTGCATTAACATACAGAAAGCTGTAGCTGTTTCCATATTTAAAAAATAAAACCAAAACACCTTCCCTTGATCTCATATGCTACTTTAGCCACTATCCTATTTCTCTGCTCTATATGCACAGCCAAATTTATGGAAGGAGTTGGTGTCTCCATTTTGTCACCACTGAATCATTCTCAAAATTTTAATTGTATGATTTTGTGATTTCATTGTTTAATATACCAAAGAATATATGTAACAAACATAAATGATAAAGTGTAATAAAAATTAACATCTGTAAACCCACAACCCAACTTAAGAACTAAAGCATTATTAATACTGTTGAATAGACCTATGAGCTCCTCCTCCCCTCCCCTATCCCCTACCTCCACAATTACGAACACTGCAGTCAAACTGTTGAAAACTGAAGAGAAAAACTTAGAAGTATCCAGAGATAAAAGTCATACTACATTTGAAGTTTTGGGTCAAGCAATAAAATGGTGGCATGAGTGGGACCTCTGGAAAACTCCTCTGGAGATTACAACTAATAAAAACCCTACACCTCAACCAAGGACCCTCTACACATCACACAATCACAGCTAAGAAACTCACTCATCGCATTAAGGTACCTGCAGGCGGGAGGAGGGTTAAATAAAGAAGAAATAAAGGGAAGAGTGGGGATGCAGCCATGCAGGTCCCTGCTTGGAACTCTACCGCTGGGGGAGGGAGGAGGAATAAGGTGGCCAGAGAGTACTCCGGTCCTCACTTGGTCTGTGGTACAGAGGAAAGGAGACCCAGAGACGGGGGTGTGAGATAATGCACTCACCTCACTTTGACCCCAGGAGGTGAAGACCAGTTCTCTGAGGAGGGGGAACAATGGGGCGGTGAGGAGCTGCAGCATGAACGCTCTGGCTGGGAAGGAGAGAGGGGGCTTTGCGTGCATTTCTTGGCCCACAACCAGGACAATCCGAATGACCAGCTAACAGTACTGACCCCAAGGCTCAGGGCAGAGTCTGCACTCAGGAGAAGCCAAGAACAGAAAGGTGCAAATCACGCCCAAACTCCCTGCATGACCCCGGAGCCACAGGAAGAAAACAAAAGCCAGAATGCCCCTCCCCGACAGACCTCTGCCTGCCTAGTATCAGCAGCAAACACCAAAGAAATTACAGCTGGGAAGGGGTGGGGTGCAGAGAGGCTGTAAATATGAGAAACCAGAGAATTATAGAGATGGGGACAGATGACCCATCAGAAACAAAGCTCAAAGATACGAATATAAAAATGCTTAAGGAACTGAATAACTTCAACAGAGAGGTAGCAAGCATTAAAGAGGGCATACAAACCATTATAAAGGACCAGAAAGCGATAATGACTACATTAACTGAAATGAAGAATGGAGTAAAAGTCACCAAACTAGATAAAAATATAAGTGCAAAGCAGTGATTTGCAGGAAAAGCCAGCAGAAAGCACCCAATCAGAACAGTTAGAAAATAATTTCCAAAAAAATGAGGATGAACTGAGATTCCTCTGAGATTATATCCAATGTAAAAGTATCAGATTAATAGGTGTGCCAGAAGGGACAGAGAAAAAGCAAGGGATCAAGAAATTATTTGAAGAAATAATGACTGAAAATTTTTCTAACCTGACAAAGGAAATAGACATACAAGGTCAGGATGCACAGAGTCCCAAACAAGATGATCCCAAACAGGAACACACGAGACACATCATAATTAAAATGGCCAAAGTTAAAGAAAAAGAGAAAATTCTAAACACAGCAAGAGAAATGCAAGTAGTAACTTATAAAGGGACAACCATTCGACTCTCAACTGATTTCTCACCAGGAACTTTACAGGCCAGAAGGGATTGGCAGAAAATATTCAGCGTGAGGAAAACCAAGGATCTACAATCAAGAATAATGTATCCAGCAAGGCTAGTATTCAAAATTGAAGGACAGATAAAGAGCTTCTCAGATAAGAAAAAGTTAAAAAATACATCACCACCAAACCAGTACTGCGAAGAATGTTAAAGGGTCTTCTTTAAGGTGGGAGGAGGGATGGGAGAGTGGGTAAAATAAGGAAAAGGGATGGAGAAATTTAGTTTGATTGTTAACATAAAATCGAAAGCAACAAAGAAATACAACTCATGGACACAGTCTATAATTCAGCAGTTACCTGAGGGTAAGGGCGGAAGGGGGTGGGGCGAGAAGGGACAGGGACACAAATACATGGTGATGGAAAAGAGAACTGACTCTGGGTGATGAACACGTAATACAACACATAGAAGATGTAATGCAGAATTGTACATCTGGGACCTATGTAATTTTTTAATCAATGTCACCCCAATAAATTAAAAAAATAATGTCATACTGCATTCAGGGCAGCAGCAGTAAGAATGATGGCTGCTTTTTACTGGAAATAATGGAAATCAATAGTGTGGCATGATAGTTCTAAAATGCTAAAAGAAAGAAACAAAATTCAAGTTAGAGGTTTGTATCCAGTGGAAAAAAAACATCTTTCAAAAATGAAGACAAAATAAAGATTTTCATATAACCAAAGCTGAGAACATCAGTTACCAGTAGGTCTGCATTACATGAAATTCTAAAGGAAATTTCCTTTAGAACATATGAACTTCCTTGAAGGGAACTGGTCCTAGAATGAAACCAGGATATGAAAAAGGAATGAAGAATACCAGAAATAACAGTATGTGGGTAAATATAAAAGACTGTTTCTTTGTCTTAAATGTGTCAAAGTGAGGCCACTTTTAAGACCTTTAGAGACCCCAACCGGAGTAGATTGCTCTTGCCCAATTATGAATATAATTCACAATTAAATCTAAGATAAACCCTAGCATAAGGAAGTTAAAGTTCTGATTTAACTCACAGTGATTATGTCAATGCTTTAAAAAACATATAATTCTTAACATTTTTTTTCTCTTAATTTTTGGTGCCTCCATTTGCTGTGCCCTAAACACATACTTGCTTTGATTCCTAGGTTATCCAGCACTGGCTTTCAGCCAGTTAGTCAAGTAAGACTCAGAAAATATGCGGTTACAAACGCATCAAGTAGTGAGCGAGCCCATCACCAGTGAGGATGACCAACCCCTTGAGGTTTCCTGGGATGTGGGACTTTGAATGCTGCTAATGGGACAGTTTTGCGGGGAATTGTGATGACTGGGTGTCCTATCTCGGACCCAGAATGAGGTCCTGAGGAGAGAAGTAGCCCTGAGAGCAGCAAACAATGGTGCTTTGCTATGAGCAAGAAAGAAAAAATGCTGGAAAGTGTGAGACTTATTTTCTCAAAACTAAGACTTGGCCTTTAATTGAAGTGAAAAATTCTTACTTCTCCCTCTCCCACACTTTGTATCTTATGTTTAACAGAGCAAAGACAGAATGTCCCCTACAGAGCTGGCACGTTATGAAGGCGGAAACACAAGGGCAGGAATAGCAGTTCTGCTTGGCAGGTGAGGGCTGACAGCTCAAAGTGGCTCACAGACCGCCCTTCCTACGGGGCATGACTCAGTGACACTTCACCCACTTGGCTAGGAGGGGAAGAGGGAAAGGGAACTAACTATATCTGCTTTTCTCCTCTAGGGTAATTCTTGCCATTATCCTATTAGGTAAGAATTATTTAGCCTGATGTTATCTACAAGGAACCCGAGACTCAGAAAGGTCAAGTCACCTGCCAACACCACTTAGCTACCAAGTAGCATTAGATTAAGCATTTCACCATATCGATGTCTTGCTCATAAGCTTGTACTTGTTGCCTGGATGTAGCCCTGTGACCCCTCACACAAATGCTGATGCGTACGTATGGGACATGCAAGGGAAAATGCAGAGAGGGAAGAGATGAGGCTGGTGACCACATACCAGAGCAGAAGTAAGGCCACAAAAATTCAGAGCTCCTGAGCAGGGATTGGCACTTCTCTCCTCCAGGGGAGGACTTAAAACATTTAATAAAAACAGAGATGTGTGGGAATTTAGATTGATCCATGTGCCAAATAAATGGGACGTCCTGAAATGGTGCTGAGGAAGCTGAGGGAGAGAGGGGGAAGGAAAACTAGTAAAAGGATTAGACAACTGGTGGCTTCTCTAGGACTACAACCCCAGGCTCTCAGGATACTTCTGGACCCCAACTGTCATCAAAGTAGGCTCTGGCAAAGCATGAAAAATGTTTAAATTGCAAAATGAAGCCTCTTTAGAAGAAGGCAAATTGCCTAGAAAAATATACTGTAAGCCAAGTTATGATTTACAGTGCTTACATGGAGTTCGGAATGATATGCTTAGAGTCATGTACAGTTGGGAGACCCTGGACAAGTAACTTAACCTTTATGCATCTAAAATAGGAATAACGGTAGCTTGTAGGTCAGTATGGGAAGCTCTGAGTCTCAGTGTTCTCATTTATTAAATGGAGGTAACAGTATCCATCTCATTGGGTTGGTGAAAGAATTAAATTAGTTTACACATGTAAAATACTTAGAATAATGTCTAGTGCATAGTAAGCATTAAATAGGGGGTTAGCTATTTACAATTAATAATAAACAAACTAGGGAGTTCCCTGGTGGTGTAGTGGCTAAGGCTTCAGCTGTCAACGCTGCAGCCAGGTTCAAGTCCCAGCCAGGGAACTACCCACACAAACAAACAAACAAACAAACAAACAACTAATACATTTTGTCCATAGCATGTATTACTCTTAGAAATTATCTTGTTTTATAAAAAGTTCCACCAGGCAGGGTCTTTATGCCTAGTTCACCCCAGGACCTAGAACAGTGTTTGGCACACAGGAATACTTAAAAGCTTCCTTCTCCACTACATCACTGCAATTACTCTTTTGAGATCACCACCGCCATGCTGCCAAATCTGAAAAACAACTCATTCTCCATTCAGCTCCCTGGGTGAATACTTTAAAAGTGAATGAGATTGCACTCCCCTGCTTAACACTTCAAAGGATATCCTTGCATTTAGAATAAAATCTAAACTCTTTTCCATGGTTTACACATCCTGTACAATCTGGCCCTTCTACCTCATTATGTTAGCGTCTATGTTCCAGAGTCACTGGCTGTGTCAGTTCCCACATCGTGCCAAGCTCTTTCAGCTCCAGGGCCTTTGCATTTACTATTCTCTCTGTGTGGACTACTACTTTCCAAGTTCCTTATGTGGCTGGCTGCTTCTCAGGACAGTACAGTAGTTAGGAACACAGACTGCTTGGGTACCAATTCTGACTCTACTGTGTGAAGCAAGTTACTTACTTCCTTGTGCCTCAGTTTCCCCATGTATTTTTTTCTGGGTGACAAATTATCTGTTCACGCTACTTGTTTGCTTTTCCCAGAGTCCCCACCTCAAAACAGGAATTTAAGTGTGTACCTCATCAAGTTGCTGAATTATGTGAGCTAATATAAAGTGCTCTGACCAATGCCTGGTACCTGGCAAGCACCATCATGATCATCTTTCAGCTTAAAACTGCCTTTTCAGAGAGACCCTGTTCTTTATCCAAGCACCCAGTACTCTGTAAATATTTTATTTTTTGTTTACTATTTGTGCTCCATGAAGACAGGGAATTTGTCTTATTTACTACTACTGTTTGCTCGGCACCCAGCACAATGCCTGATACAGCGTAGGTACTCAATAAATCTATGTTGAATGGTTAGAAAAGCGGTTATTTTTATTTTCTTGCCACCAGCAAGAAAGGTCAGATGCTGTGCCAAGGCAGAAGGGAGAGGTGGGATTTGTACCAGGGTTCCAACCACCTATCTTAGCTGAATGGTGAATAGTTATGAAGTGTTCTGTAACCAACAAATAGGTATACCCCTGGTATTAGTCTCTTCATTCAGACTTTATCTATCTGTTGGGTCTCCTAAGGCTGCATCTCTTGTTTAAAGCTTCCCTTGGCTCATACTCATCTTTGCTTAGTTGGAGTTCCCATAGCACTCTGTATGCATTTCTTAGCTGAGTCCTGCTTTTAGGCTCCTGCGTTGTTTCTTTCACATGTCGTCTTAGATGCTGATGCCCTGCCCTTAACACATGTTCTCTTCCTTTGTTTTCCTCAGCTCCTTGCCCACTGTTGGGCCCATAGAGTATGTTCAATACAAGCCTAGAGAGTGACCACTGTCACTGCCTTTGCAGGAAGCCAGCCTGGGGTAGCTCTGTATTCTGTACACTTTCATGGAAGAGATGATGACTCTGTAGGAAGGAGGTGGGCCAGCTCTTCTCTTACCTGATCTGTTGGGGCTGGTGGTGGCAAAGCTGTAGAGAGTGAGAGCATCCTCAGGGAGGCCTCGAGCTGCTGGGGAGGCAAAAAGAAGTTGGGCACCACAATGGGCTCTGGACTATTAATGGTAGTTAAGGGACACAAACACCTGGAAATCTTCCCCCTTGCTAGACATCCATCTTCACTGATCTCAATCACCTCCATTGTTTTTTTTTTTTTTCCCTCCTCCCAACTGGTTCTGCCTGGGAATTCTTTGCTCAAGTGGTTCCCTCTGCTTGGAAGGCCCTCTCCACTCCCAACAAATCATAGTCTATGTTTTCTTTATGGGTCAGTTCAGATGCCGCCTCCTCCAGGAGGCTTTCTCCTAATCTTAGTCCACAGTGATCCCTTCTTCCTTGCAGTCTAGAGCACAGTCTGCAACACAAGACAATGCTTGATGATTTAGTCTGATGAGTCTCTCAATGTATTTCAATATTCCCTAAACTTCTCAAAGGCAGAGATGGTATAGTTTTCTTTGATTACCTCACTACTTCCCTACAGCTCCACCCCAGGCTGGGAGGTAGCAACCACTGAATACTTGTTGAGGGCTGGCTGCCCAAAAGCTGACCTGTTAGAAGTCAGTCAGACAGGGTGGGGGTGGAAAGGTGGCTCCAGGGAAGATGGCTGTCCCTGAAGGAGGGTCTGTCCTTCTGGTTGTTCTCTGGTACATTCAGAACTGAGGGCTGTAAGTGGGCACAGCTGGGCCACCCAGTCTAGATGCAAGCCCTTGAAGGCAGGTACTAGATTTTGTACTTATCCATATCCTCTGGAGTTACCCAGTATTGTGTTGAGAACGTGGTGTTCCACAAATACTTGTTCAATCAAATCAGATTCAGTTTGGGAGGGGAGGGAGGGGGCTATTTTGATGTTCTAATTTTTGTTTTTGTTCAATAAGTATGATTCTGATTCCGATTGGTTTATCATCATTCTTCCATGCTAGGCTTTGGACTCCAAGAGGACCGAGATAAACTCTTTCATAGCTACATTTCTGTCACCTGGCCTAGTACCAGGGACAGAGTAAGTGTTCAGTACTGCATCATTTCCTGCTTTGGTTCACGTCCCTGACTCTTCCTCAGAGGCTCTGGTGAGGCAGGGCTTATTTGCTGTTGCTGCTCTGACTGCTGGGAACTCTACCACACAGTCAGCTGATGCTGAGGGGGAGGAACAGTAGTCACTGCTGTGGGGTCAGGGGTGTGTCTGAAACACCAAAGCTCCCCATCTCAGCTCATTACCTCCTGCCTAAGGGACCTGCTCTAACAATAACTTCTCACCAGATAACTTCAGGAAAGTTCACTTTTTATGCCTGTCCCTTCACCAGTAAAATGAATACATTAATAATAGTGCCTTTTGTTTTGAGGATTAAGACTTTGTACATGGGAATTGTTTAGAATGGTGCAACACATAGCAAGCACGCAATAAACGTCAGCTATTCCTGTGTTGGTTAATGGGAAAAAGTCGCTTGTCCTCACTGTCCTTATCCCTGGTTCCCTCGCCCAGTGAAGTCTGCCTTCCATTCCTCCCTTGGCACTGTCCTCCTTAATGCTGAAACCAGTGAATACAGGAGGTCAGTGCACATTCTACTGGGCCTGTCTTAAGTGTCAAAGTGCTGACCAGTGCTCCCTGAGACTCTGCTCCCACATGCCCTTTCCTGCTCCTCTACCCCTGACCAGCTCTTCTCTGGCTCCTCTCTGGGTGTCTGTTCTGTCTGCCTTTTATTACAGTCTCTGTGCAGTCAAACCTCTCTGCTAATGTTAATCTGTATTTAGTCACTCTGCAGAACTAGCATCACTGCCACAGCTCCACCTCAGATTATCAGGCATTAGATTCTCATAAGGAGCGTACAACCTAGGTGCCTCGCATGTGCAGTTCAAAATAGGAGCTGTGCTTCTATGTCATGAGCATGTAATGCTGCCACTGACCTGACAGGAGGTGGAGATCAGGCAGTAATGGGAGCTATGGGGAGCGGCTGTAAATACAGAAACAGCTTCTCTGGCATGCCTGTCACTCACCTCCTGCTGTGTGGCTGCTTCCTAATAGGTCATGGAACCAATACTGGTCTGTGGCCCAGGGATTGAGGACCTCTGGTCTAAAGGATACCTATTCATTTTTGAGGTCTAGTCTAATGTCTCCCTTATTGGGATACCTCCAAGCAGATTTATGGCAGCTACCTTCTTTTGCTCCCCAGCATTTGCTCCATGTCTCATCACATCACTTAGAACAAACTGTCACTGCCTTTCCTGTTATTGTCATTACCTGTCTCCTGCCTCATAATAGGAACTTCTTGAGGTAAGGTCTGATTCAAATCTCTGTCCTGAGCATGCAGTGCAGGGCCTGGCAATACTGAAGGTGCCCAAATAATGTATACACATTTTAAGAAAGAAAAAAAACTACATTAGAATTATAATACTCAACATATACCAATAACAAAAGATGAATACAAGTCACGTTTGACTTCTGCAATTATAAGAGGTGTTCAAAGTAGTTACTATCAGCATTTATGTAATACATAGACAATATCTCTTACAATGTGTATACACTTTTTGGGCATCTCCCCTCCCAGTACTTGTTTTTGAAAGAATAAGCAGTTGGGAAGGTCTGAATTAGGACCTGTGATTGCTCCTCCACTGACCATACATTCTGAACACAACTAACTTGACTGTAAGAGGCTGCGACATCAGATGCCAGGATGAGTGAAAGCAGAGGCCATCTGTTTTTGGTGCTCAGCTTCCAGTCATTTCATGTTTTAAAGCCTTTCCTGAGCTTACACTCCCTACCTTTAGGTTTCTCTGCCCTGCATCAAGAATCACATCTGTGTGGTATGTGCAAATGTCTCCATGCATTTAATTTTCTCAAGAATTCTGTGAGACTATGATAGTTCAGTTCAATCTGTTTACTGATCCCTTCTCTATGCAATGCCTGGTGCTGGGGACACAAAAATAGACAAAGACCCTGACCTATCTGGACAGTATATAGTCTGGTGGGCAAGGGATTATTGCCTCCATCTTATAGGTAAAGAAACTAAGGCTCAGAAAGTTAAACTATATGCCTGAAGCCACAAGGAGCTGGGTCTACAAGGGCTAAAGTCACGCTCCTGGCTTCTAGTACAGAAAGATCTCTCTATTCAGTAAAGCAGCCTGCTTTGCCTATCAGCCATGCAATAACCCCTGCTTGTTATCAGGATACTAGGTGAGTTGATCTGATGGGTCTGATCAAATGGTTAGGCTGCACATGTGAGGGCTTTTGATGATAAAAGCAGTTTCCTTTCCCCATAACACGTCTATCTGCATTTTAAAGAAGGAAGAGGAAGAGGGTGAATGTCAAGTGCCTCTTCTCCTCATCAACACTGTCATATTGGGAGGGTTTGGGCAAGTCCATTCTAACTGTGCCCACTCCCCTTTCCCTTGGCGCCATCATTTGCTTTAAAAAAAAGTTAGGCAAGTCACTGTAACTCAGAACCTATTTCCTTCCATGCAAAATAGAAATGATACTGACTCTAAAGACCTGTGATGATTAAATGAAAACTCTATGTAAAGTTCTTGGCACACAGTAAATGTTCAATCAGTGATAGTATTCTTCTGTCCCCTCCCTGCCCCCACCACTTCTATTTCAACTGAGATGAATGTTCTCATTCCTTAAAGCCAGAGCCTTGCTTTCAGGTATAAAATACCCAGTAGATTAATCAGGTAAATTAGGCTGGGCTAGAGGCTAATAAACTTGTTCAAAACACCTAAACCCAGGTCAAAGCATTGTGCTTCAGAGGGTTGGTGTTAACAAGAGAACTGGGGCACCCTGTCAGTGCAGGTGAGTCTTCTGAAGTGTCTTCCTATGACCCTCAGTGCATTGCATGAGGGTGGCAGTCACTGCTCATGCTCACACTAGGCTGGCCTAAATACCAGCATCCAAAATGAGATGGCTTAAGGGGTTACTTGGGGAAACCATCAAAGGATACAGAAGGCTCTGCTTTGTGGAAACCTCTGATCCAGATGCCTGCTTCTGCCCGATGTCAGGGCAGTTGACAGGTGGCCCCTTATGGTTTTCCCTTTTGTTCTTGGAGGCTACCTGTAGAGGAAATTTCTCAAAGCTATCAGCAGAGTCACTTAGCTCACAAGAGGCAGCTACATTCTCAGCCTGGGCCTTTCGCTTGGGCTTCTGGTCCTGGTCTGCTCTTGGTGAGCAGGTGTTGCTCTGCTGGGCTCCTGAGAGTGTCATATGTGGGATGAGGTGAGGGTCTGTGGAGGCAGACTCTCCAACCCTGGCCTTAGAAGCCTCACCCTCAGAAGGAGCAAGATTTTGGCTAGTAGCATCCTGCCTAGGCAGGTGGAGGTTGACAGCCCTTTCTGGGCTGGAAAGAAAGCTACTTCTGACCTTGAGCTCCTCTCTGGGGCAAGGTTTTGGAGAAGGACAAGAGGGGCCTACCCTCTGAACCTCATCAGCCTGCAGGCTAATGTTTTCACTTGTGTCTGACATGAAACTGGACCAAGGACTAGTTTTGTCTGTTATGTTGGTGATCTCATTGAGTGTCCTAGGCTCAATGATGTCTTCTTCATAGTCCTCATCACTATAGGCTGGGCCTGCCTCAGTGCCTTCACTGCTCTGCATCCTTGTAATGGGTACTGCATCCTTATAATGGGACTCATGGAGCATTCCTCTTCCACTCGAAGTCTCCTCAAGAGTAGGGAGTGGTGGGGACTCTGTCCCCTCATGTGGAGCTCTTGCCAATGGCAGGTCTGGAGTTGTGCTTTGTTCTTCTATCACTTCTGTGTCCAGAGCATCTGGGGGAGTGGTAACTTCTCTGCTTCTACTCCTGGCTCGGTGAGAATTCAAAGATGCTTGAGAATTCCTGGTGATAGTCTGCAGATCTGAACAGCAACAGATATTACTCTTACTATAAGGTAGGTCCAACTTTCCCACACTAGCCTCTAGCTTCAGAAGTATTCTTGCAATCAGACTTTGAACAAATTTTAAAGATAGTTAATCCACCCAAGAATCAATGAAACTATATTCAAGGCAGTATAATTTCTAGCATTTTATTCTAATATTAGAAGACCAAAATCTAATCTATTTATAGTTGTGGTTACATCTGTAGAAATGCTTTCAGAGACTATCTGCTCCTGCTCAGGAATTCTTGGGAGCTGGGAGTCCTGGTGGGCATGTTCATGCTTCCATTTACTTCAGTAATTACCTATATTAAAAACCAAAATGAGAATCCACTTATTTACCTATTTGATGACAGCTACTAGAACTATCTATTTTACCTGGAAGATAAAAGCAAGGAAATATCTATCACCCAATGATAAGGCAGGGGAGGTTTACAGAGAAAACGGAGGCAGGGAGTTCCCTGATGGTGTAGTAGCTTAAGGCTTCGGCGCTGGCGCTGTCAGCGCTGTGGCCTGGGTTCGATTCCCAGTCAGGGAGCTACCCACATACCAAAAAGCAAAAAAAAAAAAAAGCAAAAAAAAAAAAACCAAAACAAAAAAAAAAACGGAGGCAGCATGGTCTGGGGAAAAGAGCACAGGCTTTGGTGTCAGTCTTTGGTTCAAATCTACCCATTTGTGGTGACTAGCAAACTATCCTCTTTGAACCAGTTTATCTTTAAAATGTGATTAACACTGCCCTTTTCACGAGGTTTTGGGATAAAGAATACATGAGATAAATGGGAATATGTTGTGTGGCACATATATAGATAGATACTTAATAAATGGCAGCTATTAGTCACCTCAAGTTGTTTTAGGGATAAAATGGGAGGAAATAAATGAATAAATAGGCCAAGTACATGATATATGTTTGCATGATTATTTGACAGGAAAAAGGAATTGGGAGGCAAATTTGACTCCCAGTGGTAAGTGTCATATCTCCCTCACACCACCCACCTAACAGAGTGCTCAGCCCATAGGCGGTACTGGCTGACTTGAGTACATTGACACTTTTCAGGACTCAAAGGAGAGTGAGTAAATATATGAAAATGGAACACCCCTACCTGCAAATAGGAACCAAAACTGGGAAGCAGATTAAATTGATCTTGGTCCTTCAGCCTGAACTACCTTTCTGTCATAGAGCAGGTTTTTTTTTTTTTTTTTTGCTTTTTGGTATGTGGGTAGCTCCCTGACTGGGAATCGAATCCAGGCCGCAGCGCTGACAGCGCCAACGCCAAAGCCTTAAGCCACTACACCATCAGGGAACTCCCTAGAGCAGGTTTTCTGTTCTTTTATAAACCGGCCCAGCCTTTGAGGCCCTGCTTTACTGCATCTCCTCCAGGAAGCCCTCCCGGAAGCACTTAAGAACATGCTATTGTTTAAATGTCTGTTTACGTATTTCTCCCATCAGATCGTGAGCTTCTCAGAGGCAGAGACCATAAAGATTTAATTCATATTGCAATTTCAGGTCCCAGCAAAAGACCTGGCATACAGATGTAGCAGCCATGAAACTCCCACTCAGTAACTTACTCTCATGCTTCACTCATATCTACTTGTCCAATGATTTCTTCAAAAGCATACTGTGCATGATGGAGGCAGGAGTTTGTTTGTTTAAACTGGTTTCCCTGATCCAATCATCTTTTTCAAAATTCATCCTCTCTTTGTGAAAATCAGTTTGCTCTCACCTCTATCCAAAACAAGCTTCCCTCTTTTTTGCTTTTTACGCTTTCTTTCTGGGGGATTTCTTTGGCTGACTATAGAACGTATGCTTGATGAAAGCAGACAATGCCTGTTTTGTCCACTGCTGTAACACGACAATGCCTGGAATAGCTGGTGTTCAGCCAATAGCTGAATGGGTATTATTTCCAAGCAAATGGAAGCCAAAATATAGAGCATACTTCTGGGGCCCTGGCTACCAAAAGTTAGGTATTTGGGAAATAAAGGGAGGAAGAAGTTTTGTTATCTAATATCAATCCTGGTGGCTTTTGCCCCCTTTAAACAGAGAAAACAGAACTTATCTATCCCTGTGTAAAATCTACACATTTTCCTTGAGCAAAAAAATTACACTAAATGAAAGTTAAAGGTGCTGATCTAATTGATTTCTCAATATTCCCCAAAGCATGTCTGATATGTAAATTTCCAGGGTTTAACCCTGGATTCTGATTAAATAGGATGGAGCAGGACCCAGGAAAACTATATTTCAAAATAAGTACCCCAGGTGATCAGTATGCTCAGGTAAGTTTAGAAATACTTCTAGAGTGATCAGTTTGGGCTGCACAGTGGAATTACCTGAGGAGTTATGAAAAATACTGATGCTTAGGTCCCTTTCTCAGAGATCCTGATGCAACTAACTTATGGTGCAGCCTGGGAATCTGGATTTTTTTTTTTTTGGGGGGGGTATGTGGGTAGTTCCCTAGCTGGGAATCGAACCCAGGCCACAGCGTTGACAGCGCCAGTGCCAAAACCTTAAGCCACTACACCACCAGGGAACTCCCAAGTCTGGATTTTTAAAAGTTCCCTCAGTAATTCCAATATATAGCCAAAGTGAGAAACAATGCTTTAAGAGATTTTTAAGGGTCGACAATGGATTACCAACATTTAGAAGCATCTGGGGTGCTTGCTAAAAATGCATACTTTTGGGCTTTGAGAATTAAAAATTTAAATATAGCTGTAGTTGATTTTTTTTTCTGAAAATAGAGTGGCACAAATTCAAGAACTGCTACTGAAGAACTCATCTAATCCACTGCTCTTTTTTTTTGGTAGGGGAAACTTCAAGAAGGGAAAGGGTGTGCTTGGAGTCAAATAGTAAGTCCGTGCCAGAAATCTACCAAGGACTCTCAGTCCAATGCTCTTTCCATCACACATGTTCCTGTACTACACTACTGTGCCTTTCCTTTCAAAAGGAAGATGATACATGGATGAGAAAGTAAGATGATGAAAGCTGCTGGTCTCTTTGGTCACTGGGGCTTGTCTGAGGGCAGACATTCAAATGCTTTTTGAATAGGTACCAGGTGACCATAACTCAACAAAAGGGGGCCCTGAGCCATACCCGTGATTAAGGAGCTGACTTGCAACACCAGGTTATTGGATTTCTCTAAGATGCACTGGCTCCCAGGGTCTAGGCCGCTAGCTTGTGGCCCAGGATAGTCGCTATGGCTCTCCTGGCACTGCAAGACGGTCTGAGTCTGAGGACTGAGGGGGAGTAAAGGCTTGGTGAGCTTCTGGCTGAAATATCGCTGGATCTGATCTAGCTCACTCAGATTCCTCCTGTAGAAAAAGGAGAAAAGAGGACAAAGGGTCATTCACTGGGATTACCAGCATCTTTTATGTTCTGCTGACATCTACCACTTAATCTAGACCCTTAACACCTCTTACTTGGTCTATTAATACTAGGGCCCTCTCTCTCCACCCAACCAACTCATCCTTCACTTCTCTGACTACAATCCTGCTGCCAGGGACAACTTTCTCCCACTTCTGTGTGGCTAGTGTGATTCTTCTTTTGATGTCCAGCAAAAATCCCATGATTCTTGACCATCATTCCATCAGTCCTCAAGTCCTCTTACTCTGACAGAATAAGGCCTTACGCTGGGCTAACACTGACCTTGGCTACCCCATAATCATTCCTGATCTTTTGAGCAAGTGACTTCTGCCAACTTGCCTTCCCTGACTCTCTAAATTGGTTTAAGGGCCTCTCCTCAGTGCTTCACAGTTCTTTCTGTACTCTTCAATCACATCACATTTATATCCCCTGATGAACTATGAGCTCTGTGCTGATTCCTTTATATCTACATGCTCAGCATAGTGCTTGGCACAAAATAAAAGAATGTTGAATGAACAAAGAGACATGAATAAATTACTTAAAAAACAAACTTCTGTTAAAAAACCTTTAATAAGGCCATATTCATTCTTATCATTCTCCAAAGGAACTCATACCAACCACTACCACCTTCATTTGCATAGGATTTTATATTTTATGCTTTCAAATACATTAACTTTAATTCTGAGCCAACTAGATGAGATCAGTAATTACTGTTTTACTAAGGAATGTGAGGATCACAGAATTTAAGTAATTTGTCCAGGGTGAGTAGTAGTAATACAGTTACTCTACTCAGAATTTGGAACTCCAAGTCTTGTGCTTTTTCCATAATAGATAGACCCCATCGCAGTTAGGTTCATTCCTGTCTCATAGCTCTGAAATGCTGGAAGCTGAGTTCAAGGTACTCCCCTGCTCTGTCCCTATTCCATTCAACTTTTAAGGGGTTTGTATTTCTCTTTTTCAAAGTCCATCACCCCAAATTACCACCTCTCCCTTAAATCCCTTCACTCCTGGCATCTTCATTGGCCTACTGTCTTGGATTTTCCTTTAGTTTTCTCATTATGTGTTAGTTTAGTTTCCCTAACTAGGCCACAAGCATCTGGCAATAGAAGATAGTATCTCAGACTTCTCCATTTCTCTAGTATACTCAATGTGCCTGATACAACTGGCACAACATAGACACTAGATACCTGTGAAGTAAACCAAAACTCTTTCTATTCTTTTGTTAGGAGCAGTCTGCATGATTAAAAGTCAAATCCAAATTAAATGAGAGGACAAAGCTGATCCTTATTCTGTTACCAGAAGCCATGATTCTATCAAATCACTGGCTTTACTTAGGTGTTTATATCTGGGTGTATGCCATGTGGATAAATACCTGTAGCAGGAATATATGTAACAATGGTGTAACAAGTGTAAACATGGTGAAGCTTTAGAAAATATGCAAACCCAATTAGCCTTGTCAGAGGTTCTGGGTGTAGAACCTACTAACATGAAGCTGCAATTTTCTCATCTATGAAGAATGTTTATTAATACTTGTCCTGCAGGCCTGTTAGGATTGCTGTGACTCAAATGAAATACTGTTTTAGGGCTTTGTGAACCCAAAGAAGTAATGCAAAATCGTATTATCTTGTTTCCTTTTCATTTGGTAGAGAATTTATCTGTGGTAGTGGTTCTCAAAACCTGGTAGCATTAGAAATGCAAATTCTCAGGTCCTATTGAATCAAGAACTGTATGGGTGGGTCCCAGCAATCACTGTTTTAACAAAATCCTTTCAATGTGATTCTGACACATCTTAAATTTTGAGAACCACTGCTCTAGGGCAGTGGTTTTTAGCCTGGAGATTTTGGCCCCAAGGAGATACTTGGTAACGTGTGGAGACATTTTTGGTTGTCACAACTGGGGGAGGGTGCTCCTGGTGTCTGGTGGACAGAGTTCGAGGATGCTGGCCCAAATGTCAACAGTGCTGAGGCTGAAAGAAACTGCTCTAGGGTGAAGGAGAGTTTTTCTCTTTTCTCAGTGGGTTCTAAAATATGTTATGTGAAAAACCCAATAAAATGCAGCCATACCATAGACGGTTTTACTTAAATAGCCTCCAGTCTCCAGCAGAGAATCTAAAATGAGAATCTGAACATTTTACTTCCCTGTAATACATGTTTGAGCAGTTTCCCCATAGTCTATAGTATGATTGCTCAATCCTTTTTAACCCATGTTTCACCAATGGAAAATTTTACCAATCTTTCTTTTCTGAGCTTGCTTTATGAAACCAAATAATAGGCTAGTGTTTTCTAAATGTAAAATCTGGTAAATACTTTTTCCTCAAACTTTACACACTCTCTTCCCTCCCCATCAATTTCCACTTCAGAATCATTATTTTAATACTTTTCTTGTGGGGGTAGTTCCCTGGCTGGGAATCGAAGAATCATTATTTTAAAAGTCTAAACTCTGAGCCTAACATTTAAGGCCCTTCAAAGTCTGACCTTCTTATACCTTATGCTCAACTTTACGCTAATTGCACTGTTGGTATTTCCTCAAACTTGACTTGCTGTTTCATGCTTCTGGGCCTTAGTATATTTTTTCTGCACAAAATGCCCTTTGCATTTGTTGACCTGTTCCTGCAAAGATCAGTTCAAATGTGACTTCTTCAAATCTTTCCATGACCAACCTAGAACATTACTCATTCCTCTGTCTACCCTTGTCCAGGAAACCTGCAGCTCTTATCATACATCATTATCATTATCTGGCAATATGGCTATCTCCTCTCCTAGAAATGGCAGAGCCAGGACTGGAAGTCAAGTCTATCTGACTCTGAAGCCAAGTCCTTTCCACTGAACCACACTTCTTACTAGATGATCCAGATGGCCCACAATGGCCTTTCAATTCCCACAGCACTTCCCTGGCTCAGATGCTGACTAAACTGAGAAAGAGACAGGGAAAGCATTAACAGGACAATGGCCATAATGAGGTTTTGTAAATTGTAAAGTGGATGAGAGGCTGTGTAGATGTGAGGGCAATTATCATTAAGTTTGGCGAGTAATCTAAAGTTCCTATATATATAGGTTCCTGAGCTAAGCCAGATACATGTATGAGGAGTCCTGTGAGGCTCCAGGGTCCAATTTGACACGAACGTGCCCGAAAGCTCCTATTAAACCTCCCGGTGCGGTGGTAACTGATGGAGAGCTGTATTGCAGGTTGCTGTTGCCCATTCGCCTTGTGCTGCACTATGATTTCCTGTCTTTTCTCAGCAGAGGGCCTCACCTGAGAGAAGTCAGAATGGAAGTATGTGAGGACAAGGGTGATGTGGTCAATTTGTCTTCACTTGGCAAGACTGCCTCTCCCTGCTGCAGGGATTCATGAAATCGGCGGATGTTCTGCACATGCTCTTCATGGCGTGAGGCCTGGTTTCTTGCAGCACCACTTCTGTCAGGAATAAACAAGGGCAAAAAAATTCCTAACTAATGAGAAAAGCCCTAGTGTGACCATAAATAAACCATCCTCCTGAAATGGTACTGTAAATCCATCCCACTACCACAGTTCTGGCTTTATTGACAACTGTTTGGATTACAACTATCAAATAATCTTGCTTTCAATTTTACTCATTCCCCTTTAACTCTTTTTGGTGCTGCTGTCCACTGAAGTCGACTATAGGGGCTGGGTGCCTCTACATGTTTTCTACAAGTTTTATTTGTTATTAATTGTTTTAGGTTCATTTATAGAATAGTTAGGAGGAAACTAACATAAACTGCAACTATAATTGATCTCTTGTGAAATTTGTATCTTGGCCCAAATTTTGCATAAAATATTCAGCACTGGGACGAGAGGAAAATTTTTTTCAGCACCGAAAATGTTAATTAATTCTCCACATTATAGCCTGAGTGATTTTTTAAAAATATGAATCTAAAATAACAATAACAAGAATGACATTTATGGAGTCCTTATTACGTGCCAAGCACTGTTTTGAGCATTTGATACTTTGGCTTCTCCTTTTCATCTACAGAATAAATTTCTAATTCCTTAGAATGGTATTCAAGAACTTGACCCCAACAATAATCTTCTTCTTCCTTTTAAATAACAGCTTTATTGAGATAAAATTCAAACATACAATTCACTCATTTAAAGTGTACAATTCAATGACTTTTAGTATACTCACAGAGTTGTGCAACCATCATCACAATCAATTTTAGAACATTTTCATCATCTCAAAACCCTATACCTATTCACTATCACTCCACATTTCCTTCTCTCTTGCCAAACCCTACCCAAACCTCCAGCCCTAGGCAACCACTACTTTCTGTCTCGATAGATTTGCCTAATCTGGATATTTCACATAAATTCACACAGTATGTGGTCTTTTGTGACTGATTTCTTTCATTTAGCATGTTTTCAAGCTTCATCCATGTTGTATTAGGACTTCACTCCTTCTCATGGCTAGATAATTTTTCACTGAATAGATATTATCACATTTTGTTTATGTACTCATCAACGGATGAACATTTAGGTTGTTTCTATTTTTTGGTTATTAGGAATAATGCTGCTACAAACGTTCATGCACAAGGTTTTATGTGGACATATTTCTGCTGGGTATATACACCTAGGAGTGAAATTAACTGAATCATATATTTATTCTATGTTTACCTTTTAAGAAATTGTCAGATTGTTTTCTAAAGCAGCTACACCACTTTAAAATCTCATCAGCCATGTATGAAAGGTTCCAGTTTCTTCATATTCTCACCAATACTTGCGCTATTTGTCTTTTTGATTATAGCCATCCTAGTGGGTATGATGTAGTATTGCATTACAGTTTTCATTTACACTTCTCTGCTGGCTAATGATGTCAAGTATGTTTTCATGTACTTATTGGCCATTTGTTTATCTTCTATGGAGATATGGCTATTCAGATCATTTGTCCATTTTTTAGTTACTTGCTTTTTATTATTGAATTGTAAGAATTCTTTATATATTCTGGATACAAACCCCTTATCAGATTTATGATTTGCAAATACTTTCTCCCATTCTGTGGGTTGTCTTTTCACATTCTTGAGGGTGTCATTTATAGCATGAAAATTTTCAATTTTGATCGTTTCAATTTATTTTTTCTTTTGTTGCTTCTGCATTTGGTGTCATATCTAAGGAATCATTGCCTAATCCAAGGTCAAAGATTTCTTGTTTTCACTTAAGTTTTATTTCTTACACTTAGATATTTTATTACACTTACACTTAGATATGATCTATTTGGAGTTAATTTTTATATACGATGTGAAGAAGGGGTCCAACCTCAATTTTTTGCAGGTGGCTATCCAGTTGTTCCAGTACTGTTTGCTGAAAAGACTATTCTTTCCTCATTAAGCCATCCTGGCATCTTTGATTTCTTGGCATCCTTGGTACATGGGTTTATTTCTGGACTGTCAATTCTAATCCACTGACATATATTTCTATCCTTATGCCAGTACCATACAGTGTTGTTTACTGTAGCTTTGTAGTACATTTTGAAATAGAAAATTTTGTTCTTTTTAAAGACAGTTTTGCCTATTCTGTGTCCTTGGAATTTCCATATAAATTTTAGGACTAGCTTGCCCATTTCCAAAGGAATCCAGCAAGTATTGTGTTGAATCTACAGATCAATTTGGGGAGTACAGCTATCTTAACAATATTAAGTCTTCCAATCCATAAATGTGGTATGGACTTCCATTTATTTAAACCTTCTTTAATTTCTTTCAAGAATGTTTTGTAGTTTTCAGAGAATAAGTTTTATATATTTTTTTGTTAAATTTATTAAGTATTTTATTGTTTGATGCTATTGTAAATAAAATTATTTTCCCAATTACATTTTGGATTATTCACTGCTGATGTATAGACATAAAAATGATTTTGTATATTATGTTTTAAATGTTTTTCAGTTTAAATTTCTAATATGATAAACAATTTATAGACATGACCTACATAAACAAATCTCTTTGAGGTCATCAATAGTTTTTAAGAGTGTAAAGGGGTTCTGAAGTGGGTATGTTTGACAACAGCTGCCTCTATCAAGGGTATAACCAGTATATAATAAAATCCACATATTCAAAGTGTATTAATATGCTAAGTTTTGTCCTATGTGAACATCTAAGGAATCCATTAGCACATCAAGGTAACGAAGACATACATCCATCAGCTCTAAGTTTCCTCTGTACGTTGTAATTCCTTCCTTCTTCCCACTTTATTTATCCTGTCATGTCCCTAGGCAACCACTGATTTGCTTTCTGTCATTATCAATTAGTATGCATTTTCTAGAATTTTATATAAATGAAATCAAATATAATGTACTCTTATTTTTGCCTAGCTTCTCTTTCTCAGCATAATTGTTTTGAGATTCATTTTGTATATCAATATTGCCTTTCTTTTTATTTTTGAGTAGTATTCCATTGTTTGAATATACCACAATTTGGCTGGAAAACTGGCTGGATTAGAATATGTCATTTTGACATGGCCTTTTTCAAGTGGGAAAAGGGACAGTTTTTATGTGGGCAAAAAGCAAACCATTCAACTTTTAGCTTTTACAGTTACTACATAGTGGCCTCACTATCTATATTTCTAACCTGTACCAGCATACTCATCCTATCCATGTCTCACTGACTGGCTATGGTCAAAGTATAAAGCAGATAACAGAGAAATTATCTAAACCTGGATTTTAGAATTTAGCAGATGCACGGACTTCCTGTATGTGGAGGGCAGAAGAAGCTCTCTTCACATTGTGAGCAGGTAGAAAGCTGTGTAGCGCTGAAATAAGCCTTTCAGTGGTTAAGTAGTATTAGAGAGTGTCTTTCTCAGAATAAAAGGTCTACTTAGTAACTGTTGCTGCTGCATGGGCAGATTCCTGCCTTCTCCCTGAGGTGGAGAGAAAGACATGGGGAAGACTGGTGGAGGCAGGGGGATTCCAAATGGTAGCAGAGCCTGGAAGGGAATAGGGTGGAAAGAGGCCATCTTATTCTTAGACCCTGCCCTTTGATAGAATGGAATATACTGTAGCCATAATATCCATAGTGTATCTATGGTTGGCTTGGAGAAAAGGATGGGCCAGTTGCTTTTTACAAAATAATGTAGCACTTAGATTTGGGAAGGGAAAGATCATGTATGTTTCTTATGCAGCTGATGAGTGATTTTAGAGATAAAGCTTAAAGGCCTCTGAGGAAAAAAGAAAAACGCTACTTGCAATAAAGCTATCCTTTTGATTGCAGTAAAAATTCTAGTTCTTATATTATAAAAACTCTGTTTTCATGGAATCTTGGGGTCCCCAGGGGTTGTGACAGAAGGTCAACAAGGCTCTTTACCCATCTCTAGTTTCATTCCCTAATAAAGGAAATAGAGACATGACAAGGCAGTCATACACTTCCACACTCTGACTCCATTTCTTCCCATCATCAGGAAATCACTGACCTCCCAGGAGAGGAGAAATCAAGCTCCTTTGACGAGGTGTGAGCAAGTTGTCCTGGGGTCTGTCTTGAGATGTAGCTGGGGAACGCAGTGTACACATCAGAGACAGCAAAGGAAAAGGGACTATATATTGGGATCTGTAGGAGCAAGGAGAAAAATGGTACATTTGTCAGCACAAATCCTTTTGGGACAAAGCAGTTAAAATAAATCTGTAAAATTTATTGTATGTATATAAATATATTTTACTGAGTATTTTCTCAGTATAACTATCTCAGTATATACTTCAAATAATTTACTGAGCAAGTGTTGAACACTGTACTAAGCAGTTTATATGCATTTTCTCATTTAAGCTTCACAGTAATCATATGAGGTAGATACTATTACTATACCTGGTTTACAAATTATGCTATCGAATTGCTTTTTATTGCTTTATCTATATTTTGCTCTTATTCCTCTAGCCAATTTGTGAACTCCTACCTGCATATCATTTTATATATATTTTACACGTGAGGATAATCTGGCTGTGATAAAAATTTCTTCTCATGATTACCAGGGTTGATGTGAAGAGAAGACCTTCCTATACAGGGATGCTTTAACTCTGTTATTTTCTCATGCATTCATGCATCCAACATTTATCAATGCCCACTTTGTCAGACCCTGGGGTAGTCATGTGGGATACAAGAGGTGAAAAAAATAGTCTTCACCTTAATACAGCTCCCCTATCTGGGACAGTTTGGAAAATTCTCTTTTCCTTTATAGTTTAATTCCTCGAAAGAGTTGTCTATACTTACTATCATCAATTCCCCTCTTCCTATTCTTTTATTTATTTATTTTTTTTAAAGACAGATCAGGAATTTTAAGGTAACAGTTTTAAAAAAGTTCAACCAATCAATGTTTTCAGATCCCACACTGCAACTAATCTTATTTTATTTAAAATCTGACAAATAATTCACGTATTATAAAGCTCATCCTTTGAAAGTGTTTAATTTGGTGGTGTTCAGTATACTCCGAGTTGTGCGTCCATCACTGCTCTACAATTCTGGAATATTTTTATTACCTCAAAAAGGTCATGCGATACAAATATGTGAATGTGTTCCGTAAGTCTGAAAGTACTAAGCACATGTAAAGGTTGTGCTCAATACAATCCTTATTGATTAAGGATGTGAATCAGGATACCTACCACTGATCCGGAGGTCTCCACCCCACGTCTTGTTTGCTTTTCCTCTCTGAAGTGCATCAAACTCTCCAAAGGGGAGACAGCAACTTTTATTTGCCCCTGGCACTCTCCACTGAAGTCTGTGATGTTGTACCAGCCACAGACAAACTGGAAGCCAGAGAGAAGCGGGGAGAGGTCCACTGAGGCAAAGCCAATTACCCTCTCCTCATCTGTAGGGGAAACAGAAAAGCTGGGCAGCATGGCGGGGCATGGCCTGCCATTGAGATTAGAGGCTACACACAGGGAAACTGACTCAGGGGACTCGGGGGTTCAATAATTCCAAAATCAACAGAAAAGATATACAATGAAGATGAGAAAGACTGGCAACCACAACCTGACTTAACTATTATAAATAACCTTTGTGTATGGCAGGGGAAAATTGGCAGGCAACTGGAAAACACCCCTTAAACATAAGAAACACTTGTTCTTTTCCCCCGGTTATCATGTCTCCGTGATTTTCCTTAGGGTAGTGGCTCTTGAAAGAAATCATTTGAAAGATCATCACCCTTGGCATTCTGAGGGATATGCATTTTCCCTTTCACACTTGTCTGTATTTTCAATAACATACATATGTATTATATTTAATTAAAAACAGAAATGATACAAATAACAAAAGAAAGACAAATAACCCCCTGGAAAACCTATACAGGGTGCAAAATGAGCTTGGGCTTGGGCTCTGCCTCTGAAAGGGGCTGCCCTTAATGACTTGAGAAGACCCTTTCTTGGCTAGACAAGCTACCATGCAATGACGTTTGTTCTCCGAGTCATTGCTTCTTGTTTCTCATTTCTGACATGAAAGTAGCTGGGGACAAACAGGCCACTGTTACGCCACAAGTTCTTATTTTGTATAGGCTCCATCCCTTATCAAAGGCTGGCTTTACTAAACATGGACACAATTTTCAGTTTCCAAATTGCTAAATAAATCAAAGAATATAAATTTTCAAGAGGAAATGGTCATAAGGTTCCAAGTGCCTTGTGCACACTGCTGGTGACGTTGAATTCCTCACATACTGTCTAACGTTTGTTTACACAGCTTGCTCTTTAGACTGGGGCCTACTAAAAAGCTGAGACCATGTATTACTCATTTTATATTTCTTATACTTTCCACACCTGGCATAACAGCTTCCCACGTCATGAGGAACTTGATAAACATCCACTGAGAGCATGAAGCAGCAGTGTGACACAACAGTAAATCTGAGCAAGGTTTTACTTGAAAACACATTACTCTTAACTCCCTGAGCCTCAAGTCTCAAATACATAATGAGAAGTACTGAACTTGATTTAACATCCCCTTCAACTTGGACAGTCTTAGATTCTAGGAATGCTTGAAGGTGTGTTCTCCAGAGTAGATAACTGTTACCTACTGGGGATGGAGAATGACGGCCAAAGCCATTGGTCTGCACGCCAAAGATTCTGCCTAACATGAAAGTACTGCATCCTAAACATACTTGACTTTGGCTAAATTGATCACTGACTGAGAGAAACAATGGCTTTGAGGTTAATGAATTTAACATCAGATTTAGCAGGACAACCCACCATTCTCCCTTGCAGATGCAGCAATCTTGAACTTCCCTCATTTTCTTTATTCTAGGCTTTTGTATTTGCTGTTTGCTCAGACAAGAGTATGTCCTACCCCTTCATTTCTCAGTGGATGCGTGTGTTCCAGAAGACTTCTCTGACGTCCTATGTTAGATGTACCCTACCAGCGCACCTGGTATTTGCTTAATCATATTATACTGTTAGACTTTAAGCTCTGTGAGGACAAAGACCACGTCTGTCTTTTTTTTACTTTTGAATCTCTAGCACTTAGCATAGTGCCTGGCACAGAGTAGGAACTCAGATATTTACTGAACATAAATTGATCTTGTTTAGTACCTTTTGTAATAGGTTTGCTGAATCTGTGTGGAAATGATGGAAGTTAAGGAGAGAGAGGCATCTAGATACACTGAGAGATAGAGCTAGATGAATAGCAGTCAGTTGGTCTAGGCATTTTCCTTATCTCCATATAAAACAGCACCCTACAGGACTCTCTAGGGCACCTGGAAGGTGAGAATTGTCTTTCCTTTTTCTCTATACCCAACAGCCCTAGCACAGTACCTGACACATAGCAGATAAAATAATAAAAATAGCTCCATTTATTAAGTTAAGTATTAATCATCTTCCAAGTACTTTATATATGAGGGCTGTCTGAAAATTTCTAGCCATATAATATGAAAAACAGAGGCATTTATGGCTCGATTTTTTCCAGACAGTCCTCGTATATGATCTCTAATCCTTGCAAAAAGCTTGCAGGTCAGGTACTATTATCCTAATTTTATAAAAAAGGAAACAAAAGTTCAAAGAGGTAAGGTGATTTGTGTCACACAGTTTGTAAATGGCAGAACTAAGATTTGTATCCAGATCTAAATAAGACCAATGTTTAATTCTTATTTTCCTGCTAAAGTTAAGTACTGAATTAAGGGATATCCTAGTCTGCTTTACAAACTCTGAAATACTTTAGAGAGAAGAATAGAAAGCAAGATATAAGTGTGGAGCCTAAATAAAGCAAAAATTTCTATTCAGAGAAAACTGATTTATGATCAGCTCCAGTCACAGTATGAAGCTGGGCAGAGGTCAGGGACAGAAGTGAGTATGAGGCAGCAGCATGGGAGGAATCATCAAAACCAAATCCACAGCATCACTCCAAAACAGGAGCACAGGAGGAGCAACAGATCAGCTGATTTCCTTTACACCCTGATTACATTCAGGTCTTTATTAGGCTTTGGGGTTGGCTCTAAACCTTACCAGTGGGAAACAAAAACTGTGATGCTGTGTGACTCAAAACAACTGAAGATTTGGAAACCAGAAACTAGCAGGAATTGCAAAGGAGCTAGATTTACAGGAGGGATTTAATGAGACAAATTTTTCTAAGTATAGGAACTATGAGTGAGTTAGATGTCCTCAGCACCTTGCTCTTCTGAGTCATCCATTCTTAACCAGCATGGTGAAGTACATATGCAGAAGGCTATATTAGACAATCAGAATTGGGCCAAATTCTAGCTCCATCAATTAATAGGTATATGACCTTAGTCAAGCCACTGAACTTCCTTGGGCCTCAGCTTTCACATTTATAAAACCGAACTAATTATATTTTTACCTTACAGAATTAGAGCTGTTTGTAAAGCTCAGCAAGCACAGTGCCATTCACTAATAAAAACAAAAACTGAGATGGTGTTTACTAAATATCAGGCATTCATTTAATTCTCCCCAAACCCTATGAAATAGGTACTATTATTATCCCTATTTTATAGATAAGGAAACTGAAGCACAGAAAAGTTAAGTTATTCACCCAAGGTCATACTACCTTATAAGGGACAGAACTAGTATTTGATTTTAAAGATTGTGGCTTCAGAGTCTGTGCTCGTAAAGCTATTGTATTATGTGCTTCTTAATAAATGGTAGCTGAGTAAAACTAGGTTTGAGGACCATGATGTTAGTACTTTGGTCCTGGGGAGGTTTTTAACACAAGGAAGGACAAGCTGTCAGACTCTAGAGTCTTGTATATTGCTTGAAAATGCTAGGTTCTTGGTTAATAAGCCAGAGTTAACAGAAGGCATAACATTATACAAAAGGAGGAGAATCACTTGTGTATCACAGACTATACATTTAATTGGCTTAGATACAATTGGAAAGATTCAAATCTACTTGCATTTCTGTACTAAGCGTGTAGTCAAACAAAAATGATATGATTCCTAAGGATTTAAATTCCAGTGGCATTCTGTAGGATTCCCTCTAACATATATATGTGTTCTCACTACCATCAGTGCCATTGTTTCACTTGGTTAAAAAAAGAAAAGGGGAGTTCCCTGGTGGTGTAGTGGCTTAAGGCTTCGGCGCTGGCGCTGTCAGCGCTGCGGCCTGGGTTCGATTCCCAGTCAGGGAGCTACCCACATACCAAAAGGCAAAAATAAATAAATAAATAAATAAAAACCACTCTTAAAAAAAAAAAAAAGAAAAGGATTAGCTAATTGTCAACAGGGTGTGAGATTATTTTTACAACCAGATAGATAACACATAGAATAGAGTTCATACCTTGTTTATGCCAAACTTTGAAGACCAGAGTTTGTTGTGGGTCCAAAAGAAGCTCTTTTGATAGCCTATTAAGAAAAATAACCACCATAAATTAACTGGGCAAGCTTCTAAGTATGAAACTTAGATATCAAGAATATCTTGTAGTTAGCAGAGCATTTTCCTAACACTTTCATAGTAGTTTTCTAGGATATATTTTTATTTTCACAGCTAAAAGGAAGAAATGGAAGCTCAGAGAGGTGAAGTAACTTGCCAACACTTGAAAATAGGCTCCCTTGATGCAGCAGTACTTTCCCCCTCCATAACAGCTGCTACATTCAAACTCTGTTTCTTAAGACTAATGAGGAAGTGTGCTCCTAAACATGTAATGAACACTTTTATTGGAGCAGGTAAGGATTCTTTTTGTGGCATGGAGGTGGAATGGTGACGGAAGAGGTAGAAAAAGAACACTTATTGAGTGCCTGCACTGACGTAGTGTCAAGTGTTTTATACACATATAGTCTGCACAAAAACCTATGACATGGGCATTATTATCCCTGTTTTACAGATGATGAAGCTGGGCTCAGAAAAGTGAAGTGATATGCTCAAGGTTACATACATAAGTGTCAGTAAGTGACAGAGCAGTGATTGGAACCCTAGTGACTGAATCCAAAGCCACTCTGCAGAGGCAAGTCATCAGAATAAGAAAGTACCCAAATTTTATACCAGATAAAGAAATTGATGTGGAATTCACTCAGTATCTCTAATACATTTTATATGACACGAGTAACACAGTTTAGAATTACAAAGATTTTGAAAGTTCCAAATCAGTTATCACTGTTCCAATGAGCAAGATGGAGAATCAAGGCAAATCAATAGATTTAATTTCCTTTTCCAGATACCACCAGAAAATTTATGAGAGCCCACTTCAAGTCATCAAGAGGCATAGTGCTAAAGTGAAACAAATACTGTATCAGAGTTTTGAATTCTAGCTGGGGGTCAAAATAACTGTCTTTGAAATCTAGTTCTATACTGTCTTCTGAATGACTCTGAGCCTGGTTTTCTTTGAGCTCTGGTTTTCTTACCTGTTAAATGGGAGAACATTATGTACCTACAAGGCTGCTAGGAGAATCAAATAAAACAATTTTGTGATTAAAAAAATGGTAAGCAGTATACCATTTTTCATTTTTCTTTTAATCTTGCATTTACTACTCACAGACTATATAACTTTCCTGACCATAGTCTCCTTAAATATAATATGATTGACATGACTCAATCTCTGATTTTTTGAGCATTCCATAGGAGATCTAACATTTGTTGTGTATCTAAAATTACCCTGAGGTAATTTTCCTAAATGTCATCTAATTTGGACCTTACAATAATCCTGTGATTTATGCTACTTTACAGATGAGGAACCTGAGGCTCAGAGATGTTATGTAACTTGTTCACACAGCTAGTAAATTACAGAGATGGGGTTGGAGGCCAAGTCTCTCTAGTTCCAAAGCCAGGTTCTTTCTTCTTTCTATTCCACTAGAAATCTTTCCTAAGAATGTACAATCCATAACCTTTCCTGAGATTAACTCTTTCTGTTTTCTTAGCTTAGATCATATATATATATATATATATATATATATAGTTTTCCATACTTAACTGAGGTGTCTTATTTAAGATGCCTTCTCTAAATGTCCAGCTCTCATCTAAGAATATGAAGCTGAGGGCAATTTATGCCACTTTATGTAATTTTTAGTTTATTAAGGTTCTCGGAGTTCCCTGGTGGTGTAGTGGCTTAAGGCTTCGGCGCTGGTGCTGTCAGCGCTGCGGCCTAGGTTCGATTCCCAGCCAGGGAACTACACACAACACACACACACACAAAGTTATAAATTATTAAGGTTCTCACTGAATAATTTTTGAGTTGTATTGAGTCAAGCTACAAAATACACACAAAAAAACAAACTTTAAACCACTGTGAGCTGTGAATTTACAGACACTAGGATTAAATAATTGCTTGATAAGAAAAGCATCTTCCTGTTCTGCTCAGTATTATTGTGTCTGTTATAATCCCTACTCTGAGTTTGTCTCTTGGAACAAAGAGCAGATTCTGGAAGGCTGATGTCACATCATAAAATACAAACCTTGATTGCTGCTGAAAATTCCAGATGGGAGAATCTGTGTTTTCAATCACTTGGGTATACACAGATGGCTCATCAGCTGTGGCAAAAGATACACAACAACTGGGTATTGATACTTTCTGCTCTGTCAAGGGGCTCCCTGAAATAGAAGAGAGTAGAGTGCACTTTAGGGTACCAAAATGAATGTGTTGGAAACCTCCCATTATATAGGTATAAGCAGGACCATTTCTAGCCCTCTCTTAACTTTGGGTCTTTGCTTGAGCTGTTGCCTGTATTTGATATGTTTCCAGTGTCCTTTCTGCTACTGAAACTGTCTTATCAAGATTCAGTGCATAAATATTCCCAGACGAGAAATGACTTTTCCCATCTCTCTGTACTTTATGGGATATGGAAAACAATGGATCAAGAGGCAAAAAGATAGGCTGCAAAAAGCCCTAGACTTAAGAGCAGATGCTCAATTATCAGCTCTGCTATGTATATTCTGTGTGACTTTGGGCAAGGCCTATCCAGGCCATAACTTCTTCCAATAGGGGATACAAGGTCAGACAACTAATTTCATGAACTAATTCTAGAAAAAGTGCTACATACCTCATTGCTGAATATAGCTACATTCACCTCTGAAGTACTTCCCTTGGGAAGCTATGCACTGATGTCAGTGCCTACCTAGTCCACCTTTCAAAGCAATTTTGGAACTTTTTTCCTGGAATGGCCATTAGAGCTGTGGTTGTTCTCAAAATCTGACAATTAAGTTCATGAACTTGCCACCATGTCCTTATGTTGGCAGCACTATATAAACAACTCATTGAGGTGCCAAGGTTATGACACCTTGCCAAGTTTTTGTATAGTGCTGCGCTTACACTGGCAGGTTATGACACCTTATCAAGTTGTTTGTATGGTGCTGCTAATGTAAGTGCATGGTGGCAACTTTGTGAACTTAACTGTCAAATTTTGAGTATGATGACAGCTCTGATGGCCATTCCAGAAAAAGAGTTCTAAAATTGCTTTGAAGGGTGGGCTAGGCATTGGCATTGGTGCGTAGCTTCCCAAAGGGAGTACTTCGAAGGTGACTGTAGTGATATTCAGCAAAGAGGTATGTAGCACATTTTTTAGGATGAGATCATGAAACTGACTTCATAGGATACTTAAGCCTCCTAAGATGTCAAAAATAAATAATAAGTAGGTAACACTTATAGTATATCACTTATTATGTGCCAGGTACTGTTCTAAGTACCATGTATGTACTAACTCCTTTAATCCTTACAACAACCTTATGAGGCAGTTATTATTATTATTCCCACTACGTAGATGAAAAACTGGGATGTAGAGAGATCAAACATTAATTAAGTGGTCACACTTTATTAAGTGGTAGCACTCAAGCATTCTGGTTCTAAAGTCTAAGCTCCCAGCCATCAACTATATTGCCTCTAGTATAGAGTTAAAAAATATAAAACACTGAGTACTGTGCTAATTTTTATAAGATCAGGTTTCCAATGTGAGAAACTCAGTCATTTATTCCCTCTTAAAACAATGTAAAATGAAGACAGTTAATGCTACTGAATATTCTGAAGGAGCTGTCCAAGAAGATAACCGCTAGCCACATGTGCCTATTTAATGAAAATTAAGTAAGATGAAAAATTCAGTTCCTTAGTTTTACTAGTCACATTTCAAATGCTCGATAGCCACACATGGCTAGTGGCTACCATACTGGACAGTAAAAATATAGAACATTTCCAAAGAGTAGAAAGTTCTTTTGGACAGTGCTGAATAATAGAGACTCCATGTAATATTGACTCTATATACTCCATGAGACCCCTTTCAGCTGTAAAATGCAACAAATCTCAGATTTACAGATGAAGGAAAGGGATGAGAAAAGAAAAGAAGAAAATAAATAGGTCTTAAACATTATTTATGTGATTCAGAAGAACAAATTCTGTGTATGAATTCTAACTGGTTTGTTTTCTTTCTATCTGTCTAACTCAAGGTTCCTCTAAATCCCAGCTCCTACTTCACCTTGTAGGTGAAGTTAATCTTTGAGGCTACACCTGATCCTTCTCTATCTGGCTGCTCCTTTAAGAAACTACTTTTCCAAAGATCTCAGGCTAATCCGTGGACAGAGAGCAATCTGATGAAAAAATTCATACTCAGGAACTGCTGATTTTACTCCCCTCCACAAGCAGTGTAACATTTCATAAGTAGCCTTTAAAAGATAGACACTAGCACCATCTAATCTCAGAAGCCTCTCTTAACTCTCTAGAATCATTGAAGGTTATGTCCCCAGTTAGAACTCTCCAACTTCAACTTTCTTTTAAGAAAACAGTACATGTAACTTTGCTTTGATGAATTTTCCTCAAACAAAACAACTGCCATTAGAATAGACCATTTCTTTTCAAACTTTCCCATCAAAGTAACAATAATCCAAAAAAAGTAAACACTAAACTCTGGAGTGTTAGGGTTCTGCTGCCTTGAAAGAACAACAATAAGAATAACATCTATTAGCAGGCTTGTATTTTATCTAAACATTCATGAGGATTTTAAATTACCTTCCATAATACAGCCCTATTTGTTTAAACTAAAAACAATCATTTTTTTCCCCCAAATCCTGATAAAAAAGTGACATATTTTGTATTTAATCTTGACTCAGAGCATACAACCAGATGAGATGGCATTACCTTTTAGTCTGTCTTATTGGGGTTAATAAAGAAAGAATGGTGTTATGAGGAGAGAAAAAGGAGGGGAGATGTTGAATGGAGGTCTTGGGAAAAGAGAACTGAAGAGGAAGAAGAGGCATGTTTGCTTTAGAAATGGGATCTAGTGGTGTCTGTGAGGCAGGAGGGAGCTGAGGTATGTGTAAGAGTTGCCAACAAAGCAGAACTTGGAGAAAGGTTGAACCGGGAAGCAGAAAAGCTTTAGAATTGGAAAAGCACTAAAGATACAGAGAAGAACTATATGAAGAACAAACCAAACCAAACCAAACCAAACCAAACCAAACCACTGGCTACAACATGGCAAAATAGTTTACAAGCATATTCTTGAAAGAGCAGGAAAAAAATAATTATAATAAAATGGTAGTAAGCAAAGAATAGTTAATAGAAATTGGTAATACAGTACCATTACAAATGTAAAATGTACATAGATTAGCAGTAAGTGTAACTTTATCTAGTGAGCTATCTTCTTAAAATAATACTTAGTGTTACTTTAGTGAAACTGAACAGTTTTTATGTGGACTGACTTGCTCAGCATCCACACCCACCTACTTTTATTGTTATTGTATTTCTTTACTGTAAAGATTGAAAGGGTTAATGTACTTCCCACTCTCTTGCAGCTGGAGTTGGATACAAATTGGCCTTTATCAATGAGATGCCATTAAAACAGATTTGAAAGGCAGACGTGAGGCAGAGGACATCTTCCTTTTCCTTCTGCTTTGACTACTAGCAAAGATGACATTGAGTTTTCTGCTCTAGGATTTGGTCTCTGTGTGTCCACAGGTCCTGTGGTAATAGTGATGAGGAGAGTTTTGGCATTGTATTCTGAAGTTAAAAAAAGATCTAGTGGTTAAGCATAAAGCCCACTCCTCTAGCCTTTCCAATGAGTTGAAGTACCTTAATACTCTGTATTAAATTCCTTTCTGTTTAAAATGGCTGGAGGGGTTCCCTGGTGGTGTAGTGGCTAGGCCTCGGCGCTGTCAACGCTGCAGCCTGGGTTCGATTCCCAGCCAGGGACCACACAAAAAACCCAAAAAAACAAAACAAATAAAATGGCTGGAGTAGGTTATTTCCTACGACTGGACGCTCCCTGACACAGCTTTCATCTGTCTCCTTCTCCCACTTTCCGTAGTATAGGTTTCAAGGTTTTCAACTGATTTCTTCCAAAAAATGTCATAAATCTTCATAGGGAGAGATCATGAATCTGCTTCTCTGCTGGCAGTTTCTACAGCACTCTATAATAATCTGTGTGTTTGTGTTTCTCTTACTAGACTGAGAGCTCCTTGAATTCACAGAGTAGGCCCAAGGCCCTTATTAAATGTCTGAGGACTCCCCACTGCCCTTTGTCTATAGATGGTTGCCAGGTTTGGAGAGACATAGAAGCTTCTTGTTTGCCTGTAGTGTGCACCCACAGAGGACAGCAACATCTGCTTAGGGAAGTTCTGAGAGAGATCAGCAGAGAGGACCAATCACAGTTCTAAGAAGCAGGACCCCTAGGTTCTGTTGTACTTAAGACAATCTTAGAGATGATCCTGTATAACCATCATATTTTATGGCTGAGAAAAAGGGGAATGGGTTTTCCCAAAGTAACAAAGCAAATTAATGGCTCAATTAGGGCTATAACTCAATCTTCTGAGCAATGGCTTTGAGTTCCAGCCAAAGAGGATCTTCTTTTTTTGTATCATCACTTGGAAGGCACATTTCAGAGAGAAGATGGGAAGGTCTGTACTTTCAGGATCCAGCACAGGGCCTGACTGACACATAGAAGCTTGTGAGGGGAAGGACCATACAGGTTTATCACTGCCAGGGTGGGAATCAGAGTACTAAAGAAATCTATCTCTGAAAGCCAAGATGTCCATCCTGATGCTTGTTCTGACCTGGCTAAAGTACAGAAAGAGGCGAAATAACAGGTGATTTACAGATTTGTAACTCATGCCAGATACGTGAGGTGTTAGGCTATCATATTAACAATCAAGAGGACATTACATTTGCTTAGCTGCATGGTGAAAGTCAAGGTGCTGAGATACAACACACAGTTCCTGTCCCCAAGAAATAGACAGCTTAGTGGAGAGAGACACTGACATTTTCTGTACAGGGTAATAAAGATATGAAGGATGAAAGCTGTGTGGGGTGGTGACTGGGGAAGTGCTAACACAGAGGGAGGTTTTTGGCTAATAGGGGTGGTCAGTAGGCCTCAAAGTGCTGCAGTATAAAGCTTTAGTCAATTCTTGAAGGATGAGGAGCACATGTGCTGGGTAAGAGAGAAAAAAGCATTCTCGATAGAGGAAACAGCAAAGTCAAAGGCTCGGTAGTAGGAGAGAGAATGCGGCATTGGCAAAAAGTAAATAGTTCAATCGAAGAAATGGTGAAAGATGAGGCTAAAAAGACTGATTAGACCACATAGGTGGCATTTTCTGTGTTATATCACCCAGACTGAAGGTGATACAATGCCAACAAAATATATTAAGTAGGAAGAGGAGGTTAGACTTGTTGACCAGATATATATGAGGTCTGACAATTTTGCGAACTCATCCTAGGAAAAGTGCTACATATTTCACTGCTGAGTATCTCTATGGTCACCTTCAAAGTGCTCCCCTTGGGAAGCTGTGTACCAACACCAGTGCCTAGTCCACCCTTCAAAGCATTTTTGGAACTCTATTTCTGGAATGGCCATCAGAGCTGTCATTGTCCCAAAATCTGACAGTTAAGTTCGCAAACTTGCCACCATGCGCTTACACTGGCAGCACTACAGAAACAACTTGGTAAGGTGTCATAACCTTGGCCTGAGTTGTTTGTACAGTATTGCCAGCGTAAGCACACAGTGGCAAGTTTGTGAACTTAATTGTCATATTTTGGTATGATGACAGTTCTCATGGCCATTCCAGAAATAGAGTTCCAAAATTGCTTTGAAGGGTGGATTGGCGCTGGCATTGGTGCAAAGCTTCCCAAGGGGAGTCCTTTGAAGGTGGCTGTAGTGATATTTAGCAATGAGGTATGCAGCACTTTTCCTAGGATGAGTTTGTGAAATTAACTGTCAGACCTCCTAAGCTCCATGGCAGAATGAAAAAGATACTGAAAGACTATTGGAAGCAGAAACCATTTAGAAGGCTATTATAGCAGTCCAAGTTTCTGAGGCCTGAACAAGCAGGCAGTGTGAGTGGTGAAAGGTGACAGAAACTTTCTAAGAAGCCAACATCCTATACCCTGTACTGGATATGTGGGAACTTAATAAAAAAATCTTGTGACTTATCCTTTGTTAAATTCCCCATAAGCCACTTTCCTGCAAGAGGGGCAACATAGGAAATCAGAAAAGGTAGTAAGTAGGCATCTTTTTTTTTTTAATTCATTTTTATTGTTAGACTTATTGGGGTGACATCTGTTAGCAAGGATTACATAGGTTTCAGGCATACAATTCTACAGTGCATTGTCCACTTGATGTATAATAAGTTCACCACCTAATGTGACTTCTCTTTCCATAAGTAGGCATCTTAGCTGAGCCCTTGCCGCTGCTCAGCAATTTTTTTACTTATCTCTTTATGATGATAGCTTATAGCTTCCCTTGCAATGGCTTTGAGTTCCAGCCAAAGAGGATCAATTGCTATGGGTTCTCCACACCCCTCTTCAAGCAAGCCCAGGACATAGTACATTTTCCCACTTCAAAACTTTTGTTCAAGCTGAAATATCCACTTGGAATTTCATTCCCACCTTTCTAAAAATCCTATTCATTCTAAAAAGTTCTGATTTCTCTGTTTCTAAACTCTGTAAACACTATAAAGTATACTGCCCTTTGGCCCTCAGAGTATTCTGCTTCATACATCATTAACTATGTAGTTGCTTATCTGCTTGACGGGGTTATCAGCTTTTGGAGGACAAACTATGTCAGTTGCTCTACACTCTCTGTACCTGGCACGAGCCCCACACAGATTTATTACTTGCTGAATTGAACTACCATTCTTGCAATGTAAGCACAGGACTGGGTGTGATACACACCCAACCTGGGCTCCACTGACTGGTAAACAGAGTGTAGATGACTGACTGGCAAACACAGCTAGATCACATATCTGAAAGGCAGGATGGTATAAAGGAAAGAGCATGGGCTTCAGCTCCAGACCTAACTGATTTAAATTCTGGCTTTGCAGAGCTTATTAACTGTATAACTCACGCCACTTTACCTTTATCGAGCTTGAATTCTGTCATTTATAAAATGGGTATGTACTATAATCTTCAAACTATAACTCCACTTGTCATAAGGATTAAATAAGATAAATTAATGTGGGAGTTCCCTGGTAGTGTAGTGGCTTAAGGCTTCGGCGCTGGCGCTGTCAGCGCTGCGGCCTGGGTTCATATTTCCCAGCCAGGGAGCTACCCACATACCAAAAAGCAAAAAAAAAAAAAAAAAAAAAAAAAAAAAAAAAAAAAAAAAAAAAAAAAAAAAAAAAAAAAAAAAAAAAAAAAAAAAAGATAAATTAATGTACAACAATTAGAAGTTGGCCCAAGGAGATGCTCAATTTATTGTCAAATTACCTTGCCAAGTTATATTTTAAAAATGAAACTCACTGTTTAATTAAAGTTACAAGTATATTTCACTTTCTGGAACATGGGGACTCCCTTTTATGAGGGAGTATCGTATCTTTGTATGCTAAATTTTATTTTCAATGCAATAACAAAGAACCAAATGAATTCTTGTAAAAATCAAAGCTTTTATGTACTTTCCTTAAATTAATTCATCTATTAATTTTTCTCTTTAAAAAAAAATCAGTTTTTACACACCAACTTGTCAAAAATAGGCTGCTCTGGTGGGGCAGTAAAAAAGCAAAAATTGTTTCCTAATTTTGTTACTCACCTGAGATCTCAGTATCTTTCATATAGTAAAGCAAGACTTTACTGTATGGAGAAGAGTTTGTCCTGAGATAAAATGTTTTAAGACCTCTGATACACAAGATTACTGAAACTTCTGGATTCATGGGGCTATGGTTTCTGGCTCTCATAGCCATCACACATTTCAGAACTGTTAATCCCAGACATTTATATATGATAAATTCAAGATATGGAGGGAGACAATAACTTGGTCCAAGTTGCATACACACAACTTACTGGCTGGGAAAACAGAGCTAGATATATTCCTACTAGAATGTAAGCTTCACAAGGGCATGACTTTCATTTGTTTTGTGCATTTCTTTATCCCCAGCATCATGGACAGTGTTTGCACATAGCAAATGCACAAAAGTTTTGTTGCTGAATGAATGCATGAACAGGTGGTGAATGAACAAGTAAGATGAGTTTAAACAGCTCATACCTAGTGGAGAAGAAAACCATGCAATTTTAGCACTGTGTGGTGCCCTTTATGTCAGAGTACTCCCTGGTAAATGGTGAGGCTTGAGTTGACTCTTAAGAGAGGAGGTGGAATTAGCCAGGCAAAAGAGAAGGGTGATGGCAAAGGAAAAATTTTAGGGGCGATTACAAAGCTGAGTAAAGGTAGGGTGATGATGATTCTTTCTGCTATGGACTCCTTTGGCTGTCTGGTGAGGTCTATTGGCCTCTTCTTTTAATGGCGTTTTTTTGTTTTTTTTTTAAATTCATAATGTAAAATATACAGGATTACATAAAAATCAAATTATATTGGCAGTTATTGAAATACTAAGAAAACTTTGTGATATGGTAATATATATGCTTTGTAAATATATAATAAGATCTAACTATAGGTTTAATAACTACTGAATTTTGAAATAATAGGTATAAATGATATTCTAAGAATTTGCAGTAATTACAAGGAATATGAAATACCTGTGATTTCTATTGTTGACAACATCACATGTACTGTTAATATTACTAGGGTCTATTGCCTACATTCACAATTGGAGGAAATGTTAAATTTCAGTTAGAGGTTAATAACTTTTATTTTCCTATGCAAGTTCATCAACCCTGATTTTAATCTTTGGCTCCCTTGGGGGTTTTATAGATCCAGTACTAAGAACCCTTGGCCCTAGGTGCATAATGAAGGTCTGAATTGGTAGCAATGGAAAAGAAGGAAGAGATCTGAGAGAAATGTAAGAGAGAGAACAATTTAATAGATCTGATAATTTGATGGTAGATAAGGAAAAGAGAAGTATCTGAGCTAATACTCAGGTCTCTGGATTGGGAAATTTATGATATGCCAAACAGTATAAATGATAAGGTCTACTTACATTTAGAAAGGCTTTCATGTTGCTTAAACCTTCAGGCTTGATAGTTAATTATTAAGATGGTTACAGTTTTACAGATCCTGCCATGGTTTGAAAGATTTGTGAAGACAGGAACATGTCCTCAGGAATCAGATATGTTTCTTTTCTTTCTTTCTTTCTTTTTTTTTTTTTGGTAGTTCCCTGGCTAGGAATTGAACCCAGGCCATAGCACTGGGAGTGCTGAAGCCTAGCCACTATACCACCAGAGAACCCCCTAGATATGTTTCTGAATAAGTGAGCAGAGCATACCTTTCAAGCTCAAGTGCATTGCTCTTTCTACCAGGATACTGACTGCAAAAGTTCCATCCAACTCAGCAGGGCCCTCCTTGGCCTGACAGACTTCAGCTATGGTGCTGTTGCAGGAAACCTGGGTGGAGGCAGCAGACTTCTGGCCAGGTGGTAGAGAGAGCTGAATCTCATCATTTCTTCTGGGCTGTTGCTCAGACTCACTGTGGCTGCTGCAGTCCATGGAGTCCAGCTCATGAGTGAGCCCAGGATGTGGGGAAAGAGAGGAAAGAACCACATGAACTCGTAGGGCAGCTCCTGAGAGGTTGGAAGCACTTCGTCCAAATAGAGGATACACACCTGCAAAAGGATGGGATGAGAATAAGCCAAGCAAGTAGGAACCAAGAATACTCTCTACCCTTGGAGGAGATGCTTACTGAGAGTGCTTAAAGTCCTCTCTGCTTTGGTAGGCCTACAGGCCCCAATATACCAATGTGTAAAAATACTGCCAAGTTAGTATACAGTGTGAAAATCTTTACTCCCTCTCCACCAAACGTACACACTATCTCCAATAATGGAAAGTAGTGAGAGCTCTGATTTGAAGCTAAAGCCAAATGGCTACCAGGCAGAGCTATTGTGCAAGGGATTCATGTGCTAAGTAAGGATCAATTAGACTTAGATGACTTCTGAAGCCCCTTAAAAGTCCCAAGATTTTTATGAAATCAGGAGTGGCCTATTTTCTCTTACATATGTCCCACTGACTCTTGTTCTCTGGCCTTCTCAACAGGAAGCTGCCCTGATACTCAGTTTAGCCTGTTTCACCACCCACTTAAATATGTTCTGGCAGTAGATCTGAAGATAATTTATAAGGGAAGTAGGAAGTTGTGGCAGAGGAGGCAAGAAAGAAAAGTAAGGAATTAATATCTCTTGAGTGTTTTTCATGTGCTAGAATCTCAAGAGGGGTTAAGTAACCTGCCATGATAACTTTTTCAATAAGTGGCAGATGTAAACTCAGAGATTTGAGCCATTGACTTGCTGGACACTAAAATGAGACTTTATTTACAAAGCAGAAGGTATTAATCATTCAGAATTTCAAAGTTTGCTTCATCAGACTTATTTCAATTCAGGAAAATAGAGTCAATTGATTCACAGATAGCAGTTAAGATGGAAACTTTCCTATCTTTTTCTATTTTTAGGTAACCTGTTTTCTTCCATTCAATGAGTAAACTATGATTATCACAGGCATAAAAGAACGGCAAGTCATAGGAGGGAAGACATCAAAAGCAACACAGTTAGGGGGTTCCCTGGTGGTGTAGTGGCTAGGCTTTGGTGCTCTCACCGCCATGGCCTGGGTTCAATCCCAGCTCAGGGAACCAACCAACCAACCAAAAAAAAAAAAAGAGCAAAAAAAAGCGCAATTGAGTTAAATAGTTATCCTCAGAAACTTAACAGTAATTGGAAAGATGTTTGGATGGATGAATAGAGGGACTGATTGACTCATTCAACAACTACATCAAATGCAATGTCTTGTACAAGGCCCTTTTACAAGAGGATAAAAAGCTTAGACTGGTGGGATGTAGAGAAGTATGAAGGAAATGGATAATCTGAAGTTTAATACCATCTTTGGTATCACTCAATAAAAATAGGTATTTATGTTTGAGTCCTGATTTTTTTTGTTGTTGTTAGACTTATTGGGGTGACATTAACAAGAATTATATAGGTTCCAGGTGTACAATTCTACAGTGCATCGTCTATGTGTTGCATTATGTGTTTACAACTCTGTGTCAGTTCTCTTTCTATCACTATATATTTGGCTGAGTTCTGATTCTTAAATCCATATTCAGTGTCCCAAAACTACTTTATTCAGCAGAGTGAAGTTAAAAGTCTGCCTTTATGAAATTTAGTTCAAATGAGCTATGCTTACTTCAAGGACTTTTTCTGTCTTTAAAGTGACTCTAGGCCAGCCCAGATAAAATAGGTACATGGCATGTGATGAGGTGCTCAATAGAGCCAGAGTTAACACCAACTGGGTCCAGAAAGAACCAGAGAATCTGGAATGATCACTCAGATACTCAGTTCTCTTCCTTTAGCAGGGCTACCTGCTCAAAAACAGGATCATAGCACAAGGTTAACAGTTAAAATAGGGTTGTGACTTTGTTTCTTCAATTGTAGAGGGGGAAAATAACTAACCTTATAGGTATTTTATGATAAATAAATAATCATGTTTCTAAAAAATCTGGTCTGACCATATCCAATTCATTCTGCACACTATGGTTGCTAGATTTACTTTTCTAGTATGCAAAGCTATGTCACTTTTCTACTCAGAACTGGTTATAATAATTTTCCATAGCTCTCAGAATAAAGTCCAAAGTCGTCTTCTTAGAAGAGGCCTTCAACACAGTACTCTTGCCCACCTCTCTAGCTTTATCTCTCATCATTTCCCAATCTACCTTATGATCCAGCAGAAACAAATTACTTATAGTGCCTAAAATGTATCAAACTACTTCATGCCTCTGTGCCTTCACACATACTGTTTGCTTACAAAATTCTCTTCTTTCCCCCTTTTCTTGGCTTACTCCTAAACCTTATGAAACTCAGGTCCCTTTCCCTAAGATGCTGTCCTTAAACCAGAGATACTGCATTCTTATCCTCCCATAGCACCACTAAGAAAACCTTCTTCATAGTTCTTACGTTTCACTATATCTCCCATTAGAGTATAAACTTACTGAGGTTAGGGACTATTTCTTACTCGTCACTGAATTCCCAGGGTGATGTACATGTACTAAGCAAGAATTGAAAGGAAAGTACTCGGTACATAATGCCAATTGCAAAATGTTACCTTTTTTCCTTTCTGCTCTGGGAACCTATTTACTACTACTTAGATTTTCTTTATGATTCCAAAGTGTGTTGACCAGAAGGGATATCCTACTTCCATTTAGCAGGTATGCTTTTCATTGTCTTTAAGAAATTCAGCATTCTATATTATCATATAGGCTCTTCTACATGTGGATGAAGGTAGTCCCCAAAATTCACTCATTATTTTTTACATATTAACTGAGTGCTGACAATGTTATAGACACTATGTTAGGTGCAAAAATCTGATACATTCCGATGTATGCTAAAGCTACAAGGTTCAGAACCAGTTCTCAGAGCTGTGATGGTCCTACCAAGGTATACTTGTCACAAGGTAATGTCCTTTTTAAAGCAGCCAGAAAAACTTCTTTTTGAAATCTTTTTAGTTACAAGCAGCATTACTAAATTATTATTAATCTGTCAGCATATAATGGAATGAACACTTACTAGCCTGTGACCCTGGGCTGTGAACCTTCACTTTCAAGACTGTGAAATAGGTCTGATACCTACCTCACAGGATTGTTGGGAAGATAACATAAATAATGCCTGAAAGGATGTCTCACATAGTGCTTGCCACAGAACAGGTACTCAAACCGTAAGGGCTGAGGCTGGTTCTTCACTTACCACTGACAGTTAGTGTCCTTGCTGTCCTCTCCCCAAGTCTGGCCAGGTCCACATAGGCTGAACCAATCCAACTGTCTGTTTGGTGGGGCCTCTCCACACTGTCATTGCCATAAGCCCGCCACACTTGGATCTCTAATCTCTCCTCCCTTAAGTACCAAAGCAGTGATGGGCCCCTATTGACTTCTGCTCTTTTGGATGCCTTAAAAGTAACCAAGACCTGTTTTTTGTTTGTAGATTCCTTAGGCTTCTTAAGAGGGGTCCAAAAGCCTTCATGATCATACAGCTTGTAGCGGAGGTAGCAGTATGTGTTCTTATGAATGTGCTTCTGGCCAGCAAGTAGCACACAATGGATGGGCAGCCAGAGTCTCGGTGTGGAGATGGTGACAGTGGCTGGCTCTGCCGGCTCTTCTTCATCCGTCCTGACAAGATCCTTTATTTTATTTTCAAAGCTCCAACCCAATAGCTCAGCAGCTTCCAACACTCGCTCTCTGTCTCCAGGATGGGTGAAAGAAACTGAAAGCTCCAGACCACCCACAATCTTCTGCATGAGCTCTAAGCCATGAGGCATGGCTCCATCTTCTGGTAAAATGACAGGATACCACCCTGTGATCCCTTATGGGGAAAAAAGATTTTCAATTATGTTCTTAAAAGTAAAAAGATTTACCCACTTTCCACCCCAGAGCCACTATCACCCTTGCCCAAGACAGAACAGAAAACATATACCCACAGTGCACTACAGTCTGTTTCATCTGACACTGACAGGTGATGAGATCAGGTGAAAGAACACAGGGTAGGAGCTGAAAGACATGAATTCTTTCTCTGGCTCAGCCCAAAACTAGTGGTTCATTCTGGGTAAGCCATTAATATCTCTTAGCCTTGGTTTCCTTACCTGACAAATGGGAAAATTAGTGCTGATCTTGCCTACCAGACAAAGTTGTTACGATTGTCAAATGAGGTAACTGTTTTACGAGAGCTTTCAAAGAAAAGTGCTATTAAAAATGTGAAATGTTATTATGGTGCTATGAGTACAATAAAAAAGGAAAGGAACAAGAGATCAGGAGATCAGGGGTCTCGTCCCAGGTTCTCCAACAAGGGAACCTGCCACTTAGAGAACAGACACTAAGGACCAGCCACTAGATTTCAAAATTGTAACAGCTACTCTCCTGAGTATTTATTGTGTGTCGGAAATTCTCCTAGTTTTTAATATATATTACTTCAATTAATTCTCTTGATAGCCCTGTGAATTTCAGAAAATTAAATGGGAAAAGCATCTGTATTTTATAGAAGAAAAAAAATGGAAGCCCAGAGACCTGCCCAAGTTATTATAGTTATTCATCTCCTATAGGTTCATAATATCTTATCTGAAATCCTTAGGGCCAGATTTGTTTCTGAATTTAGGATTTTTCAGATTTTAGAAAGGTAATATAGTAAATAAACTGAATATTATATAACATTCAGTGGTCGTATAAGTCAGGGGTTGGTAAACTCATTCTGTAAAAGGCCAGACATTAATACTTTAGGCTTTTGGGTCATATGGTCTCTGTAGCAACTACTCAGCTTGCTGTTGTAGTGAGAAAGTACCACAAATAATATGTAAATGAATGGCCATGATGTGTTTCAATAAAACTTTATGTAATCAGGCAGTGTCTTAAGTCATAAGTAGACACTAAATAGTCTGTCAGTTGAGGTCAGATCTGGTTGCTTAATGAGTTAATTAAAAATTTCTAGAGAGTTCCCTGGTGGTGTAGTGGCTAGGCTTCAGAGCTCTCAACGCTGCGGCCTGGGTTCAATTCCCAGCCAGGGAACTACCAAACAAACAAACAAACAAACAAACAAAAAACACTTCTGATTCTCTGGGCTTTTTGTATTTCACAATTATGTAAAGCAAACTGTGGATATAATATATAATATAATATTCATAGCAATTTTCTGAGAAAGGTTTCATTAATTATACTTTATAGATGAGAAAGTTTAGACTTATTGAGATTAATTTGCCAAAAATCACTTAAGGCTTTATGACTTTTGGAAAGGTCTATTTTTCTGGGCCTTTCTAGTTTTCATCTGTTAAATAAGGAGGCTGAGAATGTTAATCTCTAAGACTCTTCCTGGCTCTGTCAGTCTAAGAACCTATGATCTTGGCTTTAGTAACTTCTTCTCCCTGGATATTAATTTCTCCACAACCTAGTGGTTCTTAACATTTTTTGGTCACAGACCCCTTTGGCTCTAATGAAAGCTGTTATCTCAGAAAAATGCAGAAATGCACACACACACACACACACACACACACAATTTCACACCATTCCAGCACTTAAGAACTGCTAAATGATTCTATAATTGAGATTATACTGACAGGAGGGAAGAAAACAGAATGTTCACTTTAGAACTCTGAAAAGAAAGACAACTGATATAGCCCAAATAACCTAAAAGGTTTTATTTCCAAGGGATTAAATACAATTTGTAGAGATGGGACTTCCCAGATGCTGCCTGTTGCCTGACAAACTCTGCAGTAAGTTTCAGAAGAAAACTGAGGTTTTCTGTGTGCCTAGCCCCTTGCCAAGATCCTTTACACGTATAGTTTCATTGAATGGCTCAGTAATCTTGCAAAGTAGGTATTATTATTTCCGTTCTTCACAGATGAGGAAACTATGGATCTGAGGGATGAAGTGACTTTTTCTAGATCACTAACAGTAAGTGACCAAAATTAGATTTAAACCTTGTATCAAGTATACAGACTTCTCTCTGGCAGGCACATAGTACCTGTTTACTAGAGTACTGCTCAAATTTCAATTTATAATTAAACTTCAGAGATGTGTGATTGAATTTTGGAAACTTGATTATACAATCCTAGGGAGGAAAACAGGCAAGAAAAGGAAGACTAACATTTATTGAGTGCCTGCTATGTGTCAGGTACTTTATGTATCCTATTTACCAATTCTACCTATAGACTTATCAAGATTAACTGTCTCCATCCATGAGCTTAGAAAACTGGGGATCAGAGGTCATGGTCACTTTGTCAAGGTCACCGAACTAGTAATAGGTAGGATGAGACTAATATTTCCAAACTGCCTTGGTGGTTGTGTTTTCACCTCATATCCTTATTCCTTCTTCAGTGACAGAGGAAAATATAGTGAAAAAGAATGGGCAAATCTAGATTTGATTTCCAGTACTGCCATTCACTAGCTGTGTGCTTTTGGAAAATCACTTAACCTCTTTGAGCCTAAGTTTTCTCATCTGTTAAATGAAAAGAATAAGATCCTATATTCCTGCCAGGGAGAGTTACCATGAGGCTCAAACAAGACCGAAGAAAATAATTTACCAAGTGCCATCTAATGGATGTTGCCATATTTATTAGTAGCAGCATCATCATCACTATCTTTCCTAGAGTAAGATGACAGTACAATGTTTTGAGCTTCTTTGAAATGATTAGGAGAGGACTTAAAATAAGTTTTCTTTTAAGAAAACTTATGAGATATCTGGGAGAATTGAGAAGCATGTGTTAAGGGGTTCTGTTTTCTTTTGCATACAAGCTTGCAAGGGAGCCAGACAAGATGATCTCTTACAGGAAAGTGAATGGGAAAGTACAAGATTAGGAAGTGATAATCAAGGATCCTTACCAGATCTCTTGACTAGCAGCTCTTTTGTTGGAACCTTTACTACTCCAAGCAGATAATCTTTGAATGACTGGATACTGGTTATATCACTGGCTGTCAAATCAAACAAAATAGAGAAATTATTTGGTTTTTTTACTGAGCAAAGAGTGCTGAAAGATCACCTTGCTCCAGTCAAAGCTTATATCCCCTCTAAATCATTTTAAATTAAATCACTAGTCACATTTACGTATGTGTATGTGTATAAATATAGTACATAAAAATAAAATTTTAAATCATTTTATTTTGAAGAATTCAGGCATACAGAAAAGCTTCAAGGATATTACAATGAACTTCTATATACTCTTCACCTAGATTTACCCTCTAAAATCTTGACACATTTGCTTTCTCTATCTCATACACATACATACACACACACTTAATACATATTCTACTTATTTTTGCTATATCCTTCAAAAGTAAGTTGTAGAGACTATGACCCTTCACCCCTAAATACTTTAGCATATATCTCCTAGGAAAGCTATAACATTAAAAAAAGAGTCTCTTTTAATTCTAGTTGTGATGAGTTATTTGGTGCTCACCTGACTTGGTATCTTCATGATAAATAGCAAAAGTGACTTCCGCAAACTCCAACAGCTCTGCCAGGAAACAGGCCTCTCCACTGCACTGCTGAGTCACTAGGTTACATGAGAACTCGGTGTGATGGGAGAATTCAGGGCAGAAGGTACAGGCCACAGGATGGGTTTGGCGCTGTTCTCCCTTGGGCAGGAAGGATAGATGAATGGTGACAAAGGCATTGACTCCAACTGTGGCGCTAAACTGTAGAGAGGGTTCCTGCTCAGCCAAAGCCCTGTGTGGGGGAGAAGGGTGGGAAGGAGAAGAAGGTATTATCAGAAATCAGCTTGACTGCCTAGAAAACATTTCCACCATTTCTAGGAAGCCACCAAGAACACTAACCGACCATATGTTTCCTATCTAGGCCTTCGGCTGTGCCACCGTGTACTATCTTAGTAATCTGGGTTTTAGAGTATATGCGCAAGAGGGTGGGAAGAGACAACATTCATCTGTCTATCAGAGTGTCAGTCCTAGGACCCTCCATTGTACTGTCAATGACTTTCAGCCAAAGACTACCAGGAACCAACTACAGTTGAGTAAGTTGGATTTACTGTTCATTGCAATGAGGGAGAACACACACTGTGGGGAATCATGGGACATCTTAGTAAGGTATCAGAAAGGACTTATAGCACTGGGCTCATGCTAGGATATTTGAAAGAGTGTTCAAGGAAGCTGGGCTTTGCCCTGGATTGGTGTTCTTAATGAATCTTACGTAGAAGGAGGGAAGATTGGAATAAGGCTAACACTGTAATTTTGGTAAAGTAGCAGTAGTCATTCGTGTTAGCCAGGGTGGAAGAATGTTGGGTATTTTTTGTGGTTTTCATAATGGCGTTATTTTGGTTGTGCTTACACAAAATTAAGGAATAGTCTTATTTTTGTCTCACATGATCATGGTCACAGAGCCGGCTTGTCTGATGCTGGTGTTCTGTGAGATTGTTTATGCTCAACAGGAGAATACCAAAGCCTAGCTATGAGTGTCAGATCAGTTTCCAGAGGTCAAGGGCTGCTTTTTTCCTTCTCAGTACAGATGTTCCATGATATACAGGTAGAATCTACTCATCTTTTGATGAGTTTATAAAGAGTAGTCAAATCTTTTGTGTGTGGGTATAGTATGAGACAAACTTCCTTGTCCCAAATTCCCTAAGGGTATAAAACTGACATTTAGGTAAAGAGGTCACCTCTTTTTGAAGCATTCTCTGATAGCCCCAAAGCAGACTTAAGGGTTCATTCCTCTAAGATCCTTAATATACTTGGTATACATCAGTAGAGGATACTAATTTGGAGTTATACACACTTGGGTTTGAATCCTGGCTCCACCATTTTCTGTGTGGCTTCAGACAAGTTATTTAGCCTCTTCCAAGTTTCAGTTTCCTATTCGTTAAAATGAAGATAGTATAGTGATAGAACAGATACTAAAAATGACTGTATATTTGGGAGATTGATGCAATTTCATTTCTAATTAAATTAACCTCAAATGATCATTAATAGTAGATTAGTGTATGTCTACACAACAGCATACTATAAAATATACCGAGTGTGCCAAAAAATCGAATACACATTTTAAGAGGTGTTATCTATGTATTACATTTTGAAGTTGAATTAAATTACAGTAGCAATGTGTAGGGAGTTCCTTGATGGTGTAGTGGCTTAAGGCTTCGGCGCTAGTGCTGTCAACACTGTGGCCTGGGTTCGGTTCCCAGCCAGGGAACTACCCACATACAAAAAAAAAACAAAAAAACAAAAAAAACAAACAAACAATGTGTAAGTATGACTTTCGCTGAAAAGATGGTGTTAATCAAATGAATGCTAGCGTTACCATGCGACAAGCAGGACAGTCAAAGAAAATGGTGGAAACATGGTTGCTGTTGGAGAAGCAAGACCATTTGGAAGTGTTATTTGAAATCTGAGAATATTGTTTGAGTTTCCCCCACATTCTCCTGACTTAACACCCCTTGACTTCTACCTATGAGGAACCTTAAAGAATGTGGTGTACCATAGAAAACTGGCTACACTTGTGGTACTTCGGGAAGAAATTGAAATGGCGTGTGCAGTGATACAAGTGGACACTCTGGTCAAATTGTTCAAGCAGTAGTTTGCTGTAATCAGAAATATCTGGATGTTGATGGTAACCACTTTGAGCACCTCTTGTAATTGCAGAAGTCAAACATGACTTGTATTTATCTTTTGTTATTGGTATATACTGAGTATTTAAATTTTAATACAGGGAGTTCCCTGGTGGTGTGGTGGCTTAAGGCTTTGGCGCTGTCAGCGCTGTGGCCTGGGTTCGATTTCCAGCCAGGAACTATCCACATAAAATAAATAAATAAAATTAAAAAAAATTTTTTTAATACAGTTTTTTTCTTTCTTAAAATGTGTATACATTTTTTGGTACCCTCTGTATATTATACCTAGGAAAAATAAGATGGAAATAAATCAAATGTTAGCTGTAGCTAAAAAATAAGAATAAACTACTCAGTGTTGTAAAGATTACTTCAGGTAATATATACAAAGCAAAGAAACTAACTTGGTCTGTATTCATTTGTTCAAAAGTAATTTGCTGAGCATCTGCTGTGAGTGTCATGCACTGGGTTCAACGCTAGATATGTCATAGTAAAATAACTATAATTTCCTATCCTCACAGAACTTAAAAACTACTGGCTGTGTCCAAGGAACTTTATACTCACTCTCAGTTAAAGATCAGGTGAGTCAGAAGACTCAAGTGAAAAAGAAGCACCTTCTTTACACTGACACTGAAAATATATTTTCAGGAAGACCACTGGCACATAAAATGAAGGCTGATGTCTCCTAATGAGAGAAGGCTTAATTCAGAGCACCTGCCATCGGGATATTAGTGAAGATTTAAAGGAGAAGTTCAGAACCAAGAATTCATCTCTTCAATGTGTAGCAATGTAGAACTTATTTCTGATTTTACTATATCCTACTGTCTAATAAAGGTAACATTAATTATCTATACAAGTGGAAGTAATCATAAAAATCCACACATTTGATACAGAAGTTGGTAGTTTATAAAGTTACTTTATAGCTGTTCATTTTTATACTAATCCTTATAAAATCAGGGGAGGTGTTCATAATTTCCATTTTCAGATGGAGAAACTGACATCCAGAAAGGCAAAGAAACTAGCCCAAGATCACCCACAGTGGGAGATGGTGGGACTAGAAGCCAGTGGGTCTGATTTCTAAGGCAATTCTGTTTCCATTATATTACCAAGCTTTGTTTCACAATCTGTGGAGCTCTCCCAACCTACGGGAAGAATGTAGTGTGAGAACTGGCCTGGCTTCTTGCCCTTCCCTCTTGACACAGACCAAATATGGGACTCACAACAAACTGCCTACATCCGATCTGACTTTCTCCATAGGTTCCCAGAGAAAGAGACTACTGAGTTTCTTATCTATTATTCAGTTTCTCTGAGACCTACTGAGCATCTGAATTCCAAGTCCTTTTCTACCAATTAAATTTAACACCATATTTAAGAATTCTGACCTTGACTGGGTCTTACAAAGACCAGGCACTTTGATACACAAGTTTCAAGCCTCCATGCTTTTGCATATGTTCTTCTCTTTGACCAGAATAATTTTCAGCTCTCTTAGGTATTTGGTAAGTCCTACCCTTCTTTTAAGACTCAGATTAAGATATTTTAAAGGGCTCTGAATACCAAGTTGAGCACTCTGGACCTCATTCTATGGACCAGTAGTCCCTAAAGTAGATTGTGTACAACCTAAGGGGTTCAAAGGGTAAACTACCTGGGCATAGGAAGAAAATATTAAAACTTCTATATTTCTTATCTGATATATTCAAGTTTTACTACTCTGATACATTACAGAGTAGTAAATGTATTTAATATATTTGTATATTAATACATGAATATGATTTATACACGAATAAGTGTGTCTATATATATTTGGAGAGTATGCTAAATTTGTTTCTGTTAATAGGACATACACAATTAAAATTAGGAGACCATTGCTATTAAGAAAAGGAAGCCATCAAAAGTTTTACTGTGAGCGAGTGACATGATTAAAAAATTGCCCTGGTATCACTTAATCAGGAGTGTCCAACCTTTTGGCTTTCCTGAGCCACAATGGAAGAAGAACTGTTTGGGGGGAGTTCCCTGATGGTGTAGTGGCTTAAGGCTTCGGTATTGGCACTGTCAGTGCTGCGGCCTGGGTTCGATTCCCAGTCAGGGAGCTACCCACATACCAAAAAAAAGCAAAAAAAACAAAACAAAACAAAGAACTGTTTGGGGCCACACACAAAAGACACTAACAATAATGACAGCTGATGAACTAAAAAAGGTCCGTGGTTAATTTTTGTAATATTTTAAGAAAGTTTACCAATTTGTGTTGGGCCACACTCAAAGCAGTCTTGGGCTACAGGTTGGACGAGCTTGACTTATACTAACATTAAGATGTTCTTGGGAAATTATTGAAAAAAACCTACTTAGAGAATTTAGTAAGGAAAAATATTAACTAGATTGAACAGTTTATCAGCTGGTTCAGTGTCAGATCTCACACAGGCAGTAATTAGTTAGAGACTATGATGTTATTGTTTAATCTGATTCTAAGTTACAGCAAGGGAAAATGTTAAAGAGCATTTGCTTCTTCTTTCTTAAATTCATGTCCAAAGTGAACTAGTCTATAGCAGAAGTATGACCTAGTTCTCTTTCTTGCTGACCATCTGTTATGTGCTAAAACTATGCTATGTGGTGGTGGTGGGGTAGAGAGGACTTCACACATTGTCTGTGACTAGAGGAACTCACAGTCTAGTGGAGGAAAACTCGTAAATAATTTAAAAATGATTTGTGCTGCAACCAAGGTGCTAGTAGACAAGGGACAAAGCACCAATTCTGTAGTAAATAAAGGAAGGCTTCAAAGAAGCTGCAAAGTATTAAAAGGAAATAGGAGCTTGCTGAGTGGACAAAAGGAAGAACATTTAAGGTAGCAGGAAGTATGAGCAAAAGCTCAGAGGAGGAAAAGAGGGCCATGTTGTTTACATACAGAACGAGCGTTCCAGCCACAGGAAACAGCAAAGACAAAGTAAAGTCCCCGAGAGAGAAATAAACTTGATGTGTACAGGCCAGTGGCTGGAGTGGAGTAAGCAGAGGGGAGACTAGCAGGAAGAGATGAGGTTATAAAGATAATGGATCAGATCATGTGGAATCTTATAGCCACTTTAAAGAGTCTGGCTTTTACTCTGAATGAGATGAATTTTATACAGAGCATGTGTATAAAAGATCTGACTTAAGTTTTCATAGGATCACTGGTTCCTGTACTGAGAATAGACTTGAAGGGGAACAAACTAGAAAAACAGAAGGTGGCACTCAGAGACAGAACGTGAGATTACAGGAGGGTTGTAGAGATTGATCCTGGAATGATTTTAGGGTATAGGGATGACAATGGGAATAAGTGGTTAAGCAGGGTAGAGGATAAAGTTGTTGGACAAGGTCAAGGAACTAAGTTGCTAATAATAGTTAAAATAGCACAGTTTGCAAGTGATTTATTCACTTATGTTGTTATGTGCTTTCTTAAAGAGGAAAAGGAGTAGAGTTGTGGTTATGAACTGGAAAATTGCACATAAGAAATTTTTGTATATCTGAGCATCTTATATCTTGTGGACTGCAGTGGAAAAATGTTTGAGAGCTGCTTTTCTAAGGTAGACTTACTTGGCTGCTGCTTGCAATCCACAGGCTCTGATAATCTGCACTGAAATGGAGACTGCTCGGGCAGCAAGAACTCCCTCTGTTGTTCTTGGTATATGCTTGTACCTTAGGCCCACATCCAGTAAACCTGAAGGATGAGGACATAAAGAAAAAGATAGAAAGGTGGGTGGGTTGAAGGAATCTCTGTTCTATAAAAACGCCAAGTCCTGATCAGGAAGGAAGGAAGAGGATAAACACTACAATCCTAATGAACAATTAGGGGCCTTAGCAATGAGTGAACCTGTCCATAGTCAGAATCAAATTATATTATGTATTTAGGAGTCATAAAGGTAGAACAGAAGTTACTATTTTCACTGTACATCCAATAAAAACTATGGCTCAGAGATTCAATTGCATGTCAAGATCATACAACTATCAGAGGCAGAACTTCACATTTTCTAAAATCTTAGTTATTTTTACAGAATTGAGATGGACTCTAGCCTTTCTTCTTTTTAAATGTTTAAAAGGTTTTCACACTCTTATACTTCTATTACTCTCCTGCCACCACCACCTGAAATCCTACTATCCCACTATCATATTTCAGGGAAAGCTTTAAAGAACAACAGAACAAGCTGATCAGTGAAGGTCAGGAGGAATAACTCAATCTTAAATCAAGGCAAGATAAAACCTTTTGTTTTGGCAGACACTCTCCAGCAAGCATGTACAGTAACTTGACTTAGGAAGCTAATCCTAGTACCTATGATATACTTGGAAGGTAGGTCATCCTGTTGGAACCATTAGGATATTGGTTCCCCAGTGGTGGTACATGTACCCCCAGGAGTATGTGCTGGGTAGTTCAGGGGTATGTGAAAAATAGTCAGTATTGGCGAAAAAAACAAGTAAAGTGAAAAGATGAAAAATGTTATTTATGGAACAGTAAATGTTAAGTTTGAATTAATGGAGACACTTCAAAATTAGATCACATTAGGGAATGATGATCGGTAAGGTTGTGGCTATGAACCCTTCCCCCAAATGTTGTTCTACCAATAATTAACGCACAGTTTTAGAATAACCCATTTATGATGGTTCTAGAACTTCTCCAAACATAAATACATCTGTAGCCAGACTGTTTGATAAGTTTAGTTATTGATTTCACATTAAGATAGGCATTAAGCAAAAGTGTCGATATTTAAGAGCAGCTATTTTAAAAATAAGGGGTACAATTTATAGAAAGGGGTTTTCCCACAAGTGGAAAAAGGTTGGGAACCACTGCATTAGTATATAATTCAAAACTCTAAATTCTAATTAATTCCTTCCAACTTTAAACCTAACTTTCTCTTTCCTTACGGTGAATTTCCAGTTCATGTTATATTCCACCCATCCCACATCTACTTATGTTGCCTTGGAATAGTAATTCTCTGAGCACACTTATAATACACGTACATAGGATTTAGGTTGTGAGAACTTACTAAATGCTTGCTCAAGTCAAAAGTGAAATGAGACAAGCCACATTTATACAGTCTATGGAACTATGAATTTTCTAAAATTATATGCAAAACTTGCAGTGTATATTCTACATGCATTTTTCTAAGAGAAGATGTCTCAGTTTTCCTGATTCTTAAAAGAGGTAAGTACCACAAAATGTGAAGAACCACTAATTCAGAGAGAAAAGGAGTATTTATGTGTACTGACTTGGAAAGGGAAAGACAAACTGGTCTTCAATTACCTGATGATTGGTTCCTCAGTTCTTTCCTGTTCTCAAGCACGGGGGTTAAAGGAAGATTAAAGGTCTGTATTCCCACATCCTCATGGTGCTGCATGGTCACCATGGCACAGATCCTCGATAAGGGCAAGGTTCCCTTGGCGACCATCTGGTCTCTCACATTAGGATAATAGTATCTGTAAGGCCACAAAAGCACAAGCTGTCAGATGGAAGGATTAGGAGGATGAATGATTAAATCTGCCTCAGGGATCAATTTTCAGTATCTAGTTATCTTTGGAGCCTAATCTGTATTTGTGGTATGCAGCTGTGGTTGTGTCAGGCTGGATTTACTGCCCAATATGTGGAGGAAGAACCCCATAAATTATACCTTGTGTTGAGGACAAAGTCCAGCTTCCCACAGGCTTTTTGTATGAGGTTATCTGCCTCTGGCCTGGACCTCTGGGAGTAGCCACTCCTGAAAGCATCCATCCTGCAGTAGCACAAGTGGTTCTAAGTAGAACAGTTCCAATCTCTTTGTTTGGCTTTAGGTTCAAGCCCCCTCAAATTTGGAGGGGTAATGAGGATCTGTTAGTACCTACACTATTTCCTTCTCATGTCAAAATATCCCATTCATAGATCAAAAAGTTACAAAAGCAAATTTTCACCTGATTCTGTTGAGGAAAAGTTTCTGGCAAGTGGATGCTACTCTTCCTTAGTTTTGTTCCTGATGCTATTTCCTCTCCTTTTAGATTTATACTCTCTTGGTCATTTCAGTTGGTTGATTGGGGGTGAGAATGCAAAGGGGGCGGCCGAACACCTGTTTTCATGCCATTACCTTTCCTGTTAATCTGCCAGAATCTGTGACATGAGTAAAAGGAAGGATGCTCTATGATTGTGTATTTCCTTTCTAGGAACAGGATTAGGTTCTCCACACTGTACCTGCACCAGATTTCAAAGTGGACTCCACCTCCAGGCACAAGTGCCTGTGGAGAGAAGGCACTGAGTAGGAACCTCTGCACTGGAACTTCAGTTGGCAACAGGAGAGAGTGATGGTGCTCACTATTAAAGATGGGATCTGGAACACAGAGTGTGGCTGCCGATCTGAAAGGCTTCAAAGTGATTCCTTTGGAAAAGCAAAGCAATTCAAAATAATCCAGCACATCATTTAGTATTGCACATGTAGTAAGACAGTATGTAAATATCCAATATTATTCAATTACATCCTCACAACATTCTCTAAAGAAAATAAAGTAGGTATTATTACTCCTACTTCACAGATGAGAATATGGACACCTTGAGGTTACATGGTGAACCCAGAGGTCTTAGAGCTAGTAGGTCAGACCTGGAGCCAGAATTTATATCTTCAGACTATGTTATTCCCACCAGGTCCATTTCCCTATGAGCTACCGTATTTAAGTTCTCATGATAATACAGAAGAGATCCCTTTGTTAGTGTACAATGAATGAGGGTTCCAATTTTTCCACATCCTTGACGACACTTGTTAGTCTGGGTTTTGTTTGTTTTTTAAATTATAGTCATCACAATGGATGTGAAGTGATATCTTGTGGTGGTTTTAATTTTCATTTCCCTAATGACAAATGATGTTGAGTATCTTTTCATGTGCTTATTGACCATTTATATATCTTTGGAGAAATGTTTATTCAGACCCTTTGCCTATTTTTTAATTGGGTTGTCTTTTTCTTATTGACTTACAAGAGTTCTTTATATATTCTGGGTACAAGTCTGTTATTTGAACCTCAAAATCAATACTGGCAGTGCTTCTGCAGTTATTTGCTGACATGCTCAGAATAGCAAAAATATATGTGTTACCAGACTTGCTCATTTTCAGCTGAGGTCAAACGAGGCAACACTCTACCTTCTTGTTTCAGAGCTCCCAGGAATGACCAGAAAATAGAGAAAATAGGGAGCAGTGCAGTGTAGTGGAAAAAGCTCTGGCTCTGGGGCCAGTTGGATGGGGTATGAATGCTAATCCTGGCACTTGTTAGTAGGGCAGCCTTAGTCACTTAACACTTCTGAACCTTGTTTTCTCTTTTGTAAAATAAAGAAAACAAAATTGACCAGGATAAGTTGTTCTGAAGATTTAAGATAATAGCTATGTGAGATATGTATATGTTTATATTTCCCCCCAGGAGCAATGGTTCAGTATTCTCTAATTCAGTGTTCTTGAAGACTTTATAGAATATAACTATTGTGGATAATGAGAATCAACAGTATGTTTATAGATAAAAGTAGGCAAGTAAATGATACAAGATGGGACAAAATGTAAATAACTGACAGATCTAGATAAAGGGTATACAGAAGTTCTTTGCACTAGTTTCACAACTTCATACATTTGAAGTCAAATCAAAATAAAAATTACCAAAAAAATTTTAAGAAAAGAAAAATAAACACTTAGCCTATCTTCTATACTGACCAGGTAAGACTAGAAACACTGAGGAGCACAAAATTCACACTGGAAAAAATATTTCTAAGTATAGCCAAAGAAGAACCACAGAAGAATGAGAAGGTGTAACCTCCGAAACCTACCATTTTCAAAGAACTCGGGTCCTTTTAGCACATTAGATTGACAGTCTTGAACTGGAAAGTAGTACTGGACATAACAATCTGCTTCTCCCCAGACTGTTGCCTGAAGCGGGGCTAGCCCTTTAACCTTATCTACATGGAGCTCAAAGTGGTGCTCTGTTAGTCTGTTTCCTTGGTCCTCTGCCTATTAAATGAAACAGAGAGACTGGTGAGCTTTAAAGAGTAATTTGCTTAGAATATTCCTGCTTCCTTATGAAGTCTGAGTATGGGTGAAGAAATAAGCATAATTAATTAGCTGATACTAAAACAGATAATTTTCATTGTATATAAATCTTATAATTGCTGACTGTAATCATATTAAAATGAATTTATTTTAGACTGAGACTGAGTCAATACTGTGAAATCCATAAATGTATTTAGTATGTTAATAAAAAGAAAAAAAACCATGAATATCTCAATAAAGGCTAAAAAGCCATTTGATAAAATTCAACACCTGTTCCTAATTCTCAAGAGCACTGAGAATAGAAGGTTATATCTTTAGTAGGATAAGGAACACATATTTGAAACAAAATGGATTAATTTACTTATTATTTTTAATGAAGTGAGTAATAACAGCAAAACTATTTATTAGTGGTAAAGACTATCTGGGGAGTTAGTGATTACACTATTGGCGAAGGTACTTAATAATGTAATTATTATTTACTATGACCCAGGGACTGTACTAAGCTCTTCACTTATATTAGCTAATTGAACATGCATAGTTAAAAACATTGGAATCAGGGTCTGTACTCAGGTAGTCTGACTCCACAGCTAAAGTTCTTTAACGCTCTTCTATACAGCCTCAGCAGATATTAGGTAACTGGATATTCAAGGGGGAATTCAGAATTCAGATAAGGGTCAGATAAGACATATTTAACATTTGAACTACTAATCCAATAAAATTGGAACAGAGATTGCATGAAATCTTTGCTTTGAAATTTAAAAACACATGTCAGTGATATGTGCTCAAATATCTTCCTTACAGAAACAGAAAACTTACAATTTGATTCTTCAGAGAAGAAAAATATAGGAAAAATAACCTCTTCAAATTATAGCGGCTGCTTAATTTGGCTGTACAGTATTACAGTAACTTAATAATTCAGTTCTTGGAGTGTGAGAGGAAACAAATTGTGTTTGTCAGTATCTAAGCTTTCAACGACTTCTTTTGTGCATATGGTAACATTTTCTAACTTTCAGTATGAAATTTAACAAAATCTCAGTCTACAATGCAATGTGAGGGCCATAGAACACCTAATAAGATTTGGAAATATCATAGATGATTTTTCTTTATTGGTGCTTTTATGTCATTTTTAAATAAAAATAAAACTATTGATAAACACTAAAGAAACAAATTATGGGAGTTCCCTGATGGTGTAGTGGCTTAAGGCTTCGGCGCTGGCACTGTCAGTGCTGCAGCCTGGGTTCGATTCCCAGTCAGGGAGCTACTCACATACCAAAAAGCAAACAAACAAACAAACAAACAAACAAAAAACAAATTATTAGAGTTCATAACAAATAAAAACCTACTAACAGATATTTTTCTAACAGTTCTTTCTTTGCTAGAGAAATTAGTCATTCAGATTCAGACTGGAAAATATAACATACTTAAATGGTAGAGAGACTGAGATTTGGTTTTATGAGATAGCAAGAGACAACCAAATATGATACAATAGGATACGACATAGTGGATTCAGAGTGAGAAGACCTGTGTCTGAACCCCAATTCTCCCATTTTTAGCTATGGATCCTGGCCAAATAATACAATTTCTTTGATTCTCTGTTTCATCACCTATAAAAAAGAATCACAGTGGCCCATCTCATGTAGTTGTTAGAAAAATAAACATGATAAAAGTATGTCAAGGTGCTTCCTCAATTATACAGCACTATACAAAACAGATTACTTATAAGTTATTAGAAAAGCAAGGAACTTCACTGGAACTTTCCAACATGGATTTGGTTAAGAAACAATTACGATTGTATTGGCTTAATGTTTGGGATCACTCTCCGTCTCTCACCCTCAATTTTCTTCACTGTATTATCTTTTTTATTTTAAGACTGTTTTTTTAGAGCAGCTTGAGGTTCACCCCAATATTTTTTAAAGGCAATTAAATAGTAAATTAGAGGATTAAGATCTGATTGTCCAGTTAGATTTTCTTGATAAATTCAAAGAAATCAGAGGGATACAGATATCCATTTAAGCCATAAAGAAAAAATATCAATGATTCCTTTGATCTACAGCAAGCATTGGAGTGCAAGCATGTTCTTTTTTTTTTTGCTTTTTGGTACGTGGGTAGCTCCCTGACCAGTAATCGAACCCAGGCCACAGCGCTGGCAGCACCAGCGCCGAAGCCTTAAGCCACTACACCATCAGGGAACTCCCCAAGCATGTTCTTTTGTTAAGTTTTTCACTCCTGAAATAAGGATTTGGGGCAATGGTTTCACTATAACATGCAAGATAAAATGAGATTATGATACTTGAAATCTGCTAAGAGAGTAGATCTAAGTGTTCTTATCACACACACAAAAAGAGGTAACTAAGTGTTGAATACATTAATTAGCTTGATTGTGATAATCACTTCACAACATAGACATATATCAAAATATCACATTGTACACCTTAAAGTGAGATTATGGTAAACAATCAAGTATTTAGTCACTACCATAGCAACAGGTGCTACAGATGGCTGGTCAAGTAAATGGGCTGGCCTAGAGATGAAGGGAGGAAGTGTTCCTTCTTCATTCTTTAATCTCTGTAGTGCTATTATCTGATCTGAAGAACCCATAGCTAAAAAGACTCGAAGACTCCCGTTTTGCTGGCCTGAGAACACATCAATCACAGGCATGTAGCTGTCGACAGCAACAACTGGGTACTGAGCATCAAGCAGCAGGCGAGAAATCTTGGGATCTCTAAAGGGAGAGAAATTGTACATAAACAAAAAATGAACAGTCTGTACCAAGAAATCAAACAGCCTTCCAATAAGTCAATACTCCATCTAGGTGCTGGGTAATGATAAGTGAGGTACAGCAAGCAAATCTGAAGATCTAAAAGACAACACTTAGTACAGAAATCTTGCAAATAGCTGATGTAAACAATACTAAACTTTTGTGACACATCAACTATTAGTTTTGTCAGGTGGTAACCTATGACAGTAGAGCTTCTTGTTTTTTTTTTTTGTTGTTTTTTTTTTTTTTTTTGCTTTTTGTTATGTGGGTAGCTCCCTGACTGGGAATCGAACCCAGGCCGCAGCACTGACAGTGCCAGCACGGAAGCCTTAAGCCACTACACCATCAGGGAACTCCCACAGTAGAGCTTCTTGGTGAGGAAAGTGGACTCTAGAGTCAGGCTATCTGGGTCCTAACCTGGTTCTACTATTTATGATATATGACATGTTACTTAACTTCTCTGTGCCTCTGTTAACTCATCTGTAAAATAAGAAAAATAAACATTACCTGCCTCAGAGGATTGCTGTAAGGATTAAATGACTTGATGGGGTAAGATTCTTAGCACAAGGTCTGAAATATGGTTAAGTGGTATTTGTAAGACTGCTTTTACATAAAAGAAAAAGCAGAAACCATGGTGAAATTGAAAAAACTCCTCTAAAGCACTGGGCTATTCATGTTTGCAAACCAAAAGAATTCCTCTTCAATCCATACAAAGTTAAAGATGTAAAATAAAGAATACCCCCCCAAAATCCTATTTACTTGAATGACATGTAAAACTGATGGAGGGGGAGTTTCACTAGCCCAAGCAGCTTGTCTTGTCCTGGGCTCCGCAACTTGTTCCAAGTTTCGATTACCATCACGTTGTTCTTAAGCCTTTCCAGGTATTTGGGAGACAGAGAGACAGGAATCACCTGGGGAGAGGAACAACAAAAAAACAAAATCCTCCACCTGAGACAAATAATTAATTTATACTTTATTCAACATACACTGTCTGACAATTAAGTTCGTGAACTCATTCTAGAAGTAGTGCTACATAACTTATTGCTGAATATCACTACAGTCACCTTCGAAGTACTCCCCTTGGGAAGCCATGCACCGATGCCAGCACCTAGTCCAACCTGCAAAGCAATTTTGGAACTCTTTCTGGAATGGCTATCAGAACTATTGTTGTATTACCCTTGATGTCCTGAACAATATCAAAATGTTTACCTTTCAATATTTCATTGATCTCCAGGTAAAGAAAAATGTCACTGGGGGCCAGGTCAAGTGAGTACAAAGGGTGGTTCAATTCAGTTATTTTTACTGGCTACATGCTCCCTCACAGACAGTGCTGTATGAGCTGGTGCATTGTTGTGATGCAAGAGCCATGAGGTGTTGACAAAAAGTTCAGGTCCTTTTTGTCTTTTTCATGCAGCTTTTTCAGCACTTCTAAATAGTAAACTTGATTGTCTGTCTAGTTGGTACAAATTCATAATAAACAATCCCTCTGACAAAAAGGTGAGCAACATCATTTTGAGTCTCGATTTGGACTGATGAAATTTTTTTGGTCATGGAGAATTGGCTGACTTCCATTGTGCACAATGACACTTTGTTTCAGGGTTGCATTCGTATACCCATGTTTCAGCACCAGTGACAACAGGGCCCAAAACATTGTCTTGCCTCTCCAAAAGGTCTTGGCAAACTTTGACTCTCCTTTGCTTTTCATCAGTGAGCTACCTTGGGGCCATTTTTGCACACACTTTTCTCATGCAAATATTTTCAGTTAAGATTTTCCTGTTTCTCTATTGATGTTTACTTGGTCTGTTATGCTTCTCACAGTCAGCTGATGATTTTGATGCATAACAGGATGAATTTTCCAATGTTTTAGTCAGTTCTGCTCATGACTGGCTGCCCTGACCTCTCTTCATCAGTGACAGTTTCTCTCCCCTCAGAAAAAATGTAATCCATTTGTACACTGCTATTTTCTTCATGGCATTATCCCTATAAACTTAGGACTAACAAGTCCCTGATTTCACTTCCACTCTGGCCAAGTTTAACAAGAAATTTAATGTTTGTTCGTTGCTCTAATTCAAGCTTCAACATTCTCATGATGGCACACAGAAAACAAAGACAATAATGAACACCATGCAGTAAGACACCGCCATACATCAACACAAACACAGCTGTGAGACACAGCTTTACCAAGGTTATGAACTGAGTTGTTCATACAGCGCTGCCAACATAAGCGTATGGTGGCAAGTTCGCGAACTTAATTGTCAGACCTTGTACATTTACTGAAAGCATACTGTGTGCCATGCACAGTGCTAGAAGCTACAGACATTAAAAGAAAATCCCACTCTGAATTCTCAGACTGTATCTTCAGTCTAAAGTCGTAGTTTAGTGTCAGAGATCAACATGCGAGTATATAAAGGCTAAATATAAAATGTTATGAGTTCTCTGATAACAAAGCTCATATAGATGGGGCATCATGTACACAGAGAAGGCTATCAAACATAACAATCAGGGTGCCTGTCAACTCATTCAACCTTCTGAAGGCAAAACGACCCATTTGTAAACCCCTGCTGAAACAAAGATGGCTACTGACTAGACAAGGGTTGAGTACCTAATCAAAGGGAGCTAATCCTGTTTCGGTGGTATGGCCCAGTGCAAAAAGCTCTGCCCAAAAGGTGTTGTAATAAATAGCATGGCCAACCATTCACCTAGATATTCAGTGTAAAATCACTCCAGAATTGGCCAGCCAGCTGATAGCTAAAGGAGGAAAGTCACAAAGAGAACCAGAGATCTAGAGCTAACATCACATCAGTCAAATTAATGACAGAATCAAGAGCTCACCCAATTTCAAGAAACCCAATTAATAGTACAACTGCAACGGCGGAGGAGAGATAAGTCCCAGTGGTGAAACCGACAGAAAACAAGAGAGGCAAAAGGGTAAAATGAGAAATGATTTAAGGTATGATGAGAAGATGACCAGAAGAGTAGAGAACAAGAGCAGAGGTATTTTATATCCACCTAAGAAATTCCAATTATAGAAGGTACACTGAGCACATTTATTCTGTTCCCTGAAACTAAAAAAAAAAAGGAGAACACATCCACCTAACCTACAAATAGGCAGATTTCAAAGAGAACTGCTGGGAGTAAGTAACCCTGAATCTTAAAGATAAGTATGAGTTAAACAAGGAGAAGGACTGGCAACAAAATGGTCGCATTAGAGGGACCTCTGAAAAACTCCTCTGGAGATTACAACTAATAAAACACCTATACCTCAACCAAGGACCCTCTATACAACACACAATCGCAGCTAAGAAACCCACTCGTTGCATTAAGGTAACTGCAGGTGGGCAGAGAGTAAAACAAAGGAGAAATAAAAGAGTCTGAAGAGCTGGGGTGGCTGCGCAGAGGTCCATTTGGAACTCTATCACTGGGGGCGGGAGGAAGAAGAAAGCGGTTGGGAGAGTGCTGCGGGCCTCATTCAGTCCTTGGGACAGAGGAAAGGGGGCCGAGATGTGGGGGCATGCGATACCACAACCACCTACCTCACTTTGGCCCCAGGAGGTGCAGACCCGGTGGGAAAATGCAGTGGCTGGAATGTACTTTAGTTTCCAGAGAAAGAGAGCAATGGAAAGGTGAGGAGCCGCAGCGAGAATGCTCAGGCCAGGAAGGAGAAGGAAAGAGAGCGTGTATTTCTCAGCCCACAACCAGCATAATCTGAAAGATTAGCAAACAGGACAGGTGACCCCAAGGCCCAGGGTAGAGTTTCCATACAGAACAAACCAAGAACAGAAAGGCACAATCAAGCCCAAACTCCCTTCATGACCACCGCAGCCACAGGAAGAAAACAAAACCACAAACACCACTCTCCCACAGACCTCTGCCCACCCAGTATCAGCAACAAACACCAAAGAAACTGCAACAGTGAGCGTCCAAAGAGGCTGCAAAAATGAGAAAACAGAGAAAGGCAGCTCAAATTAAAGAGATGGGGACAGATGACCCATCAGAAACAGAACTGAAAGCAACGATTATAAAAATGCCAAAGGAACTGAATGATAATTTCAACAGAGAGATAATAAGCATTAAAGAAGACTTAGAAACCATTATAAAGAGCCAGAGAGATAACAATTAGATTAACTAAAAAGAAGAAGGGAATAAAAGTCACTAAAATAGATAAAATAGAAGTATAAAGCAACGATTTGCAAAAGAAGCCAGCCAGATTAATTAGAAAATTATTTCCAAAAAAAGGAAGATAGATTGAGATTCCTCTGAGACTGCAGCAAATGTAAAAATATCGGAATAATAGTGGTGTTGGAAGGGACAGAGGAAAAGCAAGGGATCAAGAAATTATTTGAAGAAACAATGACTGAAAATTTTCCTAACCTGGCAAAGGAAATAGACATGGAAGTTCAGGATGCACAGAGAATTCCAAACAAGATGATCCCAAACAGGAATACACTGAGATACATCATAATTAAAATAGCAAAAGTTAAAGAAAAAGAGAAAATTCTAAAAACAGCAAGAGAAATTCAAGTAGTAACTTATAAAGGGACATCCATTCGATTCTCAGCTGATTTCTCACCAGAAACTTTACAGGCCAGAAAGAATTGGCAGAAAATATTCAATGTAATGAAAACCAAGAATCTACAACCAAGAACAATATATCCAGCAAGGCTAGCATTCAAAACTAAAGGACAGATAAAGAGCTTCTCAAATAAGTAAAAGCTAAAGGAATTCCTTACCACCAAACCAGTACTACAAAGAATGTTCTTTAAGATGGAAGGAGGGATGGAAGAGTGGGTAAAATAAGGGAAAGGGATGGAGAAATTTAGTTGGATTGTTAACAGAAAATTGAAAGCAACAAAGAAACAAAACTCATGAACACAATCAATAATTTAGTAGTTACCTGAGGGTAAGCGGGTAGGAGGGGTGGATGAGAAGGGACAGGGACACAAATATGTGGTGAGGGAAAGAGAACTGATTCTGGGTGATGAACACATAATACAACACCTAGAAGATGTAATGTAGAATTTTACTAATCAATGTCACCCCAAAAAATTTAATAATAAAAAAAAAAGTAAGCAGGCATTAACCAGCATAAAATGTCATGCCTAATAGGAGTCATGAAAGCTGAGAGGAAATTCCAGGTAGAAGGAACAGGATATGTAAAGACACACAGAGGTAGGAAAAGAGAATATTCAGGAAATTGCAACTAGCTGAGCATAACTGGATATCTAGTATGAAGGGAAGAGTGGTAAGGGTCGAGACTAGAGAGGTATAGATAGTTCTTAAAGTGCTTTGTAATCCAAACTAAGGATTTGGACTCTATCCAGAAGGCTGTGGGGAAATCACTAAATAGTTTGAAGCAGGGGAGTAAATATTCAGTTTAGTGTTTTAGAAAGATCATTCCTGTTGGTGCATAGAGGAAGAAATGGACAGGAAGTGACCACCAACAGGTAGGCCAGTTGGAAAGCTATTTGGAATGAGAATGAGAGACTGAATGAAACCTATGGCAATGAAATGGAGATAAGAGGATTTAATCCAGAGAAAATTAAGTTGGCAGCATCTACTGGACGTGGCAAATAATTAAGTAAGGAAGAGTCAAGGACAACTTTTAGATTCTGCTTGGGTTTCTGCCTAAATTAAAATATGAATTATGGCAGGAGGAGAAATAAGATTTGTAAGAAATAATAAATTCAGATTTGGACATACTCAAATTTATTCATTCATTTACACATCTTTATTGAATACTTGGGATGTGTTAGGTGCCAAGTGTAAAGTGCTTTGGAGACATTCAGGTGAGGAGTGACTAGCAGAGAGTTGTGAAACTAGAGGAATCTGGCCTACACAGAAGTATGGATTTGGAAGTCATATAAATGAGAGCTGGAGCTATGGGAGTAGATGTGGTGACTTTGGGGAAAAGAAGGTTTGGAAGAATTTCAAGGATAGAGTAATTAAATAGAAGTGCTGGGGTCACTACTCTTTTCCTACTGGCCCAATGACTAAAAAAAAAAAAAAAAGTTGTTGAGTCAGAAAGAAAATATTAAGTACAGAGTTATAAAAATCAAGGAAGGAAATAATTTAAGCAATAGCATCAAATTCTACAGAAAAATCATGTAAGGTGAGTGTTGAAATAAGTGGAGGAACAAATGAGAGTGAGAACAAAATATATTTAAAAAATAAAGGAGAGACTGGAGAAATAGAATTTAAAAAAAGGTGTGTGTGTGGGGGGGGTGAGTTTAACTAATCAAAGCCCTAGAGGAAGCAACAAGGAATAGAACTCAGAATTCAGGTAAAAGACATAGTGGGTAACTGAGAATAAAAAGAAATAAAAGACATAAACAATTTTAAAAAATATCATTTCCTCTTCCCATACAATAGTGGGATTGGCTCTGCATACCAGAATTACAAAGGTCCTTGCAGGTTTGAACAATCCACATTTCTTTTACAATGGCATTATGATTTGAGAAACATAATTGTCTGCTAACCCCATATATCCCTAATGGATATGACATGTTATGGCATGTACAAAGTTACCTGAGAAAAGTTAAAGACTGGTTTTGTTGTGCCCCATGCGATGACAGATCTGGTGACTTCCTCTGTGCTGAAGAGTTTGCAATTTAAATAAACATTGCATGGTGGTTGTTTCTCACATTCTCCAGTTATGAAGTCTTTCCCATCTGGCACCATCAAAAGCACATGTAACAGCAAAACACTCTCTTCTGTTGACCTATTTGTCTGATTCACTAAATTGTTAGAGGCTGGCACAGCCATGAAAGTTGAAGGATTTGATGCAAGAGGGCTTGGTGACTTTGGGTTGGGAAGCACCAAATTCTGTGCTGCTTCTGTAGTTTCTTCATGAACTTGATTTAGGTTCTGTAGATTTTTGGTACAGGTAACATGTTGGTTAGATGCTGGTAGTGTCTTATCTGGATGTGTTAGAGCACAAAGTGGGGTATGTTGGCTGCTGCTATTTAACTTCGTCTTGACATCAGTGAAATCTTTGTTATCTGTAACAAGCTCCACAGTTACCTATAGAACATAAAAGAGACAGAGTTAGTAGGAATCTTTTCTAGAATCTCAAAATCAGAGCTAGATGCAGCATGGGATTATTAGGAAATAAATTAACTCATCCTCAAATATCATAATAGTAAGAACATTAATAGTCTGCATACATATTACCTTACCAGGATTAAGAACAGCTAAGCAGGTGGCTCATTAATAATACAAGATGAGCCTGGAACATCATCATGTGTGAGAAAATAAGGACGTGATCAGAAAAGGATGAAAATGTACAGAAAGGACACAGACTCCAGTTGAAGTTAGCTCCAACTGGCTAAATCTGGGACAACTTGAGCATCAAACTGAGTAACACTAATGGATTGTAACTCAATGAATAATGTAAGACTTCATGCATCTATACCAATATAAATAAACATGGTAGAAAGGTCAACTCTTCTGTATAATAGAATACCAATTAATAAATGTACAAGGAATGGTGGAGCTAATGGTAAAGTTAGGAAATCATCTTTCAATCATTATAGTAGTAAATGATTCAGGTAAATCCCAATGGAGGACATCTGATAAAATAACTGGCCTTACTTTTTAAAAATATCAAAGTACTGAAAGACAACAAAGAAGAACTGTTCCAGACTAAAACAGATGAGAGAGATATGACAATTAAATGCAATGGATGATCCTGGACTGGAAAAACAATGTGACAAAAGGAAGTCTGGCACAATTGGTAAAATTTGAGTCTGGACTATAGATATAGTATCACTGTTAAATATATTTTTATAACTATACAGTATTAGGTATGATAATGTCATTGTTATTATAATAGCAAATATACAGCAGAATTTAGGGAGAAAGAAGAATGGTGTCTATAACATATCCTTAAATTGTTCAGAAAAAAAATTGTGTGTGTGTAAAGAGAAAGCAGGGAGGGAGGGAGACAAAAAGGAGAAAGAAAAGGAAACAGAAAGAGGTAGACACCCAGTAATAAAGCAGATGGGACAAATATTAATAATTGGTGAGTCTAGGTAAATGGTATGTTGAGTTCTCTGTATTATTTTTGCAATTTTTCTAAGATTGAAGTTACTTTTTTTAATTTTTAAAAAAATTTTTTGGGGAGTTCCCTGGTGGTGTAGTGGCTAGGCTTCGGCATTCTCAATGCTGAGGTCTGGGTTCGATTCCCAGCCAGGGAACTACCCCTCCAAAAAATTTTTTATTTTTATTATTTTTTTTATTATTAGATTTATTGGGGAGACATTTGTTAGCAAGAATTACATAGGTTCCAGGTGTCCAATTCTACAGTGCATTGTCAACTTGTTGTAAAATAAGTTCACCACCCAGTATGAGTTCTCTTTTCATCACCATAAAAATATGGAACGCTTCTTGAATTTGCGTGTCATCCTTGTGCAGGGGCCATGCTAATTCTCTCTGTATCGTTCCAATTTTATTTTATTTTATTTTATTTTTTTTTTTGGTATGTGGGTAGCTCCCTGGCTGGGAATCGAACCCAGGCCGCAGCACTGACAGGGCCAGCGCCAAAGCCTTAAGCCACTACACCATCAGGGAACTCCCAATTTTAGGATGTGTGCTCCTGAAGCGAGCGCTGAAGTTACTTTTAAAAAGATAAAACTGTTAAGCTAAAGAGGATGCAAGATAAATGATGAAGAATGAAAGTGGTCACTATTATGAGACTGAATTAATAAAGAAAAGGGGAGGAGTTCCCTGATGGTGTAGTGGCTTAAGGCTTTGGCACTGGCGCTGTCAGCGCTGCGGCCTGGGTTCACTTCCCAGTCAGGGAGCTACCCACATAACAAAAAGCAAAAAAAAAAAAAAAAAAAGAAAAAGAAAAGGGGGCTTCCTGTTTTAATAAAGCAAAATTCTTTAGCAAAATATAGATAGCAATCTATCTAAAAGTACTTCTTTCAACCGAGCCAGGATAGAAACAATTTCTAGTCCATCATTCTACTTATCACCTCTTATTTATTTATTTATCTATTTATTTATTTATTTATTTTTATTGTTACTTATTGGGGTGACATTTGTTTCTGATTTTAAATGCTAAGTCCAGGAGTTCCCTGGTGGTGTAGTGGCTTAAGGCTTCATCGCTGGCGCTGTCGGCACTGTGGCCTGGGTTCATTTCCCAGCCAGGGAACTAGCCACATACAAAAAAAAAAAAAAAAGCTAAGTCCAGAATGAACTAGGCAAGCAAAAAATAAAACTCTGATAACAGAAGACTAATGTGATGTTAATTTTTTGCAATGATAATCACGCAAGTCTTCAAAACTAAGTGGTATTATTAATAAAACGAGGAAGAGGGCAGACAGGTCTTCCAAGAAAAGGAAGCCGCATGAAAATCAAGAACAAAAGCATGGAGGTATAAACCAGCATGATAGTGTAGCGAGTCTTTACATAGTCTGACATGGGTATTGGTAGGAAAGCTGCAAGAGAGAAGGCAGCAGTGACAGGATGGGGTCTTTGGGGTGCCCTGTATTCTATTCTTTGGGTGATGAGGAGCCATGGAAATGTTTTAGGTGTATAGGCTGTGATGATTTAAAAAACTCACCAGGACAATAAGACAAAGCTATACTAAAGTCACACATTCAAATTCTGCCACCTAAGAAATTCTGATGCTTCTGAATACAAGAAAAGAACCCTCTCTCCAATAAATTATACATCAGAGAATTCATTCCACCGGGCACAAACTCTGTCACTTCTCTCCTTATTCACTGCCATTACTCTAGTCCAAGTCATCAACTATCTCTTTGCTAGACTAATGCAAGTCATCAATCATCTCTTTGCTAGACTAATGCAACAGCCTCCTCATTTTACCTCTTGCCCCCTACAATCTATTTTCCACACAATAATCTTCTAAAATGTAAATCAGATGTCATTCCTATGCTTTAATGTTCTTTGTTAGCTCTTGGGATAAAATCTAAATCCTTTACTCTAACCTACAAAGCTCTGAACGACGTAGCTGCTAGGAGTCTGCCTGTCTGATCTTACTTTCTACTACTCTCCCTTTTGGCTCACTACCCTGTGGCAACATTCTATACCTTGAAAACACCAAGACCATTCCCACTTTAGGGCTTTTGCAAGTGTTATTCCCTTTCTCCAGAATGATCTTCCCTATGCTTTTTACTTGGTGGCTTCTTCCTCTCATTCAAATCTCACCTTAAGTGTCAACTTCTTAGAGACACCTTCCCTGACTATCATCTACTTCTTCCCAGGTACTCACTATCAAAGCATACCATTTATTCCCTTCACAGCACGTCTGCTGCCCTATGTTAATATAAACTGCAAGAGTAGAGACCCTAATTTTCTTGTTCACTGCTATATTCTCAGGGCCAGCCAGTAATACATGCCCCATAAATACCTGACTGCCTGAATAACCATATTTTGCTGTGTATAATGCACACTTTTTTGCCCAAATTTGTGAGGGAAAAAATAAGGATGTGCATTATACATGGGTAGTACTAAATCTGTATCTATATAAACGTTTTTAATTCTTTTGTTTATGCTTATGAGTTAAAAGTGTAACTCCAGATATCAATAACAATGTCCGTATACAAAACAATACCCTGGAATACGATAATTGTTTTTAATTAAAAAAAATTTTTATAAATAAAATTTCTTATACCTTGTATGTTACTGTGTTTTGTAATTATTTGTTACATAAAATTTCATGTACCATAGTATGTTAAAAAACAAAAGCTAAAATTCCTTTATAACACAAAAAAACAAGTACCTAAATATAAACAAAATTTAGAATTAAAAATTTAAACAAAAGATTTTTTTCCTTGAACATGTGGGCCAAAATCATGGATGCTCTTTATACATGGGAGCACATTATACCCAGCAAAATACTGTACATCTATGTACCTTGAGGGGGCCAAGTGGAGTCTGACCATTTTCCTGTTGCACTGGAAGCTGGTTACTGAAACAAAGTATTTCAGACTGAATGACAGCTCTCAAAGGCAGTGATGCAGATCCAATGACTTCTGGCTGGAAGAAAAAGAAAAGAAAAAGTTTAGATTAAAGAGAAGCCACAGGGAACTTTAACTGAAGTGACAATATATGATGTCTTACAAAGGAACTCATGCTTTACGAAGTAAATAGCTTAATTATTTGATGGAGGCAACTCTAAATAGGAGCCCATATTTTGCCATATTTTACCACCCCTCTGGGTTTCACTACTTCTCCCTGGAAGATAACACAGGGTTTCATGAGTCATAAGCTGGTTGAAAAATTATCTTTTTATATTTTTAAGTGTGAGTTTTTTATGAAAAATGTTTAACTTCACTCTTAAAAATACAAAATGAAATGAAGATGATAAAAATTTTTACGGGGGGGGGGGGGGGGGTGCGTTTCCTGGTGGTATAGTGGATAGGCTTCGGCGCTCTCACCACCACAGACTGGGTTCGATTCCTGGCCAGGGAACCAAAAAAAAAAAAAAAAAAATTTTTTTTCTTTTGCCATTAAAGTTAGGAAAATAAAAAAATATCACTGATGATATCAAGGTTATGGAAAAACAGAGGCCGTCACATGCCTGAAGCTGGGAATATAAACTGGCAACATACTTTTGGACATCATATTGGGCAATAAATATAAAAAGCTTTTAATATTCATTCATACTCTTTGACCCAGTAATTCTACTTCTGGGAATTTATACTAAAGAAGTAATAAACAATTTATCAAAAGCTTATACACAAATAAGTATATTTTACAAGTTAACAAGAAATAACTAGATGTTTAATAATCAGAAATTACTAATTACAGCTCATTCCTACAATGAAACAATATGTAGCCATTAAAAGGATGTTTACTAAAAGTTTGTTTTTTATGTTTTTGGGTTTTTTTTTGTTCGTGGGTAGTTCCCTGGCTGGGAATCGAACCCAGGCCGCAGCGTTAACAGTGCCAGTGCTGAAGCCTTAAGCCAGTACACCACCAGGGAACTCCCCTAAAAGTTTAAATTGATATAAATAATATTTGTTGTAATGTTTGGTAAAAACAGGGTATTAAATTATATATAATAAACCTCCAAATATTTATAATTATATGAAAAAGATTAAACATATATTTTTTCAGAAAAATGAATAAAAACCCTTAAGTCAATGTTAAATACAAGAAAAGCAGAATAAAAATCACATACAAATTTATTTAATACTGTCGAAAACACATTTTATATTCACTTGAAAAAGATAAAGGAGACACACAAATATTAACAATAGTTATTGTTGGTGATGGGATTATATGTAGGCAATTTTTGCTTTTTAAAAATATTTTTCAAGTTTTTTATAAAAAAATGTATAATTCTTTTATAATTAGGAAAAAAGCCTTTAACTAGGTGATTCAATGTAAATATACTGAAATGTTTATAGAGGTCATCTTAAAGTTATGAAATTATGTGTTTTTCTTTTTCTTCCTATTTTTCTGTATTTTCCAAAAAGAACTTATATGGGGTTCCCTGGTGGTGTAGTGACCAGGCTTTGGCACTCTCAACGCCGTAGCCTGGGTTCGATTTCCAGCCAGGGAACCACCTCCCCCCAAAAAAAACCAAAAAAAAACAAAAAAGGAACTTACAGTATTTATAGCCTCTTAAAAAAAAACCAGAAAGCAAACAAGGTGTATTTCTCATGCTATCCATATGGAGGTCAAAGATGATAAAAGGTACTCCTATTGAAGAAGTAAAAATTGCTCATGACAGTTTATTGATTGCAAATGAATTTTATAAACTTGGAATTGGCTGATCAAAACAGCTGTTCTCATTATATTATTTTGGACATGGGCTGGAAACCTACTTTATGTATTCTGCCTTAAAAAAAGTAGAATCTCAAATTAAGGCTAACAGCCTATGTCAATTAAAATACTCAACTCTCCATATTAGGTTGCACGGTAAAGATATTTAAGAACTTAGGATCTGAAGTCAAATGACTTGGGATAGAGTCCTGGCTTTGTCTTTTACTATAGCTTGGGTGACCTTAGACAAGTTACTTCACCTAATCTCAGTATCTGTAAAATGAAGTGTCCCTAATTCAGAGTTGTGGTAATGATTAAATTTGACAGTGTACTCATGTAGAGCCATTAGCATATCCAGTCTATAATAAATAGCAAACAGACCATAATGTCTGGTGTATAACAAACAGAAAATTTAAAAAATAATACTAATAAATAATAATTATAAGGATTAGTATTGTCTGAGCCTAGAGAAATTCCTTGTTTAGGGAGAAATATAATTTTAAGTAGGCTCCAAATCCCTGGTGTAAATGGTATGGCAAAGGTCAAAATCACTTGAAGTACCTTTTTCTGTGGGGTTTTCTTTGTATAAATTTGGAAAATGAGGTTGGAATTCCACCAGTGTTCTATCATTGGGCCGTGAAACTGTACTGGAAACACAAATCTCTGCTGGAATTTCACCACTGTAAGGAGAAGGAGACACATAAGCACATGTCATATTACCCAACGAGAGCCATCATCATTCCATGCTTTGACACCACCCACCTCCCTTTCAAAGCTAACTAAAATATCTTTCAGGGATCTAGTCAGTGTAACTTCACAAAACTATTAGGGCTATAGGGACTGAAAAAACTAAGACAAAGAGAAAACCCAGGGTATAGTACAAAGAAGAAAAGTAGTGCTATGCTGTTGTGCTTGCTATGAGAAATGAATGACCAGCTTATGAGCACAAGATGTATAAAGAGATACCATAAACTTCACTGGGTATAAGGTAATTCCACTTAAATGTTTTCACAACAGAAGTGGTTATGCAGTGTAACAAAAGAAGGGGGCTGATGGCTAAAGGGTGTGACAATGAGGGAACTGAAGAGAAGGAAGAATTGAATTAAAAACTATAATAATGCAAATGAGTTTATCTTCTGACTGTCACACTCAGATAAGGTTCCAAGTGCTGACTTTAGTTAGCAGTGTTAGGCGGGGTACAGTCTGTCTCTTGGATGAAAAGGAAAGGCTTTATGCTATAATAGGAAGTGTAAATGGTACTGAGTCTGCTCACAGCTGTGGGGCTTTAACCATTTAAAAAAAATGGAATTTGGAACTCAAATTAGGTGGACCAGACATACTATTTTATTGTTTTTTTGTTTTTGTTTTTTGCTTTTTGGTATGTGGGTAGTTCTCTGACTGGGAATCGAACCCAGGCCGCAGCGCTGACAGCGCCAGCGCCGAAGCCTTAAGCCACTACACCATCAGGGAACTCCTAGACATACTATTTTAAATGGGACAGAAAACAATGGCACTGTCCTGTTTCAAATGGTACATATGGTCAGCCTAGTCTCATTGGGCTAAATTCAAGGTGTCGTGTCAGTAGGCTGACCATACATACTGCTTGAAATTGGACAGTACTGTTGTTTTCTGTCCTGTTTAAAATGTCAGGTCAGCCCAACTCAAATCCTTTAAGTTCTGTTACTAGTGACCATCTCAGTCACAAATTATCCCCTGTAAAAGGATTTTCCAGTCCATTCACTTCTAGACCCTTAAAATGGATCTGAAGAACCCTCACAAAAGATTCAGTTACAGAGAGAATTCACTATCTCTAGTACTCATTTAAACTGCCCATTTTGACCTACTGATCTATTATTTATCTTTGCCATCTTAATTCTTGACTTTGTTTACTTTTCTTGGTACTCATGGACAGGATCTAGGTCTTGCTATCTGTATCCACACACAGAAACTGTGAACAAAACGTCTGGGCCCAGGAAGCCCACATCCACTAGACAAGGTTATCTGCTTATCGTATTAAAGGAAGGTAAATAACAGCTACACCTCACTGGTGTGCAGAGAGGTCTGACTCAGATAATAGATGATAAAGCACTTTGGACACTATAAAATCCTTTGTATATAAACAGAACTCTATTTCATCTTGCACTATATTACCATATTTCTCACATAATTCTGTTTCTTAAGCTCATTGATTTTTTTAAACTACTAAAAATGAGTTAAGGCAATAATGGAAGAAATTCATGTAATAAATTGCTAATAATGTTCCTAGTCCAATCCATATTAGAGAGGCCCACAGATGAAAAGTGATTTTGTCTGAGATCACACAATTAGTGTGTGATATAACGAGAACTAGAACTGTATCTTCCAATTCCTGGCTTGATGCTTATTCCACACTTCCCCATATGATTGTCTTTAAGACATGGGGAGAAGTCAACCACTGTGGCCAACAATAAGGCATGACACATGATACAGATTAAGATATAGTTTGGAATAAAAAAAGTTCTAAGTTTAAAATCTAGTTCTACCATAAACCAGTTGTACTATCCTAGATAAGGTATTTAAATGGGTTTTTTAATTTATTTTTTATATGGGTAGCTCCCTGGCTGGGAATCAACCCAGGCCGCAGCGATGACAGCGCCAAAGCCTTAGCCACTACACCACCAGGGAACTCCACCTAGATAAGCTATTTAATTGATTTGTGCCTCAGTTTCCTCTTTCTTCATCTGTGTGTGTGTGTTTTAATTTAAGTATTATATGATTAATATACATAAAACACTGAGTAGAGTTCTTGGCACATGATTTAATTCCCAATAAATGTTAGTTACTCTTAGTTATAAACTATCGAGTTTAATACTTTTACATTCATTATCCCATTTGACCATCCATTAATCCCTTGTGTAAGAAAGGCACTTCTTTTTTTGTAGGTACTGTTAACTAAATCTCATGCATATCAGAACCATGTCTTTACTGTATCTCAATTTTACAGACAGGGAAACTGAAGCTCAGAGAAGTGTTAAGAATTAAGAAACTTGGAGTTAGGAGTTCCCTGATGGTGTAGTGGCTTAAGGCTTCAGCCGTGGCGCTGTCAGTGCTGCGGCCTGGGTTCGATTCCCAGCCAGGGAGCTACCCACATACCAAAAAGCAAAAAGAAAAAAAAAAAACAAAATAAAAACAAAACAAAAAAAAAAGAAACTTGGAGTTCCCTGGTGGTGTAGTGGCTTAAGGCTTCGGCGCTGGTGCTGTCAACGCTGTGGCCTGGATTCGATTCCCAGCCAGGGAACTACCCACATACAAAAACAACAACAACAACAACAAAAATTAAAAAAAAACAAAACAAAAAAGAATTAAACTCATCAACTGCCACATAGGTAGGAGGTAGAGTGGGAAGACCTGAGAAAAGCCAACATTTTTCTTTGCATGTGGGGTTTGATAAAAAGTTTAACTACATCAAGCTCCTAAAATATATTTATTTCAGTCAACAGGATCAAATATACATTCTCAAATGCTCTAAACCAACAGTATCCAATCTTTTGATTTCCCTGGGCCACAATGGAAAAAGAATTATCTTGGGCCACTCATAAAATACACTAACACTAAGGACAGCTGGTGAGCTAAAAAAAAAAAAGGTCACAAAAAAACTCATGTTTGAAAAATTTGTATTGGGCTACATTCAAAGCCGTCCTGAGCTACAGGTTGGACATGCTTGCTCTAAACAAACCTCCAGAGCTTCTGTTGCTATCGGTAATTTAAGCATACAACTCTAATTTTAAATGCCGTAACACTTCCTTAAGATGATGGGGAAAGTGAAACAATGTATTCTAGTAAAAAAGTACATTCAATGACTATAGGTGCTGTTTTTAAGGGTAAATAAGTATCTTTAATGTTTGTGCTAAATACACATGTTCTCACACTAAATGAGAAATAATGCATGTATAAAATTATTCATGGAAGCACTGTTTTAAATGGCAAAATATTGAAAACAATTTAAATACTGATCAATAGAGAGTGTTTAAATTATGGCATATCCACATTCATAAAACAGAATATTATATATTAATAAAGGGCTGAGGAAGTCCTTTATGTTCTGATATAAAAAAAAATTCTTAAAATAATACTGTTAAAAGTATAACAATGCATTATATAGATGCATTATAGAAATGTACATTTGAAACCTATATAATTTTACTAACCAATGTCCCCCCAATAAATTTAATTTATATTGTTTGTTTTTTGGGTTTTTTTTTTTTTTTTTTTTTTGATTTGCAGGGGGTGGGGGTATGTGGGTAGTTCCCGGGCTGGGAATCGAACCCAGGTTGCAGCGTTGACAGCGCCAGCGCCGAAGCCTTAAGCCACTATACCACCAGGGAACTCCCAATAAATTTAATTTAAAAAAGGTACAGAACAGTGTATATGGTGTATTAATAATTGGATAAAAATGGGGGTAGGTCAAATAAGAACGAACATATTTGCTTCTACATGCAAAAAATAGTGAGGATATTAAAAATACTTAACAATATTGTCTGCCTACAAAAATGGGACTTCGGAATTTTGAACTACATAAATAAATTATATTTAGCTCAAAAAAACAAATAAAACAAAGCAAAATAAAAAATTATAAATTCAACGTTACTATGTTGTACAGGAGAGTTACTTGAATGTATAGGAGAGTTAGCATCACATCTTTTACTTCTTAAACTACCTCCCAGAGAAGAAATTCAACACTCAATCTAGAGAACCAAGGCACTAAAGATATTCTGAAATCTGTTAGAAAAGCAGCTATAATTTGGGTGGCAGAAACATAAATGTTTATTATATTACCCCTTTTACTTTCCTGTACTAGAAATATTTGAAACAAAATAGAAAAAAGATAACACCAAAAAGCACAAACAACAAAAGAAATAGTTTAAAAAGAACTATATCAAAATTAAAAACTTTTGTTTGGTGTACTATTTAGAAAGTTAAAGGATACCCATAGAATGGGAAAAAATATTTACAAGACATAGATGTGATTAGGGTCTTGTATCCATATTATATACAGAACTCTGTGTTCTACCCATTTTAAAAGCTTTAAAATGAGCAAAGGAGGAGTTCCTCAGTGGTATAGTGGCTTAAGGCTGGCGCTGTCAACGCTGCAGCCTGGGTTCGATTCCCAGCCAGGGAACTACCCACATATTACCAAAAAAAAAAAAAAAAAGCGCAAAGGATTCAAACTGACATTTGTCCAAACAAGATATACAAATGGACAATAAGCATATGAAACAATGATACCATTTTATACTCACAAGGATAGCTAGAATTAAACCAAAGGAAAATAAAGGGTTGGTGAGGATGTAGAGAATTGGAACACTTAAACACTTATGGTGAAAATGTAAAATGGTGAAGCAGCTATTGAAGAGTCTAACAGTTCTTAAAAAAATTAAAACATACTGGTTACCATACGACCCAGCAATTCCACTGTTAGGTATATACCTAAAGGTAATGAAAACATGTATCAATACAGAAACATTACACAAAGGTACATAAAATGTGGTACAGCCATACAATGGAATATTATATAGTCATAAAAGGAATAAAGTACTGATATATACCCCAATATGGATGAAACTTGAAAATATTCTAAGTCAAAGAAGCCAGTCACAAAACTCACATATAATTCAATTTATATGAAATGTTCAGAATGGGAAAACTGATAGAGACAGAAAGTAGATTAGGAGTTGCTTAGTACTGGGGACTGAAGAGGGATTTGAGGAGTGAATGCTAATAAGTATGGAATTTCTTTTAGGGGGAATGAAAATGTTCTAAAATTAGATTGTGGTGATGGTTGTACAACCCAATGAATATATGAAAAAACATGAATTGTGCATTTCAAATGGGTGAACTGTATGGTATGTGAATTATATCTTGATAAACTTGCTTTTAAAAAGGGAATAGAAAAATGGCACTAGATGAAAGAATCTGATATAACCAAGAGTTCTGATTTGTTCTCTCAGCTATGTTATTGACTTGCAGCCTGTCAGGACAGTCATAGCAACTCTGGACTAGTTTCCTCACTTATAAAATAAAGGAATTAGAAAAGAATTCAAAATTCTTTCTGCCTCTAAGATTCTACAATACTGTAAGAGTCAGATAGGCATTAAGGCATTCAAAAATTCTTCCAGGGAGTTCCCTGATGGTGTAGTGGCTTAAGGCTTTGATGCTGGCACTGTCAGCACTGTGGCCTGGGTTCGATTCCCAGTCAGGGAACTACCCACATACCAAAAAGCAAAAAAAAATAAAAAATAAAAATAAAAAAATAAAAAAATTCTTCCAGAGCCAAAGGTCTAAGGAACAGAAGACCAGTCTCTCTCTTACTTCCATCTGTAACTTTACTGGATGCAAGTCGAATGACCTCAGTTACCAAAGTTGTCTTTTCCACTCCACTTTTGGTAAAGCCCACAGGAAAGTGATATTCCACAAAGAAGGTGCTAAAAAGTCAAAACAACAACAACAAGAAGTGATTAAAAAGAAAACCAAATAAAAAGCCTATTTTTCTGTCTGATAAATTCTATATATCTTTCAAGGTTCTACTTTCAGGACCTCAGGTCCTCAGAGGCAATACCTCCTCTCTCAAAGCCTTCATCAAACCTGCTAGGCAGAATGAAAGGTTCCTCTCCTTTGCTCCCTAGCACTTTTAATACAAAACTTCTAATATTTGACCCTTATTGCCCAACACAATAGATAGATAGCCATTGAAATATTTCTTTTTCCTGCGGACTGTAAGGTATATAAAAACGGATTTTGGCTTTTAATATTCTTTATTCTCACACATACCTAGCATAGTGCTTGGGACCTGATGGGGGATTCAATACATTTTTTTTTTTTTTTTGACTGAATGATACATATGAAAGCACCTTACCAACCATAAAGTGTTACAGAGTTATTTATTTATTATTATCAGACACTTTCCATTAATGTCAAGTATAGTTTTCCCATAGACATACCACTTTTTTGTCGTTGTCAGCTTACGTGGCCTCCCAGGAAATCTTTTTTGGCCAGGGGTCGTCTGAGGACTATCTGGAGGAACTCCCATTGTTTCGATGACGATTCTTACTGAATGTGTTCTACCCAGAAGGGCGAGCCTATCTACACTTAGTGTCATCACTTGAGCATCTTCTGGAGTTTCTGATACCATCTGTTGTTCAACCAAATTTCTGAAACAAATTTATATACACACTGATGCAGACAGTCAGAGGTCTAAAATAAAATGATCTAGTTTGCATAGGCAAGAGGCAGCAAGTATCTTAGTTATCAATGACTGGGAAATGGCTTTAATCAGAAATCTGGTCCTAATCTACAGAGGAAGAAATCTCAAAAAATGTAAAAAGACATTTTTGTAATCTAAAGGCTTATCTCCACACAGGTATGCAAAATGATGCTACAGAATTAGTTTTTCTACAGAAGGGATATAGATTTCACTTCAGTTACCGACCACATTAATGTAACTACTATTGTTCCTTTTGTGTATTCCTTTTCATTTGCTTTCCTTATGTATATTTTCTATAGAAGTATAATACAGCATACATACAATCTAGAATTCTGCTTTCTCCCTGAAACATTTCATCATATCTATCTTTTCATGTTATTACATTTTTAAGGACTGCAGTACTCACTTAACCAGTCTGACAGTGTTGGGCAAACACGAGTCATTTCACTTTAGGAGATCTTATGAAAATAATCTGCTTTTGCCTCTAAACAAGCATTCATAGAGAGGCTCACCCAGTTTTCTTGCCCTCTGCTCTCTTCTTCAACCAATGATCATTTGACTCCAGAACCTTAGATCTGGCAAGAGCTTTTGATTGGTTCATTTTTTTAGAAGGGCCAATATCATCATCTGCACTGAAGAAATCACTAATGCTGGTATCAGATTTCTATGGTGGGAAGAAACAAAATGAGAGGCACTGAAAGATAACTGTTTTGGGGATAGTGGTTAACAAAAACATTTTTCTAAAAGTAATAAAATTCTTCTCTGCATATACAAGGGCTGTCCAGAAAGTATCCAGCCATGTAATATGAAAAATAGAGGCATTTATGGCTAGATTTTTTCCAGACAGCCCTCATATAAAGAAATAACTAATACCAGGAAGAAAATCCCATGTTTATCCTGGTCATACAAAAAAATAATACAGTTGACCCTTGAACAACATGGGGATTAGTGGCATTGACTCTCTCCCCCAACCCAAAGTTGAAAATCAGCCCATAACTTTTGACTCTCCAAAAACTTAACTACAGTTGGCACTGCACATCTGTGGATTCAACCAACTGTCGACCAAAAACAATAGTTTTGGATCTATGATTGGGAATGCAAAAATACTGTTTTCAGTCCATGGTTAACGAATCTATAGATGCAAAACAGGCAGATAGGGAGGGCTGGTTGTATTTACTGAAAAAAAAAAATCCACATATAAGTGATCTGTGCAGTTCAAAACTGTTAAGGGTCAACTGTAACCTGAAGTTCACAAAAATAACCTAACAGTTCAGTTTAAACAAAATAAAATAGACTTTTCTTTTAAATTCTCAATAATAATAATCACTATTTATTGACTGCCTACTATGTATTAGCTAAATGCTGCATGTGTCTTTCTAGTAGGGCATTTCTATATGGTATATTTATCTCAATTTTTACACACTGAGAGAAGTCAGACAGCTTGTTTAAGAATCACAGCTGTATGCAGGAAAGGTAGATTTTGATCTCCATATGTAAAGCCTGTATTTCTACCAGTTTGAGGTAAAACGACTGGTAAAATGTAACCTAATTCTATGGACGCACAGAGTGCTTTTTCTCTCCACTTTATACAACTAATGATTCATTCTGCTTTTAATCTTTCTAATATGAACTGTTTATTATAAGTCACAGATTTCATTAATGGGGGATCCAGTGGCCTACCTCCTTGCAATTAATTTTTATTTTGAGGAAAGGCAGCTATCGCAATTGACTAATCAGCCCTTTCTACCACAAAATGCAAAAAAGCTTGTTATATAGTCAAAAAAGTTTGTTAAATATAAATGCAACTCCCATTTTTCAGCATCTCAGGGTATGTGTTGACCTGTGATAAAAGTAACAAATTAATGGCTAAATAAGAATGATCAGAATATCCTTCTAGAAAGTAACAACTTTCTCAAGATGAAATTATAAAGCTTTTTGCTCTTAGGTTTTTATTAAGTGGTAGCCTTTAAAAATGCTTGTTGACAACACAATCAAAATCTAGATGGGTCCATAGCCTGAAGGAAATTACAATAAACATAAATGAGGTTGTTCAAAACTAAGAACTTCAGGAACCAAATATACAAGGCAATAATTCTAAATTTCTAAGCTGTGCATGTTATTCAATATTAAGAACATCAAATATTGACCCTGGGGAAGGACACGAGCATTGTAACTCCTTGGTTTCATATTGTCTTTTGGTCAATTTTTCACTCCTTCTTCCAGTCAATAAACATTTTCTAAAATTACTTTGTTCAAACAGCATGGGGGATTACTTGGTATGATTCATATATTTATTCATTTATTCACTAAGTATTCACTGAGTACTCAATATCTATCAGGACTTTTCTGTACTGGTAACAAAAAGATAATAAAGACATGATCATGTTCATGAGGAACTGTATCATATGTGGCAAGGACTAGAAAAGAGGCATGTGCAAGATATTGTGGACATACAGGCAACAAATTCTTCTTGGAGAAGTCTGAGATAGTTTCTTCACAGAGGTGATGAGTTGATTTTTAAAGAATAAACAGAAGTTTAGCAGATGTATAAGGGCATTTCAACATTCAAAGTAGAAGGATCAGTATGAAAACTATGGAGATAGAAAAAGAGCTAGAATGTTTGAAAAGAGATGTGACAATTAATAGGACAGGAGTCTCCAGAGAGTACAGAGAAAACCTGGGAGATGAGGAGAGGGAGGTTAAGTCAAGATCAGATTCTAATGTCATGCTTAAGGCTGATGAGCTGGTGTGGTGGTCTAAGTGAGAAAAATTGGCTTTTTGCCAGACAGACTAGGATAAGAATTCTACTTTTGCCACTTAATTACTAGTATTTAATATCTCTAAGCTTTTATTTTATAATCTGTAAAAAAGATAACACTAGCTCATGGAGCTAGAAAAAGAATTAAATAATAAATTTAAAACATGTGGTACTGTACTCAATGGACAGGTAATGTAAATTCCCTGGCACACAAAATGAGTAATAAATCTAAGTTCACTTGCCTTTTTATCCTACAGGAACATGGTATTAGTGATGATTTTTAAGGGAGGAAGTCATGAAATCCTAACAATTCATAATGTCTTTTAACTTCATCTCCTTTTTTCCAGTTCCACTGGTGGCACTGTCATTCAAGCTCTCTCTCTCTTTCACACCTCCAGTAACCCAATGGCTTCCTGTCTGTTTCTGGTTATTCTCCCCCATTGGCCCCCTACATCACTGCCAGATTAACACTCCTAAAACACTATTCTGATTATGTCATTTCCTCCTCACTTGACATTCACAGGCTTTCACAGACTGGTTGCAATGTAACAGCCTGTCTTACCAACAACTTTTTTTCCACACAAGTTCTCATCCAGTCAGGTTAGATAACTTGCAGTGCACAAAATGCTTCTCTAGATAGGTCATTCTTTCTATTTCCATTTCCTATCCTTCTCTAGCTCTCTAAACACCATCTTTCAGGTCTCAGTTAAAATCCCTATTCCTTATAATGCTCTTTCCTGACAATCTCATGTAAAACTTCTCCCTACTTCTTCTGAACTCTGGAGCTCTCATTGTCTTACTATTGGGCTGGTATAAACTACCTTGCATTTCAGTGATCTTTTCTGACATGGAGGAAAGGAAAATCAGGAGTATGACAGCAATGTTGACAAATATAAATGATTACTTGTGGAACAGGGATTGAACTTATGTATAGACCCTAGGAGATGCTGTTTTATTCTATTCAATAGAAATAGAACATATGGCTTGATATAAGAAAGAACTCTGAAAATGCTAGGCCTCCCTAAAAAGAGAATGCCTTGTCTTAAGGTATTTGGTATTTGTCACCTGTGGGTAAAGGTGTTTCTGGAATATTTTGAAAAGATACCAGTCAAGGGTGGTTTTCAGGGTATATTTGCATTAGCTCTTTCTTAGAAGAGCTCTAAGGAAGTCATATAATATATTGATTAAGACCATAGGCTTTGGACTCAAGTAAACTTGAACTTGAATCCTGGCTCTAACACTCATGTGTCCTGTAACAAAATACTTAATCTTTCCTAGGCCTATCTCCTCACCTGTAAAATGAGGATAATACTTTTTCCTCTTCAGGTTGTCATTATAATTACATAAGGGATGTAAAATGGAGAGCTTTTTATCTGGCAAGTGGTAATACGCTGGCACCTACTAATAATATTAACACTTGAGTTCTCTAATTCCCAAAGCTTCAGATTCAATGACTTACAGGTGCTGTGTAAAATAAGTTCTCCAGGAGACTCTGGTCATACTGAGGGTCATTCAGCTCACTGCTGCAATACACATCACTCCCAGGAGATGGAGAATCTGGAGGAGAGCCTAGCCCATCCCAGTAATGACCTTGGGATAACTCAGCACTGCAGAGATAAGAAAAACAAAGCAGGACTTTTCAAAAAGTTTCAGTTGAGCTCTTTTTTTTTGCCTTTTTTTTTTTTTTTTGGTATGTGGGTAGCTCTGTAGATGGGAATCGAACCCAGGCCGCAGCGCTGATAGCACCGGAGCCTTAAGCCACTATACCACCAGAGAACTCCCCAGTTGAGCTCTTATTAGTGAAAAGTTTCTAAAGTTGTAAACATGGAAGAAAATGTATTGAACAGAATACTCACATTAAAGACTATGTGTTAAATATTTTCATATTATATTCCCTCTCCTCTGGGATGCCAATAGCTAGTATTCAAAAAAAAAATATACTACTGACACTGACTATGATCTCATTCATTTATTTATTTATTATTTTATTTATTTATTTTTTTATGTGGGCAGTTCCCTGGCTGGGAATCAAACCCAGGCCGCAGTGTTGACAGTGCCGAAGCTTAGCCACTACACCACCAGGGAACTCCTCATTCATTTATTTAACAAACATTTTACTAGGGGGTTCCCTGGTGGTGTAGTGGCTAAGGCTTCGGCACTGTCTACGCTGCAGCCTGGGTTCGATTCCCAGTCAGGGAACTTCCCGCCTCCAAAACAAAACAAACAAACAAACAATCTAACAAACATTTTACTGGGCACCTGTTATGTGCCAGGCATGGTATTAGGTCCTGAATGACAATAGAGATGGCTAAGCTAACTTGCTCTACTCTTATGCTGCTTATGGTCTAGCAAGGAGGAAAAAAGGGAATTAACTATTAATATAATTCAGTAAGTTCAATGTTATATCTTGTTTTGTGAAGAATGACTAATCATAAATATACCTTCTTCTATGTGTATTTAGAGTTAATTACGGCAAGATTAGTTGTGTGTGGGATACAGAAGTGAGTAAAACAGACATCCTAGTTATGGAGTTTATAAACTAATAAAAATAAGCATACAAGTATGTGTATATTTCATTCATTTTGTTTCTCCTATAGTAACGTGCACTTAATAAAATGTTAATGGACTTATTGAATTCTTAATACACATGTTATTAATAATAAAAGCGATATTAAATACTTAATATGTGCCAGGTACTGTGGTAAGCATTTAAATTATTCTTTCAGTTTTGCTTCCCTTTCAAGCTAGCTCCTATACATTTTCCCCTTCTTTAACTTGTCAAGAAAATAGCACATAAGAACTACATTCAAATTAGAACATGTTCCTACATTTCTTGGAACAGATGCTTAATAAATCTTCCTTTCCTCATCTTTCCTTAATTTGTAATAGGGTTTCTCAATATCAGCACTACTGACATGTTGGGTCAGATAATTCTTTGTCACTGGGAGCTATCCTGTGCATTTTGGATCCCTGGACTCTACTCACCAGATGCCAGTAGCACTCCTCCACGTTTGACAAGTCAAAATGTCTACAGTCATTACCAAATGTCCCATGCAGTGGGGATAGAGGAGAACTGTCCCCACGTTGAGAATCACTGCTCTACAGTAAAATCTAAGGTCAGAATACTTCCTAACTGCCAAAACCCAATTAGCAACGTTCCAATACACGTTTTCTCTGCAGTTTCTGAGCACTGCATCTTTTTGAGGCTCTGTTTCTTGGTATTCTATACAACTCTCACTTGTTACTTAAGGTCCCGCCCCCAACTCAGTTGCTTGTTGGTATTTTCCCCCTTGAACACCCTTAAAGTTACTGAGATCTCCGTTGTTCAGTATCTAGTCCTCTATTTTTTACCTTGTTTTCAAATGAACATTTCTTTGAATTTATTCTATTGTCTATCACACATTAAAAGAGCAGGCCATTTCCCTCTATTCAATATTTGGGACATACTTATACCAGAAATTGGGAGAGGTCAGAGCTATTTTGCATGGGCTAGAGGCCTGGTGTTCCTGTGCAGCCAGGAGGGCAGAAGACAAGAGTGGGGGAAAAAAACGGAGAGCTGGAGCTGTATTCTCTGGCTGTAAGACAAGCCCACTCTCAGGACTTTTCTTTTTCTTCCTAAACATTTAAAAATCAATGAATACATGTACCTATTTTAAAAGTAAAATAGGATTATAAGACATAATAAAAAACAGTAGCTGCCTGCCTTCTTAGAAGTAATCACTTTCAACTCTCTTCTTCTATTTACTTCATATTTCTAAGTACCATGTGTACTGCTATTTCCTTATTTTTCACTTTGCTAAATGATTTATGGATTTCCTATTATGAAAAATTCACTCTCTATACTACTACTCTTGGGCACAGATTTCTCTATTACCCATCTTCTCAACTTAATTATATTCCAATTTTTGTTGTTGTTAATCTTTAGGGTTACTATCATATCAGAGCCAGATATAATTTTTTACACTTTCTTAAACAACTTCTAGTTTTCCTCACTTTTCATCTACTTAGTTTTCTGTGTCTATCACTATTTCATCATTGAACTCACCAAGAGAACTGAAAATTTCCTCTTAATTTGGTCAAACACAAGGGAAATGTGTCTCCATTTACTTCTTTCCCTCCTTAGCAATATCCCTACTGACGCCCTGTCCAGCTCCCCTAAGGAGTGTTTGTTTTCTAAATATGGCACAGACCCTAAACCCCACTTTCTCTTTCTTCTGTGTCACATTCCCTACTTCTTGGACTCCATGCCTTATGCTTTCTTCCTATATTCTCTTTGTGAAAGAAAATATCATTCCATGCTTTCCTGAAGAATAGCACACATATATGCATGCATCTGCATGCATGTGTGTGTGCATGTGTGTGTATATATATATATATATATATATATATATATATATATATAAAGCACCCTGTTAGGTTCCTAAAAATGCCGTGTTAAGCGAATCCACGTTATACAAAACAAAGAACTAGTACAAAAAGGGGGTTAGATTCCAAAAATTAAAAAAAATATGATTATATTTTTATAATTAAGATAAATATCTTTATCAAAGCAATTTTAACCAAAAGTATAACATATTAATATGTATTAAATAATGCCTTCTTCTTCCCTAATTTATGAGATTTTTTTGGTTCTTAAAAGCTCTTTATTATGCTCTGTGTTGTTTGGGGATTTCTCTAATTCACAAACCGTGTTAGAGTGAAACCATGTTCTAGGATGCTGTGTTGTACAGGGTTTCTCCCAATTCTCACACCGTTTTAGAACAAAACCATGTTATAGAAGTGCCATGTTCTGCGGGGTTACCTGTATATTTCAACACACACACACACACACACACACACACACACACACACTCTTGATTCATTCATTCACTGACAACCACTCAGGTTGTTTTCATACCTTGGCTATTGTGAGTAATGTTGTAGTGAACACGGGAGTATAGACACTGCTTACTGCTTCAAGAGAATGAATTTCCTTTATATATATACCCAGAATAGGATTGCTGGATCATATGGTAGTTCTTTTTTTAATTTCTTGAGGAAACGCCATACTTTCTTTTCTTTCTTTCTTTCTTTTTTTTTTTTTTTTTCATTTATGTGGGCAGTTCCCTGGCTGGGAATCAAACGCAGGCTGTAGCATTGACACAGCGCCAGCGCCGAAGCCTTAAGACACACCACCAGGGAACTCCCATACTTTCTTTTCTGTACTAGTTTATATTCCAACCAACAAGGGCTCTTTTCTCTAAATCCTCACCAGCGTTTATAAGGGCTGTCTGGAAAGTATCCATTCATGTAACATTATAAAAGCATTTATGGTTGGATTTTTTTCCAAACAGCCCTGTATCTCTTTTTTTTTTTTTGATTGGTTCCCTGAGTGGGTATTGAGCCCAAGCCGCGGTGGTGAGACCGTCGAAGCCTAGCAATTACACCACCAGGGAACCCCCTCATTTTTTTTTTTTTTGATAATAGATATCCCAACAGGTGTGAAGGTGATATCTCATTGTGGGTTTAATTTGTATTTCCCTGATGATTAGTGATGCTGAACACCTATTCATGTACCTGTTGGCCATTTGTATGTCTTTGGAAAAATGTCTATTTAGGTACTTGGCCCTTTTTGAAATGAAGCTATTTGATTTTTCTTTTTTCCTATTGAGTGTATGAATTTCTTGTATATTTTTGATATTAACCCCATATCAGATATGTGGTTTCAAATATTTTCTATCATTCCAAAGGTTGCCTTTTCACTTAGCCGATGGTTTTCTTTACTATGAAGAAGCTAAAGTTTCATGTAGTCCCACCTGTTTATTTTTGTTTTTGTTGTCTTTGCTTTTGGGGTTAAAGACAACGAATTATTAAGACCAACGTCAAAGAGTTTATGCCCTATGTTTTCATCTAAGAGATTTATGGTTTCAGGTCAAATGTTCAAGTGTTCAATAAACTTTGAGTTAATTTTTGTGTATGGTGCAAGATAGTGGTCAAGTTTTCCCAATATCATTTATTGAAGAAACCATTCTTTCCCCATTGAGTACTCCTGGCTTCTTCATTGAAATGTAACTGACCACATATGCATGTGTTAATTCTGGGCTCTCTATTATTGCATTCATCTATTTGTCTGTTTTTATGCCAATACCACACTGTTTTGATTACTATCTCTTTGTAATATGTTTGAAACCAGGAAGTATGCCTCCAGCTTTGTTCCTTCTCAAGTGTGCTTTAGCTCTCCAGGGTTGTTTGTGGTTCCATAAAAATTGTATGGTTGTTTTTATTTCTGTGAAAGAGGTCACTGTAATTCTGACAATGAATGCACTGAAACTAAAAATTGCTTTGGAATATTTTTCTAATTATTTGTGTCTTCAATTTCTTTCATCCATGACTTACAGTTTTCAGTGTATGGATCTTCACTTCCTTGGTTCAACTTATACCTAAGTATTTATTCTTTTTGATACTACAGTAGACTCTCTGTTAACTGGAACTCAAGCAACTGGCACTCACAAGCAATTGGCAAAAAAACACAAAAAAACACACAAAAAACTTTAAATAAAAATCAAAGTATAAACTATTTCTAGTGGAAATGAATTTGTCTTGAGATGAACTTGATGACTGGCTTACTGTGGATGAAGCTATTCCATTAAGTCATAATACAGAAGACATCATAGAAGCTGTTGTGAATCATGGAAAACTGAATGTTGCAGAGGAAGAAAGTGATGGTGATGGGTGAGGTGGAAAAAACATCCTGGCAGAGAGCTACTGCAGCATTTGAAACTGTAATAGCTTTTGCAAAACAGTAACACTTTTTTACTTCTCAGCATATTATGCAGGTGTGCATGATGCAAAACCTGACTTTGTGTGAGAGCTGTAGGGCCTCAAAGCAAGCTGATATTCATTCATTTTTCAAGGAAACTGCACATAAGTTTACCAGTACAGCATCACCTACTGATGTAGATCCAAAAATCACCTACATTCACTTCTCCTGATCCTATCTTAGTACATCATTGATCTTGAGGATCCTAAAGCAATACGGAGAAAACGCTCTACTTCTACTGTAACAGTTTTAAGTGTGTATGTGTGTGTTTTTCTTAGTTACTTGAAATTAAAAAAATTATGTTAATGAAATGCATTAAGTTGAAAAGTTTATTGACTGCCATTTAACTAAACTTGCACACTGCATTCAGAAACTGTTTTTATAATAAAATTGTGTTACATTAAGTTTGTCTTTATTTCTCTTAATTTGCCTTTAATTAACATTTCAATATTAATATCAATGCAATACGGAGTTTATTGGTATGGTATGGTATAGTATGGGTTACAGTATTAGTTAGGCTTATTTTTAATAGAACTTTCAAGCAACCAGAAACTACATTTATCCGGCATCTACCTATCCATATGGGTGCCAGTTAACTGAGAGTCTACTGTATTATAAATTAACTTTTTCCTTAATTTCTCTTTCTGATAGTTTGTTGTTGGTTTATAGAAACAAACTGACTTTTGTCTATTGATTTTGTATCCTGCAAGTTTACTCAACTCATTTATTAGTTCTATTAGTTTTTTGGTAGAGACTTTAGGGTTTTCTATATATAATACCATGTCACCTGCAAATAGTGACCATTTTACTTTTTTCCCTTCCAATTTGGATGCCTTTTGTTATTTTCTTGCTTAAATGCTCTGGCTAGGACTCCCAGTATTATGTTGAATAAAAATGGTGCAAGTGGAAATCTGTTTTGTTCCAGTTCTTATAGGAAGAGCTTTTGGCATTTCATCACTGAGTATTATGTTAGCTATGGTTGGTCACATATGAGGTCGGACACTTAATTTTGTGACCCCATCCTAGAAAAAGTGCTACATGCCTCATTGCTGAATATCACTGTGATCACCTTCAAAGTACTCCCCTTGGGAAGCTATGTATGCACCAACGCCAGCACCTAGTGCACCCTTCAAAGCAATTTTGGAACTCTTTTTCTGGAATGGTCATCTGAGCTGTGGTCATCCCCAAATTCTGACAATTAACTTCGCAAACTTGACACCGCGTGCTTATGGTGGCAAGTGTGTGAACTTGTCAGATTTTGGGGATGACCACAGCTGATAGCCATTCCAGAAAAAGAGTTCCAATACTGTTTAGAAGGCGCCGTCATCAGTGCATAGCTTCTCAAGGGGAGTTCTTCAAAGGTGACCATAGTGATACTCAGCAATGAGGTATGTAGCACTTTTTCTAGGATGAGTTTGAGAAATTAATTGTCTGACCTTGCAATGACTTTGTTGAGATACATTCCCTCTATATCCAGTTTGTTGAGAGGTCTTATCATATATAGATGTTGAATTTTTTTCAAGCTTCTTCAGCATCTATTAAGATTATATAAATTTTATCTTTTATTTTGTTACTACGGTTTGTCACATTTATTGATTTGCAGATTTTGAACCATCCTTGCACCCCTGGAAAAAATTCCACTTGATCATATGTAAGCCTCTTAATGTACTGTTGATTCTGATTTGTTAATATTTTGTTGAGGATTTTTACATCTATGTTCTTCAGGAATATTGGCCTGTCATCTATTCTTATAGTGTTCTTATCTGGCTTTAGTATCAGGCATCATGGTGAGTGTTTACATGCCTGGTAAGAATTACTTCTTTGTTTGCTACACTCTTTTGAGTCCTGTGGACACAAATCCCTATTGACTTTTAGAGCTAAGTGTTTCAGGAGCCCATCTCTTTAAAAGTTGGGGCACTAAACGTGAAGTCTAAATCCACTGTTCAAGGAAAAGGGAGGAATTGAGGGTTTTCTTTCGATTGCATGGCACTGTTGTGCGGTGGAGTTTCTGGCAAGAGTATGTCTTAGCATTTCCTACCCTTTTAAATGGTATTTCCTCATTTGCCTGATGTGTAGAAGTTGTTCATTTATTTATAGATCTCTTTCAGAGACACTGCTCTGTGTATAGCTGTACATTTGGTGCCTCCAAGGGAGAAGGAGAGAGCGGAGAAGTCTCCTATGTCACCATATCACTCAACAACACTCTGGAATATCTAATCTCATTCTAGTATCTGATACTGTACACACGGCTTTTGTTGTTGTTTTCCTTTCTGGAAGCTTTTAAGATTGTCTATTTACACCTAATATTTGAAAATTTAAAACTGTGTATCTTGCTGTGTCTTTTTCATTTACTGTGCTAGATTCTTGATCTTATGTTTTTTTAACCAGCTTTATTTAGATATACTTCACATTACACATAATTCACCCATTTAAAATAACCATCACAAGCTAATTTTAGAACAATTTCATCACCTCAAAGATAAGCCTTGTATCCTTCAGTTATTACCACTTACTCCTATCATACTTAGCCTTAAGGAACCACTAATCTAATTTTTGTCTCTATAGATTGGCCTATTTTGCACATTTCATATAAATGGACTCAAAAAATGTGTACTCTTTTATGAGTGGTTTCTTTCATTTAGCATGATATTTTCAAAGTTCATCTACAGCTTCTTATCAGTCCTTTACTTCTTTTTATGGTCAAATAATATTCCATTTTATGGATATATCATGTTTTTTTAATGCATTCATCAGCTGATAGATATTTTTGACTATCATAAAAATAATGTTGCTATGAAAATTCCTGTACATGTTTCTGTGTGACTTTATGTTTTCACTTCCCTTGGGTTTATTATGCATAGGAGTTGAACTGCTGGGTCATATGGTAACTCTATGTATACAGTTTGAGGAATTGACAGACTACCTTGCTAAGTGGCTATACCATTTTACACTGCTACCAGCAGTACCTGAGGTTTCCAAATTCTCCACTCTCACCAACACTTATTATCTGACTGTGGTTCTAGACATATTAGTGGGTGTAGATTTAATTATCGTTGTTTTTCTTTACATTTAACTTTATCACTGTCATTTAAAGCTTGATTTTATAAAACACAAAGAGGTATTTTTAAGAGTTCTATATTACTAGAATTTAAACAGGAAAAATATCAATAGCTTTGTAGGTGAAAGTTATATTAATTAAAATAATTGGAGATTTTTTTCAATATGGAAACTACACAAATGAAATAAATGGCAAAAGTACCCAAAAGCAGTATTTTGTTATTTATGAATTATCAGTTACTTTAAGATTTAAACAAAGATTCTGAATATTCAGACTTCTTTTGTTGTGTTTCATATTTAAATATCTCCCTACATATAATCTGAGTCAAGCTATTACTACTTGACCAAACAGTCTAATTTAGAAAGGCATTTAGCTTTACAGGAAAAGTTTTTCCACTTATAGTTACCACTTCCAAAGAAACTGGCATTACAGTGCTGATGTAATCTGCTGGTTTTCTTGAACAGTGTGCAAAAAATTTTGTCAACCCTATGGAAAGTCAAATGGGTACTAAAAAATGGGAAAATCATGCACAGTTCAGTAAAGTATGTTAAGATTTACCACCTAGAATTTAATCAATGAAAAAAACCACATGAATTACGCATTGACTTGGTTTCAGGAAAAGCATATTTGAGAATTACATTATTGTTTTCATCTCATCTTCAATCATTGGTAGGGACTTTATAGACCACCATGCTATTACTTTGTGGATTGTAGTAGTGAATGAACAAAGATGGACTTGCTCAGAATTGGTAATAAACTGTGGTCCTGACTCTTCCCATTTTTCTGGTAAGACCAAATCTTTGCATAAATCAGTAGATCAAATGAACAGGAAAATTCCAATAGTTGTGATCTGTCTGCTCACTAAAGGGATATCTTGGATAGCTTTGTGAGACTTTTTTCTAGATGTACTATCCTCTCTGGCAGTCTTGTCACACCCAGTATCAAATTGCCATCTTTCAAAAACTTCACAGCTTTCAATATTTGCGATGCCTACCACCAATTTCTGAACTGAACACTTGCATAACCAATCTTTGGTTGTTCCACCACATTATTTAGGTATTTTATGAGTTCAGGATCAGTACTTATAAGCAAGGTAAGTCTATATTTCTGCACTTGAGTAAAGGTTTCAGATGGATATATGCCACACTGCTATTAAATGCTGTTGATGCCGAATGAGAATTCCATCATGATTTTGGGACTCCCATATAAGGTGATGCCTTGTTCTTGAGAGAACTGTAGCATCGTGGGCAGGCCCACAGTTGTAGTGTGTCTCATTATGGTTTTGATTTTCATTTCCCTGATAACTAATGGTATTGACATATTTTCATGTGCATATTGGCCATTGACTATCTTCTTTGGAGAAATGTTTATTTAGATCCCTTGCTTGTATTTTTAATTGGATTATCTATCCCTTAATTATTAGGCTGCATGAGTTCTTTATATATCCTAAAATGTAAGTCAGATATAAGATTTACAAATATTTACTCCAATTCTGTGGTTGTCTTTTCACGTTCTTTCTTTTTTTACTTTTCTGGGTAGTTCCATGGTTGGGAATTGAACCCAGGCCATGGCATTGAGAGCGCTGAAGCCTAGCCAATACACCACTGGGGAACTCCCTTCTTTTCACATTCTTAATACTACCCTTAGAAGCACAAACACTTTTTATTTTCATTAAGTCTAGTTTCTCTATTTTTTTGTTGTTGCTGCTTGTGCTTTCGGTGTCATTTCTAAGAATCTTTTCCCAGCTCTAAGGTCATAAAGATTTACCTCTATGTTTTCTTCTAAGAGTTTTATAGTTTTAGTTCTTTTGTTTAACTATTTGACCTATTTTAAGTTAATTTTTGTAGCTGGTTTGAGGTAAGGGTCAACTTCAATTTTTCATGTGTGGTAGCCAGTTGTTCTAGCACCATTTATTGAATGATCTTGATACCCTTGTTAAATACCAGTTGATCAGACATATGGGTTCATTTTTAGCCTATTCCATTGATTTATATGTCTGCTCTTATGCCAGTACCAAGTTGACGTGATTGCTGTTGCTTTGTAGTAATTTTAAAAATAGAAAAGTGTGAATCCACCTAGTTTTATCTTTTTCAAGATTGTTTGGGCTATTCTGGGTCCCTGCAATTTCACAGGAATTTTAGAATAAGCTTGTCAATTTCTACAGAGAAGTCAGCTGTGATTCCGATAGGGACTGCACTGAATCATGAACATGGAACTTCCTCCCCAATTTTCAGATCTTTTCATAGTTCTTTCAATAATTTTTGCAGTTTTCAGAGTTTATGTTCTGCATTTTTGTTAAATTTATTCCTAAGTATTTTATTATCAATGCTGCTATAAATGAATTGCTTCTTAATTTAATTTTTGGATTACTCCTTGCAAGTATGTAAAAATATAACTGATTTTTTTATATTGATCTTGTTTCCTGCAATCTTCCTGAATTAGTTTATTAATTCTAATTGTTTTTTAGTAGATTCTTTAGGATTTTCTATATACCGGATCATATCAGCTATGAACAGAGATAGTTTTACTTCTTCCTTTCCAATTGGATCCCTGTTATTTACTTTTTTCCTGCCTAATTGTGCAAGCCACGTAGGTAAATAGGAGACAATTTCAACTTGTGTCTGTGTTCTTTTTATTAATTATATCCTGCTAATATTGGTGTCGGAGATAGAGTTGGGAGATATGAATGGAAGGGTGGGTTGGAGACAATTCTGTAAGTGAGGCTAAGAACAGAAGGCTGAAGATTGAATTTTTATATAGTGGGTAATGAATAATAATTTTTATTTAGTATGCAATAAATAAGCAAGGGAATGACTTGGTTTTTCTAAGGAAGTGTTACTTTACAAAGATAAATCTGTTAAAAATGTACACAATGAACTGGAGGAAGAATTTAAAAGGAAGAAAGCTAGCTGAGACCTCTTACCTGCCCAATAGCAGTTGTATGGCTCTGGTATCAGATTTTATGTCATGTGTCCAACATGTATTCTCATTTGAAGGCAGGAGGTGATCTTCAGTGTGGTCTTTAAATTGATTTTTAGACAAGGCATTGAATCTAAGGTATGGAAAAATACTTTCTGAGGGCTAACATATGGAAAAAATCTAAAACAGAAATAAGTGAGCTAAGAGATGATTCAACAGGGAAAATTTAACATACTTCAGACATAACCTTAAATATACATAAAGCTTCACAAGTTACAGAACTGACTCTGGGTGGTGAGCACACAATGCAATATGTAGATGATGTGTTATAGGACTATATACTGAAACCTATATTAATTTTACTAACCAATGTCACTCCAATAAATTTAATAAAAAAACTTCACAATTTATAAAGCCCTTGCTTACATTAGTATCTTATTTCATTTTTGTAAGAGAGGGAGGAGAGAATATCTCCATTTTATATACAAGTATGCCAGTTCAGAGGGAGCAAAGAATTTAGCCATTTATGTATTTAGCAAGTGCCAGTGCTAGTTCTAGATTTTGAGTATCTTAATTTTTAGATTTTCTTTCCCATACTAAGAATTATTTACTGAACACTTCCAAAATTATTTTTGTCCATAACTTGACAAAGACATAAGTATGTTAATAACTATTAAGAAATAAACTGCTGAGGTTCTTGTTTAGCCTATAACTTACTGTGCTGATGTTCTAAGAAAGTCTTCCTTCATAGGAGATTGAACTTCATCCAACATGCTAGTATCTGGGCTTGATTTCATCGCAGAAACCACCATGGCATTACGTAGTTTATTACCTTGTTCCAACAGGGCTGAGAAGGGTGAAAGTAAAACACAGAAAATCGAAAACCCAATAGAAATACTAGTAATATTTAGCACCTCTGCTTCTATCATAGGACTTAACACAGTGTACTGTAAAGGCTTACTTGTCTGCCTTGCCCATTAGCTTGAGAATTACTTGAGGTCATTCACTTCATAAAAAGTATTTACTGGGAGTTCCCTGGTGGTGTAGTGGCTAGGCTTTGGCACTCTCAATGCGGCAGCCTCGGTTCAATTCCCAGCCAGGGAACTACCCAAACAAAACAAAACAAAACAAAAACAAAAAGTATTTACTAAGCTTATATTATGTGAACTGTTTTAGATGTGAGTATTATAGCACTGAATGAAGTCTTTATTCCCAAAAGACTGACCTCTTTTTAGGGGTTATTATATGCATGCATGTACTCTTCCAACTGCTATTTGTACATAATAAAGTTAGCAATGTGTATTGATTACCCTCATTATTACTTGTAACAGTTTTAATGTCGTTATTATCCAAGAAACACTAACAATTATATCAGCTAAACTTTTAGGAGCCATTGTGATAAACTATTCCAAATTTATACTTTTATGGATGAAGAAAAGCATGCTGCAAAATTTCCATGACTTAAGATCATAGAGTAGGATAACAAAAAAGTCAGGATAAAGTCTTCAGACTTTCTGATAGGTAAAAACTATCCCATCCCTAAATAACAAGTATAGTAGCTAATATTTATTGATCCTTTACCATGTGCTGGGCACTACTCTAAGTATATTATATACATATAATATACATACAGAGCTGTTATTGTGCCCAAAATCTGACAATTAAGTTCACGAACTTGCCACCATGTGCTTATGGTGGCAGTACTGTACAAATTACTTGGTGCCATAACCTTGCCACGGTACAATGACAGCTCTGATAACCATTCTAGAGAAAGAGTTCCAAAATTGCTTTGAAGGATGGACTAGGCACTGGCATCAGTGCATAGCTTCCCAAGGGGAGTACTTTGAAGGTGACCATAGTGGTATTCAGCAATGAGATATGTAGCACTTTTTCAAGGATGAATTTGTGAAATTAATTGCCTGATCTTGTAGAACCAGGATGATTCCACATCCTACAATTTTAACCACTATACTACATATGACACCACTTTAGTTCTCAGACTTCTTTTTAAAAGCTTAGGACCAGTGGCATTATTCCAAGGAACACTGAGAAGTATTATTTTCTTGAGGTTCAACAGTTGCTTAGAAGGTAAGTGAAACTAGACGCCAAGTGACCATCTTTCTTAGTCTGGAGTTTTATAGCTTCTATAAATAAAGAAGATATGGTGGTCAGACCAAGAAAAAAAGAAGCAAACTAAACAGATCCACAAATATCTAATATTTGTTAGTATAAAGAATTCAAAATACAGCTTAAAAACAAAAATAACAAATCTTAAAATATCATATGTTTAATATGTAACATGAAAATACAACTAACCAAAAGAAAGATCACCCTTTCTGGCAGATAGAATCCCAAGATACCTCCCACCCACCCTGAAAGATTCCCCAGCCCCTGGTATACATAAACTTTCTCCCAGTGATTTAAATATTCATCTAGGCATTGCTGTGAAGGGATTTTGCAGATGACATAATGGTTCCAAATCAGTCAACCTTTAAGATAGGGAGAGTACTGGTGGGCCCAAACATTTTATATGGTTTTATCTGGCTGTTTGTGAGATATGAAGTCAGAGATTTGAAGCATCTAAAGGATTTAATGTATCACTGATGTCTTGGAGAATAGAGTCATGTGACAAAAAATCCAGGCAGCATTTAGGAGCTGAGATGGCTTCTGGTTGAGAGCCAGCAAGGAAATGAGACCTGTCATTCAACTGCAAGGAAGAGAATTCTGTCAACAAGAATGAACTTGGAAGTGAATTTTTCCCCAGTTTCCAAATAAGAATTTAGCTTGGCTGACACCTTGATTTTAGCCTGTGATACTCTAAGCAGAAAACCCAACCATACCTTGCTAGATTTCTGATCCATAGAACTGTGAGCTAATAAATGGGTTCTGTTTTAAGCCATTAAGTTTGTGGTAATTTGTTATGCAGCAATAGGAAACTAATAAGTAGACTCTCCATTAATCGGAACTCAAGCAACTGGGGCACTCTCAAGCATCTAACATCTGCCAATCCCCATGGGTGCTGGTTAACCAAGAGTTTACTGTACACCCATTAATGCCACCCCCAAGAATATTGATTGTTAACATTTTGACATATTTCTTATATAAGCATATCTCATATTATTGTACTTTGATTCACTGGGTTTTACAAATATTGCATTTTTTTGTAATTTGAGGGTTTGTGGCAACCTTATGTTGAGTAAGTCCATGAGGGCCATTTTTTCAACATTAATTGGCTCACTTTGTGTCTCTATGTCACATTTTGTTAATTCTCACAATATTTCAAATTTTTTTCATTACTATTATATTTGTTATGGTGATCTGTGATTAGTGATCTTTGATGTTACCATTGTAATTGTTTTAGGGCACCAGGAACCATGTCCATATAAGACAGTAAACTTAATAAATGTTCTGATTACTCCATTGACCAGTTCCCCATTTCTTTCCTTCTCCTCAAGCATACCTATTCCCTGAGACACAGTATTATTGATATTAGGCCACCTAATTAATAACCCTACAATGGTCTACTCTTCAAGTGAAGAGTCAATCAATGTGGCAAAGTTCACTGTTATTGAATTTTTAGAAATTGCCACAGCCATCCCAACCTTCAGCAACCACCACCCTGATCAGTTAGCAGACATCGAGGCAACACCCTCCACCAGCATTAAAAGATTGTAACTCGCTGAAGGTTTAGATGATGGTTAGCATTTTGTGGGTAATGAAGTATTTTTAAATTAAAGTATGTAGTATATTATTTTTTGACATAACGCTCTTGTACACTTAATAGACTATATAATAGTATAAACATAACTTTTATATGCACTGAGAAACCAAAAAACTCATGTGACTTGCTTTGTGATATATGCTTTATTGTGGTGGTCTAGAACTGAACCTGTAATATCCCTGAGGTATGTCTCTAGTTTTTTTTTATTTTTGTTTTTTTTTGGTTGGTTCACTGGCTGGGAATCGAACCCAGACTGCGGTGGTTATGTCTGTAGTTTTTTTTTCTTTTTTTTTTTTTTTGGTAGTATGTGGGTAGTTCCCTGGCTGGGAATCGAACCCAGGCCACAGTGTTGACAGCGCCAGCGCCGAAGCCTTAAGCCACTACACCACCAGGGAACTCTATAGTTGTTTTTTTTTTTAAATGTATGCATAGTACATACATTCATCTATATTTTATTTTTATATATAATTTTTTTTTGCAAAATGGTATATATTATATATACTGTTTTGTAACTGCTTTTTCACTCAACTATATGCATTAATTTTTTTCTGTGTAAATAATGGCTGTACAATATTCTATTCAGAATTCATTGTAAGCATTTTTGTTTTAATTAAAAAACATCTTTTTGGGATTCAGCCAGAAAATAGCTGTCTTGTTTATTCAATGAGAAAGGGTGAGGAAAATATTGTCTGCTAGCATTGGAAATCTGGTTAAACAAACTCGTTTTGTGACAGGAAACCCTCCTTTTAGTTTCTAGTTAGCATTTGGCTTTATTTGATATGGTTTAAAGTTCTTTAATGAGGTGGGCACACTCAATATATATAAAGTAGTTAATGACAAGCAGTGTCAATAATAAACTTTATTTGATTTCAGGGCCATGCAGAAGAATAGTTTTCTCCTGATAACTCAAAATATTTCTAGAGATAAATAGCCTTGGTACTTTATGATCTACAACTATTTCAATTCCTTAAACTCAATACTTCCTTTGCACTCTTCAAGTTCCAGGTATTTAATTCCATCAAGGAGTTTATTATGGAGTGTTATAATTGTCTGTCTCACCTCACCAACTTCTCGACTAGGGAATGGCTCTTGTTGGTCTTTGTGTATTCTTGGTGCCTGGTACAGTGCCGGGTAGGTATATGTCCATAAATACCTCCGTTTTTTATATTACATGGCTGGATACTTTCCAGACAGCCCATGTATATCAAGCCTTTGATAAAATGTTTTTTTTTTTTTTTTTTTTTTTTTTTTTTTTTTTTTGTTTTTTTTGCTTTTTGGTATGTGGGTAGTTCCCTGACTGGGAATCGAACCCAGGCCATAGCGCTGACAGCGCCAACGCCGAAGCCTTAAGCCACTACACCATCAGGGAACTCCCTGATAAAATGTTTCAATAAATACTTCCACTGTTGCATGTATCACACACATTGTACTGTTGTATTGTACTGCTTTAGAGTCTGTTTCCTTTACTAGACTGAATTCTTCAAGGTCAAGGTCTGTATCTAATTTCTCATGCTAACCCCAATACTCAAAACAATGATTGACACAGATACTTTACAAAAGCAGGTTTTAAATAGGAATAAATATTAAGGAGAACAAGTCAGATGAATCTGAGCACAGGGATGATCCATTCATTGGCCTCCAAGTGGCTTCATTATTGAAACAGCCATTCTTGGAAAAGCTTTTCTAAAGTTGAAGGTATGGCAACAAAAACATCTTATTTCTCCATCTCAAGAGCAAGCTGGTATACCTACACTATAAGAGCTGTCATGGCATCTTCCTGCTCCTCAACTCAATAATCATTTCTGAACAAAAAGGAAGGGCACTCAGGTGAGTTCAGAACAAATGTTTCCCCTTATTTACTTCCTACATGTCATGGGCACAGAGCTCCTGCTAAACACAGGAAGATATAAAGTTCCTGCTTTTTGTTTCAACTCCTTCCTCTATTCTAAACCCCCAAGTCTTAGAAGCAGCATTTATTTTCATAAATACTAGCTGATTGACTAATTCAGCTCTGTAACTCCTTTTCTAGTATGACGTTAGCACAATAAAGAAAGACCAGGAAGATAATTAGGTTTATGAATTTGTTATATCCCCCCCACGACCTCTGCTCTAGAACCACTTACTAAGGTGGCCTACTTAATCTTCCTACATAATCTTGTGGTTGGAAGGGACTTTAAAGATTACATCTTTCTACTTGATGATTTAATCCAATTAACTTACACTGAGTCACAGCCCCTAAGAATCCCATCAGAAGGTTATTCAGCCTGTGTTTGACCATTTCCAATGATAATAGAATTCACTACCTCTCGAAGCCATCCTTTCTCATTTTGCATAGGTCGGACTATTAACTCACAGTGAGTCACAATCTGTCTTGTTTTAACTTTAAACCCATTGATACTAGTTAACTCTTATGGAAGAGGTTGTACACTGGCAGATGATGGGTTGTACTTGGCAACTTTCATTTGGCTTAAACAGTTGGCCAGCACAGTTTTGATTAAAAAGAAAAAAGCAAGCCTACATAAAAAAATGAACCTACAGTATAAGGCAGAGGACTCTGCCTTAGAGTCTAAGATAATAATGAACTGGAGTTGAGGAGCAGCTGTCCTCTTTTATAGGGCAGTACCTCCCTAACTCTAAGCCTATCTCTTCATTTTAAAATGGTTATAACAATCCCTACCTCACTTGTTTTTTTTTTTTTTTTTAAGATGATGTGTATAAGGCAGTAGTAGAACATAATGAATGCTCAATAAATGGTAGCTGTTTTCTGGAGGCTAAATTATCTCTTGGTGGTCCCTTCACCAGCCTAGTCAGTCTCCTTAGAAGAAACTCATTTTCTTAGATCTTCATTCTAATGTTGCCTTCTTAATGAGGCCTTCCTTTGTCAACCTATATAAAACTAATGTCCCCTCCTCTCACTTTCTTTGCTTCATATTTTCCCACTGCTATTATTACCACCTAATATTCCATACCTATTTACCTAGTTTAGTGTTGGTCTTCTCATCTAGAATGTAAGATTCATGAGGCAGGAATTTGCAGGACTTTTTAAATTTTTTTTTTAATTTAAATTGCTGTATCCCTGATACCTAGAAGAGTGTCAGATATTTGACAGGGGGTGAATAAATAACTGCTTAATGACTGGGCAAATATCTTTCTCAAAGTCTGGTGCCCAGGTCTATATGAAATATTCTAGGTATAAGATGAAAAGTGCTGAGTACAGTGGGACATTTTTTTCTTGTTAATGTAGCCTAGGGCTGCATTAAAGACTAAACTTAATAGATTATAGTCAGAGTATTTTTTAAAAATAGGGGATCATAAACATTTCAGTTGAAAAAATATAAACAATATCATTCTTCCTTAAAAAATACCTTTACTGGGAGTTCCCTGGTGGTGTAGTGGCTAAGGCTTTGGTGCTGTCAACGGTGCGGCCTGGGTTCGTTTCCCAGCCAGGGAACTACCCACATTAAAAACAAAACCAAACCAAAAAAGCAACCCTTACTAATATAAATTATGTACCCAAATAGTTATTTAAAAGACTTTTCTACTAATGCTGCAGATACACTACTGTGGAAATTTTACTTGTGAGAATGGAGACAAATTAATATCATGTTCTTGATGTCACAGAGAAATATTAGGGCTGTCCAGAAAGTATCCAGCCATGCAATGTGAAAAAGAAAGGCATTTATGGCTGGACTTTTTTCCGGACAGCTCTTATACAGTTGACCATAACAGTGTAATGTAAAGTACCTTATCTACTTTTATAATTCCACTCCCAAACATGAGGTAATCTGATCTAGTTCCTATTTCCTTTTTTATTTTAGTCTAAGTCCTTACATAGGTAAACTAATTTCTCTGTACTTCTCTTTGGCTACAAGAAATATTTAATTCCCAGGCTTAAGATCAGCAGTTGCTGGGAGTTCCCTGGTGGTGTAGTGGCTTAAGGTTTCGGCGCTGGCGCTGTAGACACTGTGGACTGGGTTCGATTCCCAGCTAGGGAACTATCCACATACCAAAAAATCACACAAAACAAAACAAAATGAAAAGATCAGCAGTTGCTGTGCACTGAATGCTCCCACTCTGAGACCAACAATTTTCAGAATGTGAGACAGATTTAGTACTAGCCTCTGCACAGTCATGCAAGTAAATACTGAAAAGACAAAAACCTTATTTGCCTTGAATTAATTTGGAGAAAAAGGACCGATATTTTTCTATGATAAAGGCTTTCCTCTATATCCAGGTTCACTGTAAATGGTTCCTTCCCTAAACATACAATTATAAGCACTTACTATTTAGAAGTAACTTAGGGGTTTAATAGAGCTGCCCCTTCAAATGGTGAAAAATTCTGATCTCTACTAAGATTACTCATTTTTATTTGGCTACTAAGTTCAAATGGAAGTCTTGGTTCTCTCTGTAGGCTGGCTAATGAGCAGAGTGATCCCAATAAACATAGCTCAGTCTCAGTTCACAAATATATACATACCTGAAAGAAGGTCCATCGTAGGGGGATTGTTTGAAGAAAGAATGTAAGAATCACTGTGACACTTGGCAGCTGTCCTAATCTGAGGCTGAAATTCAGAACTGTTGAGAAGGGATATCCGTTTCTGTGGGGTTTTGCTTTTTAGAGTCATAGACTCTGAACTCTGTCCTGAATTAAGATGGTGCTGTAGTCCAGAAAAAGAGTCCTTTACTGTATCAGAGTTATCCGTAAAGTACAAGTGGTCTTTCCCCCTGTTTTAAAATAAAGGAGAATCTTAGCAACTTATTATTCATTATGATAACATTCCACTTTGTCAGAGACAGAAAGTGGATCAGTGTGGTTTATAGCAATGTAGCTTAGATTTTGTAAATCTGTTTTTCTTCTCCCAAATGAAATAAACAATACACGCTTTACCTATTATGGTGTGGTTACGGCTAAAGTCAGGCAATAAAATAAAGAGCTCAGTACTGGGCCTGATACAAAGCAAATGCTTTATAATTAATTAAAATCATATCTATTTTTCTATTGCATTCTGTTTCATAAAATACTGCCTTTTCCCTCTTCCCTCAAGGACACCTATCATATCATCTGTATGACTTAGTCATACATATTATATTACCTATACGTTCCTCTTCCTCCCTAACTAGACTGTAAGTAGTCTTCAAGAACAGGAATTGTCTTATTAATTTCTATGCCTAGCACCTGATACTGGATGAGGAACACAGTGGGTGCTTAGTACTTATTTGCTGATGAGTGATTTACCTTTAGTCTTTTACCCAATTACAAATGAAAGACAGAAATTAAGAGTACAGTAGGAGTTAGCTGACAGATTCACTGGTATTAGGTGTGGTAATTACCTTGGAGTGGTTGATCTGCTACCATTGGCTACTAACTCTTTTCCATCAACTTTGGTCACAGGTATCCTAAGAGGTCTTGATGGAACCAGAAACTGTGTATTGCTGGGTTCAGTATAGTCTGTGAATCCCTGCTCAGATAAAAGCACATTTTCTGTCATGTCAGTGGTAGGAAGAGGGTTATAGCTGTCGTAAGTTTCTGAAAGAGGCTCCAGGGCAAGTGAGACCTGAAAGAGACATGTAATAATATCAGAAATTTTCTTTAGTATTAATTAGTTTTAAGATTCCTTGTTTATTGTAAGTTAATAATTCCCAATCCTTACAGGATCAAGTTCAAATTCCTCAGAAGCCTCATCTCTCACTGTGCTCCCCTCCTCCATCCCTCTCTCCTAAATATACCAATTACTTAGGGTTCTCTCAATGTACCTTATATTTCATTCCCTTATGCCTTTGTATATGCAATTTCCTCAGCATTACTTCCTCTACGAAAACTTGTGTTCAGGTAGAGAGGTCACGGCTACTCCCTTCTTCATGTTTCCACTTACTCTGTATCTATCTATCACTATAACTACCATTTATGGAACACTTTACTACAGGCTAGGTGTGCTAAGGTCCTTACACAGAGAAGTTCCTATGATGACATAACTGTCAGAAAGTTATATGACCCTAATTTGAAGATTGAGAAAAAAGCAGAGGCTTAGAGAAGGTATTGGTAACTTGCAGTTTGGTTTTCATCTTGATTAGATTATGAATTCCTTGAAGTCATGGGCTGACTGATTCTCTTATTCATTTTTCTGTGGACTAATTAGCACAATACACCGTGTGCATGTTGAGTATATCCAATAATGCCTAATGGTCTGACCAATAAAATAATGACATAGCACTTTTTGTGTCCTTACTGTTAGCTATTTGAGAAAAATAAGGCCCTAGTTCTATGTTGGGGATAAGACAGAGTGTAGAGGGAGAAAAGCTAAGATGAAAAATAATCACTTGAAGTTTCCTTTATTATCTCATTCCTGTGAGTTCAGGTTCTTTATTAAAAGGCTCTCCAACCCTCTGAAAAGCCTAATGGATAAAAGCATAAAGCAAAACTTTAGAGAAGAAAGCGAAAAATATACTCCAAATGAAAAGAACAGTGGTATTGAAAGTTTAGTTACAATGACAGAGAGAGCAGAAGGAACTGCTTAATCAGCCAAAGAGAAACAAACAACAATGAATGGCCTAAAATGAAAACGAAAATTGTAGTTAGATGTTTTAAATGTCTCTGGGAAGGTCAACGGAATAATTTGTGCAGAGAAACTGCCAAGGCATAGACTCAATAAAATACACTTGGGTCTTGATTAAGAGGTTTTTTCTTTCATGAACAAGGTAACACAAAGTCTTTTAAATCTATCCATTATCAAGATTTTCTACAAACACAAAATAACAGAAATGCAGTGGGATAAATAATCTGTATAGTGATCACTGCTATAGCATCATATAAAATCCTGGTTGCCCCAATGTGAGAAAGTGTTCGCTTTGGCATTCCTTACTTGTCAAAAGACTGCTAATGGGTATGGCAGGTACCTGAACTTTCTTCTTTCAGTGACATCTGAATAAAGAAGAAAGTCCAAATATCTGCCATCCCATCTTACAATCAAAACATAGGTGCTTGCCTAACTCCTCTGTTCAATTATCAAGTATTTGTTGATATTAGCTCAGTGACAGGTTCTGACTGAGGCAAAGAGATAAAACATGAAACCACTCCCAGAGGATCAGTATCTTGGAGAGAAAATTAAAAAGCAATTTTAGTACAAAATGGTGAGTTCTGGAATAAGGATGTGTACTGGGTGTTATGGGAACACTAAAGAGGGGTTGGAGCTTGGGAAAGAGGTGAGGAATGAGTGCCAAAGACAGTTTCCAGCAGTGAAATATAAATATTTGAGTTTAGAATCTTAAATATCGAAGAGACAGATAAGGCTGGGGGAGGCCGAGATGAACTATTCCAGGCAGAGGAAAGAGCATGGGTCAAGCCTGGAGATATAAAACAGAATAGTGACCCAGCAATTCCTACTAGTCCAAGAGATTTTTTTTTTTGGCTTTTTGGTATGTGGGTAGCTCCCTGGCTGGGAAACAAATCCAGGCCGCAGAGCTGACAGCGCCAGCACCAAAGCCTTAAGCCACTACACCATCAGGGAACTCCCTAATCCAAGAGATTTTCACTCCTAACCCCTCTGCTTCCACTTAATGTACTCATATACTCCTGCATTCATTCCTTAGATGGTCATTACTGTCCACTTCAGTCATGTTCCTTCTCAATCATGATTCACCCTTGTACTACCTCCTTTGCTAATGCCCCTTCAATGAGTTCTGTAGATTTCTATTTTATACAGACTATCTTACCCCTTCAATTGAACAGCTCTTCTTTAAGATGTCTCTTATTTCCCCACTCTTCTCCAATGGAAAATACTTCTTTCACTAGCCAGGATAAGAGAATTTGATTTGTTCCTTTCTGGTATCATCTCCAGACTACCATTCTATCACCTAAACTTGCAAATCACATCCCTTCTGAAGCCCAAATAACATGACTCCCAGATACATAGTAGAACAACCTTAAGGATTCTCATCAGCCTTCTCCTATTATATATACAGGCTCTCTAGCATTTTGCTGCCCACAATCATTGACTGTATCTATAACATCTATCAGTATAAGAGAGAGCATATTAGTATAACTATTTTTCACTTAAAAACTTTTTTAGTTATTTAATAATACTTGAAAAAATTAGATTTTCTGTAAAAATTTGGATTTCTGGATTCTCTTGAAACATCAGAAGATCTGGCACTACTGGGTCCCCATTTGACTGTGTCAAAAATTAGTTGGAACAGACTAGTGGCTTTCATCAGGGTATATGCTCCAGTTTGCAAAGTCCCCAGCCATGTTCCACCATAAGGAGGAGTGACAACTGCTGTTTATCATCACACCTGGGCTGCTTTTTAAAATTTTTTTATTTTCTTTCAGTAAAATAGACATTTTTGTACATGTGCACATCTATGAATTTCAACCTATGTATAGATTCACATAACCACCACCATAATCAATTACCCCCCAAAACTCCTGGTGCTATCATTTTATAGTCACACCCTTTCCTAACCTCTAACCCCTAGCAACAGCTGATCTATTCCTGATCATTACAGTTTTGGTGTTTCAACTTGAGATGGGCTTCTTTCACTCAGCATATGCCTCTAAAGTTCATCCATGTATCAGTAGTTTATGCCTTTTTATTGACTTAGTTGCATTCTATTATTAATATGGCTTGTCACAATGATTTTCAAATACTGAAAGAGACTTGCATTCCTGGGATAAACCCCAATTTGTCATGGTGCTGTTATTCTTTTTACATATTGCTGAACTCAACTTGCTAATATTTTATTGAGGATGTTTAAGTCTTGGTTTATTTTTAGTTGTACTGTCCTCTGTTTTTGGTATTAAGGTGGTATAGGCCATCACATAGTAAACTGAGAAATATTTTCTCTTCTCCTGTTTTCTGAAAAAGATTGTGTAAAATTGGTGCTGTTCCTTTTTGAGTGTTTAGAAGATTTCACCAGTGAAATGATCTTGATTGATAAATTTTCTTTGGAAGGTTTAAACTACAAATTCAATTTCTTTAATAGTTACAGGTCTATTCAGGTTATGAATTTCATCTTCAGTGATTTCTGGTAGTTTGAGGTTTTTGAAGAATTGATCCATCTTATCTACATTGTCAAGTTTATAGGTTTGTAGTATTCCCTCATGTCTTTGGGTTCTGTATGCTGCTTTCTTACAGTAGAATCAAGAGAAAAGTGAAATCTTTCTTGTGTCCATAAAAGAGAGAACAAGAGACCTATGATGAGAGAAGGCATATTTCTTTGTAGAAAAGAATATTACTAATGATGAAATAAGGCAAATAAAATGTGACTGTCAAAAGATAGCATTATGAAACAAACCAAAATAGAACAATGGTCAGTATGTGGAAAAGATGCATGATGAAAATGGAATAAACAGAAAAGTACTGAAATTTAAACAGGGTTTTTTAAAAATGCAAATAAAGTAAGTGGTACTTTTGTGCATGAAATTATTAAGATAAAAAGCTTTAAGGCATCAAAGTCTCTTATAGATTGTAAAATTTATAAAAGAATGTCTAGTGAATGCAGCAGAATTTGTGCATAATAAACAATATTTGTAAATGTAGCTCTAGTTGTTCAGAATGTTAGTGGTATGGCTACAGATTTACAATATGAGTTGATAAAAATGTTAAATAATTTGGAGCATTTTTCTTTGTAGCTGATGAAGACACAGATGAAAATAATTCCCTTGATAGCTACACTTATTTATAACATATCAATGAGAATTCTGATGTGAGTGAAAAACTTTTGGTTGAGATCCTCATGACAAACAAATAATCTGAACTGAGAATTCTGTCTTGAAAAGTTTATTAAAGATTGATGACAACAAGTGACCCTCCTGTAATGGTCTCTGTTGACAATGAACTTGTTTCAAAATTTAAATCCAAAGTGGCAACATTTTGCTAAGACACAGGACCATGAACCTATTCACTGTCTTGTTTACTTACTGTAAAAATCCAGAAGTCAAACAATACATGTATATAATTAACCTATCAATTAACTCATGTAGTCAATGTTTTGCTTGATAAACTGGAGGTGGCTGAGTACTGGGTATAGTGTTAAATGTTTTTGAGCTTGAGTTAAAAGAAGTCTCATCCATTGTTTTCCAAGGACAAATCTCAGCCTTAGATCAGGTACTCATCAAATATAGGGCCATTTTCATTGACATTACAGGTAATATAAACAAATCAATTATTGATCTGCAAGTGTATTCATAAGGAACCATATGTAACTCAATTTATTCATTCCTTGATGATTGTATTAGTGGGAAGTTGATCAGGCAAGGAACAATCTATTCTACTTTTCTATACTTTTCTGGGCTGAAATAGGATTTTTCAGAACTGAAAGCAATGGCATGAAATACATCCCTAAAATTGTAGAGCTAAAGACTGATATCCCAAAAAAGATGTTTTGATTTCAAACTTTATGAAAACCGACACTGTTCAATTTACCTTTCTTAACTTATACTGAAAGTATAACATATGGAGGTTAATGCAATAAAATATTTAGTATTAGCTATGTTGGAAAATCTTGAATTTTACAAATATCTTAGGAATAATAACCATATCAAAAACTATTCTGGGGTTGGTGCGGCTGCAGCCAGGAGGCCATTGGAGTATGTCGGCTCTGTTTGAGGAGCGCAGTGGGGTGGTTCCGTGTGGGACATTGTGGGGTCAGTGGTACCAGACCTTGGAGGAGGTGTTCATTGAAGTTCGGGTGCCACCAGGCACTCGCGCCCAGGATATCCAGTGTGGCCTGCAGAGTCGGCATGTGGTGCTGGCCGTGGGTGGCCGTGAGATACTCAAGGGCAAACTCTTTGATTCTACAATAGCTGACGAGAGAACATGGACTTTGGAGGACAGAAAAATGGTTCGTATTGTTCTTACAGAGACAAAGAGAGATGCAGCGAATTGCTGGACTTCTCTTCTAGAATCTGAATATGCCACTGATCCTTGGGTGCAAGACCAGATGCAGAGAAAACTTACATTGGAGAGATTCCAGAAAGAAAATCCTGGTTTTGACTTCAGTGGAGCAGAAATCTCAGGAAACTACACTAAAGGTGGACGGGATTTCTCAAATCTTGAGAAATAACAGCTATTTTTTGTTTTGCTCCATCCTGTGGCTCCATCCTGTTGCCATCTTGATCAAAGAACAGATGATTGGTGGAAGAAAAATGTGGATGCCTACAGTTAACATTGCAAAATATATTTCAATGTGGTTCTAAAATTACATTCAAATATGATTTACATGTGAAACAAGTACTGTGAGAACTATTCTGTTGATAAATGGTAACTTTTTTGGACTTGTTTTTGCTCAGCATGAAGTTTTATATGCCATTTTACTAATTTCATATTTAACCTATATTTTTAATACAAAAAATAAAATAAGGTATCGATCATGTGAAAAGACAGAGTGCCTTCAGGGACAATTAAATTTTTTCTTTCGGTAAGTGTGATGCAGGAATAATGTTCAATAAACTTTTCTAAATAGGAATTCTGTACCCCTTTGTCTAATTACACAAGTATACAAGGGAATTATATTACTAAAATAAATTTTAAGAAAGGGAAAAAAAATCCACAGATATATTCTAAGTTAATTTTAAGAGTTAATGAAAATTTTTGAATTAGTATATTGTTCCATGAGAAATGACTTTGTGTCAAGAAATTGAAAAATAGTTGAAAACCTAACAATAGGAATGACTGGATATAAAAGATTTGGTGAAGGAAATGTGGTTATTGGATGAGTCCAATAAAACAAAAACATTACGGTCAATGATTATTATAAGTTATTGACATCATTTTGATCTTCAGTTATCCAGACATATAGGTAAGAATTGTCTTGAAATTTTATTTCATTTTATTTGTCTTTTTAATTAAAAAAATATTGTAAATCTCATATATATGAAAAAGTTACAAGTAAAGTACAAAGAATTTTTTTTCCTAAACTGTTTGTGTATAAGTTGATGACCGGATGCCACATTACCTGAGTACCTTAGTGTGTATTTCCTTGAAAGGACACTCTGACGAAACTACAATACAGCCAATAAAATCAAGAAATTAGCATGACACCTTGACCATCTGATAATCCTCAGACCTTCCTTCCATTCAAGTTTAAATGATTATCCCAATGTCTTTTACAATAAAAATGATCCAGTCAGAAAAAAAAAAACAAAACAACAAAACCCAAAAAACTATTCTGCCAAGATTCTATCTTTGTTTGGAAATACTCATGTTTGCAAATGGCTATTTTCTATTATGAAACTGAATAAAAACTAAATCTATTCTTAATTAAATGGTTTAAAAAAGAATACTGTGATGCTCATCAAATATAAAACATCTGGTATTTGTAACTTGGTATAGAAGTATAAGTATCAAGTTTCTAGCCAAAGTAATGGATTTCAAAAGAAAAGAATTTATAATTAAGTATTCTTGTTTTCCAATTTCCACATAAAATAATCACATATATAAATATTGTTACATGCTTATATAAGTTTGATATATTTTTTAAAAGTCTATTATATTTTGGCAATTGATTTTTCTTACAGCCACTGCTTGAGTCATTTATTATATATGACATCTGATCTATACCCATAATAGAATACAAAAGCTTCCTCTCTCAGCTTGGTTCTAATGATCTTTACTGTCAATTTACTCTGAGTACCCTCTAGCCATCATGGTCCTTGTTGTTTAAAACTGTTCTAATTCCATAGTCTCAGCATCCCTTTAGTAACTATGCATGTGTCTTTTTTTTTTAATGTGTCTTGAGGTCCGATTAAACTTAATCTTTACAGGAACCCTCTAACCACCTCTATTCCTTCATCTTCCAGTCTATCATTTACCATACATCAGGAGGAATTCCATAATTAGTCAAGTCAGTCCTGTTCTTGGGGACAATGCAGCAGACAAGAACTCCATCCCTTACTACATGTTTTCTTTTTTAAAAGTTATATATAGACCCTCTCGCCTATAATTCTCTTTCCCCAGAGGCAATCACTTTCAACTCTTGTACCTGATCCTTGTGGTTATTCACCTCTACAGCTCCAAATAACATGCTTCTATTTATGTCTACATCTTGACCTCTCTCCCTGTGCAGTTTTTAGGAATTATCTTTTGACTTCTTAATACAGAAGATAAACATTTAGCTCCAATCCACATCCTTCTACCTCATCCTCCCAACCTGCTCATACAGCTATACTGTAAATACTCATCATTGATCTAACCAAAACTAATGTAAGAGCATGTATTCTATTTAAAGCTGAACCATGATATACTGATTACTTTTCCTTTCCTGCACTTCTACCCAAAATGGCAACTGCCTTGTTCCCTCATTTGCTTAGTTTTGATTGTTCTAATTAATAAGTATATTCTAAACTCTTTGCTAGTTGTCTAAATCTCCTTTTAAGATTTTCAGACACATCAGGTATTCTATAACTTTTTATTTTATTTTATATTATTTTATGTGGTTGGTTCCCTGGCTGGGAATCGAACCCAGGCCACAGTGTTGACAGTACTGAAGCCTAGCCACTACACCACCAGGGAACTCCTATAACTGTTTATTTTTAAAGAAATATCTCCTAGTGCTTTAAGACATACATGGGCTGTCTGGAAAGTATCTGGCCATGTAATATGAAAAACAGAGGCATTTATGGCTGGATTTTTTTCTAGACAGCCTTGTATTCCAGGTTGGACTAGCTGTCATTTGTGCCTGGTGCAGAGCTGTACTCTGGGGATCTCCCTTTACTTCTCTCCTGTGCTGGATGATCTCATTTCCAGTATCACATCTTATTGTCTCTTTAGATTTACTTCCTCATATTGGGGGAGAAAGTCCTTCAGTTGCTTTGTCAGAAAGATTGTGAGAGAGGTACAAATTTTTGAGAACCTATACATATGAAAACATCTTTATTGCAACCTTAACTGAGACAGAAATCTAGGCCATTTTCATTCAACATTCTGAAGGTATTATTGAATTGTCTTCTGGCTCCTAATGTTTCTATTCAGAAGCCTTGGAAGCCATACTACTTCCTAATTCTTTGTATGTGACTGTTTCCCCTTTACTCAGAATTGTATTCTCTGGAAGCTTATAGAATTTTTGTCTTTGGTTTTAATGTTGTGAAATGTCACAATGCTATATACCTTGGTGTAAGTTAGTTTTAATCCACTGTGTTATACTCAAAGGAACTTTTCCTTTCTAAAGAAAAAAAAAGTAATATAAAAAATATTTTCAAGTTTATGAAAAAAGGTAAAATTGATAAATTTAATTAAAAAAAGAAACCTGTTCTTCAAAAGACACCTTAAAGAAAATTAAAAGACAGGCCGCAGGACACAAACTATGTATATCCCAGATATAAAAAACGCTGAAGGTAACAAAGGAACAAGACAAACAAAAAAACAAAAACTCATGAGTACAGACAACAGTTTAGTGGTTACCACAGGGGAAGGGGAAAGAGGGTCAAATATATGGTGATAGAAGGAGAAATGACTGGGTGGTGAACACACAATGCAACACATAGACGATGTATTATAGAATTGTACACCTGAAACCTATATAATTTTACTAACCAATGTCACCCCAATAATTTTAATAAAAAAAACTAAAAAGGCAAACAACTTATTGTAAAAATGTGCAAAAAACTTGAATAGACATTTTACAAAAGTAGATCAGGGTTGATACATTTTTGCTATGAAGGGGCTAGAGGTAGTATTTTATGCCATAAAGTCTGTCATAATTACTCAACTCTGCTGCTGTGGCATAACAGCCGTCATATATCACACATAAATGAGTGTGACTTTGTTTTAATAAAACTACTTACAGATATAGGTGGTGAGCCAGATTTATCTTAGAGCTTATAGTCTGTGAATCCTTAAAGAGAAAAGAATGGCCAAAAAGCCTAAGAAAAAAATACTCAAGGTATGAGTCCTCACGAAATGCAAACTAAAACCTCAGTGAATATCAGTACATACACACTAGAATGACAAAAATTAAAAAGAATGACCATATTAAGTGCTGGTAAGTACTATAGATGAATCTCTAAAACTGGCTTATTTTATTCTATAAACTTTTTAACCTTGGTGAGGAGTCAATGAGTATTCAGTGTTTTTTAAAAAATATTTTATATATATAAGATATTGTTTTGAATATCTCTAAGAAAAACAAATAAAGTTAAATGAAATAAAATGTACAGTGCCTAACATATGGAAGGCAGGCATACAACAAATACTAATAAAAGAAAGTTCTCCTTCAATTTTGTCCATCTCAAATTTTCCTCCTCTTTCTCTCCTGGTTAAATGTCCTCCACTCCAAAGGTCACACTATCAGTTGTGTTTATGATAGAAACTCATTCCCATGTAATTCTCTTTATGACCTTGCTTGTTCAATTATCTTCTTTTACTTTCAGTCTTTCTTCACGAGCTTTTCTTTTTGGTGTACAAAACAAATAAAGTCTCCTATACTCTAAAAAAGGGTCAACAATTGGGAAGTTCAGTTCAGTGGTTACAAAGTAATAGTTATGGGGATATAGGGTATAATATGGGAATATAGTCAATAAAATTGTAATAACTGTGGGTGGTGTGAGACGGGTACTAGATTTGTTGGGGTGATGGGAGGAGGGTGGGAGGGGTGGGTGGAAAAGGGGAAGAAATAAAAAAGTACAAATTCATAGTCACAAAATAGTGACAGGGATGTCAAGTGCAGCATAAGGCATATAGTCATTAACATTATAATAACTATATATGGTGTCAGATGGGAACCAGATGTATCAGAACAAGGATTCTGTAAGTTATATAAATTTCTCGTCACTATGCTGTACATGATATTAGGTCAAATATAACTGAAAAATAAAAAAGGGTGAACAAACTTATTCTGTAAAGGGGCAGAAGCTTTTTTACGTATTGTTCTTCTTTTAAAAAAGAAGTAAGAACAATTTTTAGTTAAAAGTCCAGATTTGGTCCATTGGGCAGTCTGCCAACCTGTGTTCTAAAATTGTAACAACAAACTTCTCAATTCTGCTAATCACTGCCAATACCATCCTGTCAAATTTAAGTAAATTTGGCATGTCCCTGTCATGTGCCTATGTACCATGTTAAGTGTTTCCATGTTTTTCCATTTAATCCCTGCAACAATGCTATAAAGTTTTGGTATCATCATTTAAAAATGAAGGATACTGATGCTCAGAGAGTGTAAGTAAACACCAGAATTACTTTTATAATCAATTTCTCCACATCCAAGTCTAGTGCCATTTCCATTAGATCACACTACCTCTCCCTCTTTTCAATGACATTTACCTGGGAAACAAAAATCTCTAATTGTCACTTCCACTTCTTCACTGAAATTATTATTTATTTCCTTACCCCATAATTTTTGAAAATTTGACTTCTGCTTCCAAGGCTCTATCAAAACAATTTTCCAGCGAACCCAATGACATTTAAATAAAAAACACACAAGTATTATTGTATCAACTGACATTTAAATATGAAAAATAAAATGATGCAACTACTTTAGAAAACAGTCTGGAAGTTCCTTAAACTTAAACATAGCTATCGTATGTCTTTAATTAAATTCCTAGTATATTCTCAAGACAAGTGAAAACATATGTTCACAAAAAACTTGCACACGCATGTTCATAGCAGCATATTCACAACAGTGCAAAAGGAGAAACAATCCAAATGTCCATCAACTGAAAAATGAATAAACAAATGTGGTCTATCCATAAAATGGAATATTATTCACCCATAATAAGGAATAAAGTACTGATTCATGCTACAACACGGATGAATCTTGAAGATTATGCCAAGTGAAAGAAGCAAGTCACAAAAGGCCGTATATTACATTATTTAATTTATATGAATTATCCAGAATAGGTAAATATATAGAGACAGAAAACAGATTAATGGTTGCCAGGGGTTGGAGAAGCATGAAAAGGGAAATGACTGCTAATAGGTACAGTCTTTCTTTTTAGGGTGATAAAATGTTCTCAAATGAGATAGTGGTGATGGTAGTGACGGTTGTACAATCTTGTGAATGTACTAAAAATCACTAAACTGTATACTTTAAAAAGGTAAATTTTATTGCGTGTGAATTAGATCTGAGTTTTAAAAACAAAACTAGAATCCTATACTCCAATGTTTACATTTTCCATGCTTATTTATCCCAGTCATTGTTCATCATACATATATGTGGATACACTTTTCTTTTGTCATCAATCCAAAATCATTTTTCCATGCCGCTATATAATCATAATTACATAATTTCATCTTTTATGGAAACAAAATATTCCACTAATAGACTACAATTTTAATATTATTGAATAAATTGTTTTTATTTTTTCAATTATTAAAAGTGTATGAGGTCAGACGATTAATTTTGTGAACTCATGCTAGAAAAAGTGCTACACACCTTATTGCTGAATATCACTATTGTCACCTTCAAAGTACGCCCCTTGGGAAGCTATGTACCCACACCAATGCCTAGTCCATTCTTTAAAGCAATTTCAGAACATTTTCGGGAATGGCCATCAGAGCTGTCATTGTCACCAAAATCTGACAATTGAGTTCACGAACTCGCCACTATATACTAACGTTGGCAGCACTGTACAAACAACTCGGAAAGATGTCATAATCTTGCCAAGGGGAGTACTTTGAAGGTGACCATAGCAATGAGGTATGTAGCATTTTTTTCCTAGGATGAGTTTGAGAAATTAATTGTGCAACCTCGTATATGATAATATTGATGGTTCTTGAAACAAGCTGTCTTGCGGTCTGATGCAAATACATACCATTATCAGAAAAGTATGAGTAACCCAGACTCACTTTATTTCATAAAGTTACCAACATAAGGTGCCATTATTTTTAAATTTACTATATTGTAAATAAAAATATGATAATCAAAACAAAGAAAATGTTCTTTCACTTAGTTGGCTCTATTCCTAACTCTATTCTGTTCCACTAACACAATTATGTGCTTGGGGTTATATAAGTTCTTACATATGATAATGTTCAAGGTCTGACAATTAAGTTTGTAAACTTGCCACCATGCACTTACATTGGCAGCACTGTACAAACAACTCAGTAAGGTTTCACAATCTTGGTATATCTGTATCTCACAACTGTATTCATGTCGACGTGTGGCAGTGTCTTGCTGAGTGGCATTCATTATTTTTGTTGGGTGTTTACATGTACTATCGTGAGAATGTCGAAGCTTGAATTAGAGCAACGAACAAACATTAAATTTCTTGTTAAACTTGGCCAGAGTAGAAGTAAAATAAGGATATGTTAGCCCAAGTTTATGGGGATAATGCCATGAAGAAAACAGCAGTGTACAAACGGATTAAATGTTTTTCTGAGGGGAGAGAAAGCATCACTGATGAAGAGAGGTCAGGGCGGCCAGTCATGAGCAGAACTGATGAAAACATTGTGAAAATTCGGTGAATTATGTGTCAAAATTGTCAGCTATGAGGAGCATAGCAGACCAAATAAAGGTCAACAGAGAAATAGTTAGGAAAATCTTAACTGAAAATCTTGGCATGAGAAAGGTGTGTGCAAAAACGATCCCAAAGGAGCTCACTGATAAACAAAAGCAAAGGAGTGTCGAAATTTGCCAAGACCTTCTGGAGAGGCAAGATGATATTTTTTGGCCATGTTATTACTGGTGATGAAATATGGGTGTACCAAAACGACCCTGAAACAAAGCATCAAAGTGTACAATGGAAGTCAGCCAATTCTCTGTGACCAAAAGTGTTCCATCAGTCCAAATCGAGTCAAAATGATGTTGCTAAACTTTTTTGATATCAGAAGGATTGTTCATTATAAATTTGTACCAACTGGACAGTCAACCAAGTTTACTATTATATTTGGAACTGCTGAAAAGGCTGCGTGAAAAAGTTAGACGAAAATGACCTGAACCTTTCGCCAACTCATGGGTCTTGCATCATGACAATGCACCAGCTTACACGGCACTGTGAGGGAGTTTTTAATCAGTACACAAATAACTGTATTGGAACATCCTCCCTACTCACCTGATCTGGCACCCAATGACTTTTTTCTTTACCCAAAGATCAAGGAAATATTGAAAGGAAGACCTTTTGATGACATTCAGGACATCAAGGCTTAGTAATACAGAACGATAGTTCTGATGACCATTCCAGAAAGAGTCCCAAAATTGTTTTGAAGAGTGGACTAGGTGCTGGTGTGGGTGTATAGCTTCCCAAGGGGAGTATTTTGAAGGTGACTGTAGTGGTATTCAGCAATGAGGTATGCAGTTTTGTTTTGTTTTTTTTTTTTGGTATGTGGGTAGTTCCCTGGCTGGGAATTGAACCCAGGCTGCAGCGTTGACAGCGCCAGCGCCAAAGCCTTAAACCACTACACCACCAGGGAACTCCTTTTTTTGTTTGTTTGTTTGTTTGTAGCATTTTTTTTAAGGATGAGTTCGTGAACTTAATTGTCAGACCTCGTATGTTCTTTCCTCATTTTTTTTTTAAACTATCTTCTTACATACCTGTTTATATTTCTATGTGTATTTTAGAATATATTTGACAAGGTATAAAACTCATTAAATTACTAAGGGATGTGAATATTCAGAATTCTCAGGGAAGCACTTATAAAGAGTCTCCCCTTAGAAAGAGACCCTTCTTTGTTCTTTCCCACCATCCCATCTATAGCATACTACATATCACACAGCATTTTACTTGTTACTCTTTTCTACTTCTTCCTACACTATTTTGAAAAACCAAATGAAAACACTATCTCTTACTTCTGTATCCTTAGTGGCACATACCATATTAAAACAATGTAGGCTGAGTCAATGAATGAATACTTAACGTGAGTCAAATAAGCAATTGCTGCTTGGTACTATTTTAGGAGCTGTGGGAAAAACAAAAAAAGTAGAAAACATTGTCTTGACCAGGGACTCTATAAACTAAATTGAGGGAAATTAAAGGGAGACTAGTAATAACTAATTTTGGAGACTATGTAGGATTGAAGTGGGAATTAGCATGGTATATGGGAGTCATGTTCCTATCCATTCTACAAACTCAACTATTTCTGCCCCAAAAGTTTTATTCTATGTAGCAAAGAATTAAAATTTTTTACCTGGAGATCTCCAAGTTTCTTAGATGTTGGTGAAATAATCGTAAAAAATCCATTGATGTGATGGGTTGGAGAAAGCTTGGCTAATCCACTGATCTGAACTCTACCAACTGGAAGATGATCAAGTTTGGTGATTACTTCTAGCACCAGAACAGCCATATCTGATCAGAAACAATTACAACACATGCAGATATTAATATTATTAATTTACTTTTTTTGGGAACTGGACAGAGGGCTATATATTACAAAAATTTTTTACATAAAAAATTTTATTTTTAAATAAACCATGCACTTACCATATCATTTGGGGATAGGTGGGAGAGATCAAAAGCACAATAAAGTTTTAGAGAAGAATAATGACAAATATCTCACATGGAGAAAAAAATGCATTGAAATAAATTAGTATATCAAGTATTTGATAAAGAAAATACCTTAAAAAATTTTTTTTTTTTTTTTACATATTTGGCAAGAAGTCAGGTTTTGTTTCTGAAATAAAGACAACAGTCATCAGTTCTTTTGTTCTCACTATTTCTAGTTTTGGCATGGACAAAGTGTTTCTTTTATATAGATGCAAGGGTTGGTCCTTGCCTCCCAAGAGTATCTAATTGCTTACTCCTAGATTATATCTGGAGCACTGAAACACTGAGAGTACTGGAACTAAGAGGAGTGGAAATAAACTCCTTAACTGTATCCTTTAATTAGTCACTTAGACTTAATACATTCATGGTCATTATTTACAGCAGAAGAAATTTAATGCATGCATATGGAATCCAAGATTATTTTGGGATAGTACATCTTCTGAATTATTTTCTTACCAAAGTTGAGAACACGGTTCATTTTCACCATTTGTTCAATACTATAGTGAAAAGAGCACAGGACTTAAAATTAGAAGACCTGTGATTGTGTCATGGCTCCAATATTCACAAATACTTCTGTGTAAGCTACAGTTGTCTGTAAAACAGGCATTATAATACCATGGCTGTAAGAGGAATGGAGGTACTGCAAGTATTATAAAACATGCAGCAGTGTCCTCTCATATAGTAGTTGCTTAATGGTCATTAGAAGGCTTTAGGCAAATTACTTAATATATCACAGTTTTACCTAATAAAAATTATCTGAAAATCATGAGTGAATAATTATAAAAATGCTATGTAGACTATAAAATCATGTGCATATGTAGAAGGGAAACGTATCAACATTTATTGGTTATTTACTAATAGCCAGGCTCTTCCATATCTTATTAATTCTCTTAACACCACTATGACAAGTTATTTCTGTCCCCATTTGAGGACTGAGGCTCAGAGAGGTCACATAACACTCCTAAGTTCACCCAGCTTTAAAGTGACAAGACTGAACACTCAGTTCAATGTAACTATTAATATAAAGTACACTACACCATGCTGCTTCATTATTCATTACTTCTAGGGAGAAAAAACTTAATTCTTAATAGGGTTTTGCCCTCTATCCTTCACTTTTGCTTTGGAATTAGAATCCCTATTGTCCAGGGTACTTTTCACCTCCACTGTCTTTCTTATTCCTACTAATTGAATCCTATCTGATAAAAGAGAGGCAAAAATCAAGTGGTGATGCTCAGTGAAGTATTATAATTTTCTCAGTTTTTCCTCTAAACTCTTCATGCTCCAAAGATGTTCATGGCTGCTATTTCCTGTGGACAAATAAAGGGTCAGGAAGGAAAGATGTCAGGACAGAGTATGAAGCATATCTCAGAAACATATAATCCCTCTATTTCCTGAAGCAGTATGGCATAGCAGAAACACTAATGGCTTTGGAGTCAGGGCAACCCTGAAATTAGGGTTGGAGTAAAGGTGACCTTGGGTAACTCACCTTTAACTCAAACTCAAATTCATCACCTAGAAAATGAGGCTAAGGAGTTCCCTGGTGGTGTAGTGGCTTAAGGCTTTGGCGCTGGCACTGTCAACGCTGCGGCTTGGGTTCAATTTCCAGCCAGGGAACTATCCACATACTACAAATAAATAAATAAATAAATAAATAGAAAATGAGGCTAAATACCCACTGCAAATGTACAGGGCCTCATAGCATGCATTCTAGTGCTTTAGTGGCTTTCTCTTATTCCTCTTACTGTATTTTCACTTTCTTTAAACAAAAAGTTCTTAAGGATTTAAAATGTAAAGATTTTCTCACTAATTAAAAAAAAAAAACCCTATACTTACCATGTTTTGTAACTACCCTAATTTCTGTTCAGAGTAAGATGAAATAGATACAAAGAATAAAAACAAACCACACTTCCTACTTCAAAGAGTCATTTTAAACATCAAACAAGATGATGAACTTGCAAGTATTTTATAAACTGTAAAATGCTATACATTTTCACTTGTTCCTTTATATTATTCTAATCTGAGGGATTCACATAATTTCTGTTTTACTGCGTCCCTCTTTCCAACTTGGACCTATTCATGTTTTATGCTAGTATGTGACAATATATTCATTAGTTTATTTTATGCATTTTATTTTCTTTTAAATGAACTGTGTTCCATATCCACGAGTACATAAAAGAATAATAATAAAACAAATAACCACATATTTTAAGAAATAGTTAAAATTTTCCAAGTTTTCAGTTAGAGCACACTCTCATGTGAACTAATACTTGATCTTTTGTGTTCCATTTTATAATAAACATATACTCATGTCCACAGCTGGGCCATCGCTTGCAAGATTCACCTCATCTGTCTCCTATTCAAATGAAACCTTCTCCAAGGTTTCTTGCCTAACTAGAATCATGAAATTAGAGTACTGGCTTATTTGGTGGCTAGCTCCTTCAATTTACCAATGGGACAATTAAGGCCCAGGAAGATGAAATGGCTTGCTCAAAAGTTAAGCAGCAAGTTAATGCAGAACGTAAGTAGGATTCTAGTTTCCTAATAACTTATGATAAGCTTAACCCTTATTAATTTCCTCAAATATTCATATGATACTTACTGTATGTACCAAGTAATCAGCCACTTAATTACATACTGTCTGGCATTGCTCATGATTTGTTTCATATGTGCCTCTGTTGTTTTTTCCAACAAATCTTTAAGTTCCTTTTGATCAGAGACTACATCTAAAATCTCTATATAACTGAACAGTGCCCAAGACTTCATATTTTTATAAAACTCAAACCTAAAATGAATGTGCCAGGTAGTGAATGGACCAATCACTTTACAAATTGTTTTTTTTCATTTAATCTTCATAATAATTCCTGCCAGGTAACTGCTATTAACTAATAGGAAGCTCAGGCTCCAAAACCTTAAGGAATCTTCCAGTATCACATAGCTATCCTAGTCCTGAGGCCAGAGTTCAAATACATGATTATCTGACTTCAAAACCCATGATCTTCTCATTTAACCAGGTTGCTTCTTCATAAAAAAAATAAAAAGCCAAGTGAAAGGGCAGCTATTTGGTCCCATTTTACAGATGAGGAAAAGGGAATGGGAAGGGACTTTCCCCAAATCGCACAACTGATAACACCAAACTAAAGTTCAGATGCCAACTCTAATGCATTCTTTAGTTTACCACAGAGTACTCGAATAAATGTCTGACCTGTTTCTTACCATATTAATAGATATCCTCTCTCACTAAAAAATTTCTACTCATACTTCATTTGTTAAATTATATAAAAATACCACCTGAGGATTTAACTTCTAGGTTTACAATACCCAGATTATCTATGGGTATCCTTTAATAGCACTTATATCACTTTCTGCATACTATTTTAACTAGACTTTTCCATAAATTTAGAAGAATTAGATACCACTGATTAAATTTTTTCATTCATTTTTGCAATTCCGACAGTACCTAGCATAATTTCTAGCACATGTTAAGTGTTCAATATATATATATTTTTGAATGACTGCAGGTTTTGTTCTTTACATTTTGTTATTTTCAAAATTTTTTTCTTCTTCTTCTTCTTTTTTTTTTTTTTTTGCTTTTTTGGTATGTGGGTAGCTCCCTGGCTGGGAAACGAACCCAGGCCGCAGCGCTGACAGTGCCAGCGCCGAAGCCTTAAGCCACTACACCATCAGGGAACCCCCAAAATTTTTTTCTTGATAGTATGTAAGCTTCACAAAGACAGGCCAGTCTTTAATTCACTCTGACTCTCCAGTATTCTTAGCCTAACAACACTTGCATGATAAACTATTAATTTTTACTAACTTGAACTATATCGATTTGTTAAATAACCTCACCATCCAAAATGTGTTTATGTGAAAGCTTGATCTGAATAAAGAAATAACATAGTACATTTAGAATGTTTTCCTCCAACAGAAATGAAGAAATTTTGGCTCCTGGGTTCCTGTAGAACGCTCCTCCCCTTCTTCAAAAACCTGCAGTACTCACTCACTAAACCACTCATTTGGCATTTAGCATGTATTATCTTGTACTATTAGTAATTTTATATCTATATTCTCTTGCCTTGAGCATAGTGTAAGTCCCAGAGCAGAAACTACAGTTATCACTTAAAGAAGCATAATGTGGTAAAAAGTACAAGTTCTGGTGTCAGAGAGAAATGGGTTCAAATCCTAGTTTTGTCACTTATCAACTATGTAGCCATAGAGAATATTCATTTCATCTCTCTGAACCTCAGTTTCATTGTCTATAAAACAGAGAAAGCCATCTTGTAGGGTTATTAAAGATTACAAACAAGATGTATCAAATGCTAGCACATAGTATACTCTTAATAAATGATGGCTATTATAAAACCTCTTTGACTCCTCAATAATTAATAATGTCACAATACTACGTATACAAATATGCTAACAACATAATCACATGCTTATTAAGACTGCAGGTGAAATGACAAGACAAAAACATACCTGTTAGGTAAGAGGTAAACTGCTTTGGACCACAGCGAATAGCATAACGTGTAGTTGTTCTCACAGCTTTTGGTTCAGTCTGCAATGTGTCCCTGGGACAAAAGAGGGTTCCATCTGATGTTTCTCCCCACCATCTTACTCGGACAAGTACACAAGAGGGATGCTTTGCAATCTTCCATATAATTTTATTAACAGTAAGTTTCAGAAAGCAGCGTAGCTGGCCTTCAACCAAAGGCGGTAGACTTGTAGATGGAGGAATGTCACTCAAACCTGTACAGGAATCCAAGAACACTAAGTCAAAATTTAGACTAAATATAGAAAACATGTAGTCTACTTTTTTAATGAAAACACACAAAAACATTTTAGTCTCTACAGAGAGCAGGCTATCCTACCTATTCTAGTACATGAGAAAAAACTAGCAAACCGTAGAATAACCTATGTGATCACTTATGCCACCCTGATAACTAATTAGTATTTAGGACTTGATTCCGGTTATTTTAAGAACTTACCAACTTAACTTATGTTAATACAAACTCCTTTTTAATTGAAAGATACCTTTTGAAAAATACAAATACTATGATAGGGGTTTTTTTTTGCTTGTTTTTTACTTAAAGTCTATGATCATTCTTTATTATTATCTGTTTCAGGTGTACAAAACAACATGATTAGACATTACACACCTCACAAAGTGATAACCCCAATATACAATGATAGGTTTTTAAAATTTCAGAAGTAGTTGAAATTTTTCTTCCAAGTACTATTGTTTGGATTATTGCAGTCCAAAGGTCTTTAGATAAGTTATCTTTACCTCACTTACTTTAAAACCATCACTAAATATAAAACAACTCCCTTCACTCAACTCTCAAATGATTAAGTCTATACCATACAACTCAGCATTTTAATGAAGACTACTTAAATTGTCTTTTCTTTCTTGTCAATGTCATACAATCAGTGAGGACAGAGATTATCATCTTCAGATTCTGCACTATTTTTATAGCACAATGCTGGGTTCACACTATTTATTCGCTTTCAGACATAATAAAATGTGAATGAGGCAATTAATTATGTCTTTCTATAAAACTGTAATGTATAATCAAGACTGAGAGATTTAAGAAACCATTCTTATATTACACACACATTTCTATTCCTGTGACTTTTCTATTGGGGAGTGGTTATGCCTCACAAGAAGAAACTATGCTGAAGTCTATCAGATGAGTAATCTGTATAGCTAATTCTTTGATATTTGAAGTGAACACCCTTTCTGCTCTACAGTGGACATTTCTGCTCTACTATAATTTTTAGTTTCAATATAAAAGTTATACATAGGTATGTACATGAGTATTACTGTATATGCATATGGTATAGAGCATAGGGCATTTTTACATTATTTCTAGTTTGATTTTCCTCCTATCAACCAAATATGCTTGACTGGTTTGACATAGGGAGCACCTGCATTGACCATTTCCATGCTTCTCATATCATCCCACCATTCCTGGCAGGAAAGACAACTGTCTCAAAACTTAGTTATCTTCAAACAGCTTGGCTAAAATTCATTCCCAGACTGTAACTTTAGTCCTTAATCTAATGGCCTGATGTACCATCACTATTCCTAATACCTCATCATGCATAATGTAAAAAGGCAGTAACCTGATGGGTTTTGTTTGTTTTGAACCAGCCCTGTCCAGCAATTTCTAGTTTCCTGATCTGCCCTGGGTTCCTAGGGAGACTGTTCCCGCTGCAGCTAACATTTCCCTACTCTCTTGGTGACCTTGTTTCTCCTGCAGCATGCTAATCTGGTAAGGTCTTCTTGCTACATACTCTTTCATCATCTCAAATCCTTCAGACATCCTCATACCCTCACCCCCACTCCAACGCTATCTACCATATTGTGTCACTCCTCACTCTTCCTTCCTCTCTCCTCCAGAACTATTCTTCCCAGCTCCCGCTTGTAGTCCTTCATGCTTCGTGACTGTCTGATGCTTCACTCATGCAACTAACATTTACTGAGTCCTGCTCTGCACTAGTTCTTGGGGATTCAATAATATATAAAGTGTGATCCTTGGTTATTAGGATTACTGACATACTCCCTTCTCCAACCTATATTTTTTTCAGCCCTTATGAACTTCTAAAGGTATACCCCCTCCCCCTCTCACAGTTTTTATGAAAGACACTCTTAAGCCATCGGGATGTAATATACACCACAATGATTAAAGTAATAGTGCATCATATATTTGAAAGTTGCTGAAGAGTAGATATTACAAGTTCTCATCACAAAAAAAAATTTTTTTAATCATGTTCGGTGATGGATACTCTAGGGACTTCTTACGGTGATCATTTCACAACATATGACGGCTGTCCGGAAAGTATCCAGCTATGTAACCGTTCTTGTTATATTGACAATAACTGGATTTTTACTGGCTTGTATACAAATATCCAATCATTATGTTGTACACCTGAAAACAATGTTACATGTCAATTGTAACCTCAAGTTCCAAAAAGTTAAAAATATTTTCGAGAAATTTGTTTTCCCTTCCTCTAGAAGACTACTACTTGTACCCTTTTGGCCTACACCTCGCCGCATTTATTCGTCCATTTTGCCCCTCTTCCTCCAGCCCTTATTTCCTTTCTATTCTGTTGGAGGGCCAATTGCCCTCCCTTTAACATTCTGATTCTCTAGTTATTCTCCCTCCCCTGTCCCCTTTCTTTCTTTTTTTTTTACACAGGCGGATGTGGGAGTTCCCCTACTTACACCCTGGTCCCCTGACTTCGCCTTATTACGCTTTTCTCAATCTTTGGTAGCTCAGGTTACCTCTTTTCTTGCGGCCACGGCCCTCCCCAGGGCCCTGGCCTTTCCGTTGTTTCATGACGACGGCAAACTCTTCTCCAACTCAACTCCGGCCCCAGCACCTAACCCGTTGCCTCTCGCCATCCCTTCCCACCGCGCCTGCGTTCCCCGGCAACCGGCGTCGCTGCGCAGCCTGGGAGACAGGAAGAAGCTGCTTTTCCTCTAACAGACTCAGAATCGTTGAGAAGGGAAGGCGCCAAGACTTCATACCGTCAATAAACTGCAACACCCAGGATGCTTTGCTACACTACCTTTGCAGGGTTGGACGCTGTCGCTTCCAGTTGCGCAAGCGCAAAGGGATTCGCTCTTTGAGGACTCCATTGCCCAGGGTGCATTGCCTCAGGAGCCCGTCTCTTTCTGGAGAGGGCCCTGAAGTTCTCCGCTTGGGATCTGAGGGCCCCGCAGACTCTGTTACCCAGCTTCCTTTGTGGAGCGCTGTTGCGTACTTCCGGTGGAACTGCGTGAGGAGAGGGGGTGGGGTTTACGGAGCCGGTGGGCGGTAGGCGGTGCTGCCAGTAGCTGGGTGCTGTCCAAGGCGACTGGGCGACGCTAGGTGAGCGAGCTGTGACCGGTTGGGCCGCACTTAGCGTGGGACGAAGCTCGGCTCCAGTTTGACTGTCTGTGGTCTCCCCTTCATGTCGGCCCTTGAGAAGAGCATGCACCTCGGCCGCCTGCCCTCTCGCCCCCCTCTACCTGGCAGCGGGGGCAGTCAGAGCGGAGCCAAGATGAGAATGGGGTACGTGACCCGTACCCCTCTCCCTAAAGGCCAGGCCCCGGCCTTTGGGGAACGGTGTCTGCGCGGAAAGGGCGGCTAAGGATAGAAGAATATGTTGGCGGCGGCCTGGAGACGTTTAGATGGAGAGAAGGCAGATTTGGGCACTTAGGGTAGGCATCAAGTCCACGGAAATTGGAGGACAAATAGTATCGAAGGGAGAGGGAATAAAGCAAAGATTGAGGAAGCCGAAAGGGTAATTTAAGAAATGTAAGCAGCACCTCCAGAAGAAGGGATGGAGGAGGTTTGAAGAAAGAGTAGAGCGGTGACAAAGGTGGGCGGAAAGCTGCCCGGGAGAGTTGGGGGAAATGAAGATGACTGAGAGAAAAGTTGAGAAGAATTAAGGGGAACAATTAGGGAAAGATTTGGGAGGAGTAAGACTGTAAGAACTAGATATTAGAAAAGGTGAGGGAACTAGAGAGCACCTGAAAGCAGGGTTGGAGAAGGAAAGTGAACTAGGGAGCAGAAGGTTCTAGATGAGTTCCTAAGGGTGTAAGAGGCAAATTCACAGAGATGGGGGTGCCTAGGAGAACTGAGAAAGCTTGGGAAACAGGCGTAAGGAAACATGGAAAACATTGCCAAGAAGACTAAGGGTAATAGGAAATGTGATGAGAAGTGAGGGTGGGGGAATAAGGGAGGAGTAATGATGGAGAGGGCTGAGGAGCCTAAAGAACTTTAGAAATTTAGGGTTTAGTGAATGGAAATGTTGCAGAGGTAAGTTCTGAGAAGTGTAAAGAGTGGGCAGTTGATTTTTGTTGGGCAAATAGATCTGATGGAAACCTTATGGATTTAATAAGACAGAATTAATGATTAAGTAGCTACTTAAAATGTTTCAGGGAAACCGTTTACTGTAAAGAAAGCTGTGTTGAAGAGATAGACATTTTGGAATTTTAGGTTATTGAATGGCTTGTGCCAAGTTAGAGATCTTAGGTGTAAAAGAGCATAGTGAGTTGAACATGGGAGAGGTAATTGCTGGAAAGCAGGAAGAATTGAATAGGCATTTGGTTTTAAGGGGTATTTGTAGTATCTTACAAAATTCTGGAGACGAAGAGTGACTGTGAAGAGAAAAGGGGCAGGAAAAATACTAGGGTATAAGGTAGTCAAGAGTATTGGGATTGTAGAGATAGGCTGGTAGATATTCTTGGAGTAAGGACTAGAGAAGACAAACCTTAAAGTTTGAAGAAGTAATATGTATAAAAACTGATAAAAAAAGATATGAAGATAGGAGAGGTAGTACTTTGAAGAGAAAACAGAATCCTATAGATTAAAACAATGGGATAAGAGGTAGTGAAGATGGTTGAAAAAACCAGGGAAGGAAACTAAAAATTGAAATGGAGACCTGATTATGATAGACAGTAGAAAAAATGGGAAAACCTTGAAAAGAGAAGACAGGTCAAAGGACACACAGTAGAAAAAGGTGATAGAAGGCCACATAAGATAAGATGAAGATTGTTTTGGCTTTGGAAGATAGAAAGGTAGGACTGTACTATGAATAATAAGGAGGATCTGGAAACCAATCTAACAGATTATTTGGGAAAATTAACCTGGAATATAAAGTAACCATAATACTTATTGTTTATATGCATCTTAGTTGCTGCCTATCTTAATCTAAAATTTGATCTTTTAGTATACCAGCACTCTTTGGTAAAAATGTACAAAAATATTAGCTTTTTAATAATTGTGCATGCTTGAGATAAGTTAATTAGAGCTCAGCTTCTCACTTTGTTAAAAAAAAAGGTTCTCTGAAGATGAAGAACTGGAAAAAAATAGTAAGAAAGTAAAGGGAAATCTGTCGATTAGAAGATTGTATGATTGTTAGTTACTTATCCTCTTTAAATAAATACTTTGTTCTTCTTAATTTAGGTTAACTACTTATCCTGGAAAATAAAGTTACTTAGAAAGATGCTTCTTTATAGTGTTGTGAAGAGAAGAGCATATGTTGCTTAATTTTATGTAGTCCTCAAGTGGCTTATTTTCCTAATTTCTCTTTTCTACTTCTTTATTGAAACATAGGAAGGCTTCATCTAAGTCTAATGTTAGGGATAGTAATAGACTCTCCCCCCTAGAATCATATAGCTGGAAGAGAGGTTTGAAATCTCATCTCACCACTTCACTGTATAGTTGAGGGAACTGAGACCTAGAGAACACTATATTCTGTAGCGTAAACTAAGAGGTAGGGGACAGTATTTTCTCTTAATAAATGACAAAACTGAAACTCAAATCTTCCTAATACTGAGGCATCCTAGAAGCTTGGTGATAGGACCACTAAGGATTAGAGAACATGGGTCTCTTGACTCTGAGACCCATTATGTCTTTTTAGATTTGTAATTGTTATCTTGGGAATACTTACTTTGAGTTTTGTATGTTATTCCTTTACAAACACTCTAGGATTCAGTCTTTTTCTTCAGTCCCGATTTATGAAGTCTCATTTCCACCAATTTCAAAGCATCCTTCTTTATTTCTCCTACTCACTTGCTTTTTTCTTATCTTACCATCTTCTCCTACTCTCTCCGACTCTTACTCTCAAGTTATGCCTGTCCCTTTCACAATCTCTTATATGACTTACTTTTTTGTGTGTGTGGTGGTTCCCTGGCTGGAAGTCGAATCCAGGTTGTAGTGTTGAGAGTGCTGAAGCCTAGCCACTACACCACCAGGGAAGCCCCTGACTTACTCTTTAACTATTTTTGGTAACCTCTTACTCTAAATTACACTAACCTTACTTGAATGTGTTTGCATATTCAGGGTGATTTTGAGTTGATGATTTTTTTTGAATTGCCATAATTTAGTTTTTCAAATTGGGTTTAGTAATTCCAGAGTATTACTGGATAATGTAATAATAGCAATTACTTTTTTTTCTGAGTAAGTACTATGTGCCAGACATAGTGGTAGTAGCTTTAGGTATTTTATTTAATCTGCCTACAACCTTGCAAGGAAGATATTTCCCCATGTAAAGGAAATTCAGACTCTATGAGATTAAAGGTCACCCAAGTAGCATGCAGCAGAACTAGATTCAATGTAGGATTAGTCTCTAGAATCCATTCCCTTTGAGAACACCAACACAGACATACTGGCTTCATTGTTCCATGATAGGTGCCAGTAGATGATGCCAAAAACAGTGGTTTTGAACTTTTTTTTTTTGTAGTTCCCTGGCTGGGAATTGAACCCAGGCCGCAGCATTAAGAGTGCCGAAACCTAGCCATTACACTTCCAGGGAACCCCCTTGTTACCGGAAAATGGGGTGTCCTTGTCGACAGGACGTCCAGGTTCTTGGTATCTTGAGCAAAGAATTGAACGAGACACACGCAAAAGTAAAGTGGTGAAACAAAGTGATAGTTTATTGAGGAGAAAGTACACTCCAGAGAGGTAGGAGTGGGCTTGAGTAGGAAAATGGCTCAGGAGCCCTGATGAACGAGGCTTTGGAACTTTATTCTAAGTCTTCAGGCGAGACACCTCTGGGCGTCTCTTGATTGACAAGGGGCCTGTTTCATAATGCCTTCTGATTGCGCATGCTCTTTCCCAGAGTTCAGTCTGTTGTAATGATATTAATGAACTTCTGGGCATATATATAACATTACAATGATGGTATAATAAGGTTCAGGTGAAATGAATGTCGTTGTAACTCTCACTGCGCAGGTGTTAGGAGCTGGCTCAAAGTAGTGGACTTCTTGGGCCCTCTGACTCTCCTGTCTTTGTCTGGAACTTCCTCCTAGCCTGTGGCAGGGATTACTTGTGAAAGGGTGGTATCTAGGCATAACAATTCCAGCAGGGTGAGACTCATGGGAGAGGTTGAGATTTCCCTATTCTATCTACCTTCCTCACATTCTCTTAAGAGAGGTGATCCCCACAAATCTTTATGGGAAGTTGAGGGACTGAAGGTCTCATCTTCTGTATCTGCTTCCTGCTGAAAAATGGTTGTTGTCCCTACCTATTGGGGCCCCACGGAGCTCTCACCCTATCTGATCTAAAAGGGGAAGGGGTCTCGAGGTCTGCCATGTTGACTCCTTTGGTTGAGATGGGCTGGAAGCATTGTTGGGGCACCGCGGGGCACCGCCAGTATCCTGATGATTTCTAGATTAGAAGAAAATAATTCAGTTAGTACTTTAAAGGCATTGATCAGAGAAATAGGTTTTAAAGTCCTTGTCACTAGGTGGTTTCAGGATAGAAAGTCTGTTGCTCGGGGTGAGGAGCCAGAGAAAATTGATAAGGGAAGCAGATTAAGAAAAGGTGAAACTAAGAGCTAAAGAACAAGGAAAAGGAGTCTTTAGTGAAGTGTGTGTGTGTGTGTGTGGGGGGGGGGGGAATGGCTGCTCTATTTGGCCCACATCACCCTCTTAAACTTCTTAATTAAAGCTTTTGGAGCTTCTCTGATTTGGTTTTCCTACTTGCAACTTGTATCTTAGTTTGTTAGGGTTGCCATAACAAAAATACCATAGATTGGGTGGCTTATGAGCAACAGAAACGTCTTCCTTACATTTCAGGAGACGGGGAAGTCCAAGATCAAGGCATGGTAGATTTTGGGTCTAGTGAGGACCTCTTCCTGGTTCATAGAAAGCAGTCTTCTCACTATATTCTCACAAGGCAAAAGAGGGAAGGGAGCTCAGTAGGGTCTCTTTTATAAAGGTACCAGTCTTATTCATGAGGGCTATACCCTCATGACCTCATCACCTCCCAAACGCCCCCCCTCCAAATATTATCACTTTGGAGGTTAGGATTTAACATGACTTTTGAGAGCACAAATGTCAGTCTGTATTAACATCTGGTGTGCTTGAGGAGGAGTGTGTTTTGAAAATCACTGCTTTAGTACATTCCAGTACCATTAGAGACTGTAGATTATTAAAACCATTTTTCAACATGTTTTTGGTTTATCACTAATACCATGTTTCTATAATTATCTCTTACATTTCTATAGGACTTTAGTTGACATGTATGTATTAGTGCCCTTTTGTATTTTCTGAGATAAACTAGGACAAGGGTTACTATTTTCTGTTAATGAGAAAATGCAAGTGTTCATTGACTTTTCTAAGATCACAGAATCATTAAGTGGCAGAAAGAAGATTCATACCCTGACTTCAGATTTTTAGTCCATTGTTCTTGTTGTACCTTGGTGCAAAGAGATTGGTGTTTAAAATTACATAGATCTGAGTTTGAAGCCCTGCTTGAATATTTCCTCTGATCAAGTAATTTAATTAAGCTCTTATAATCTGTTTCTTATCTCTAAAACAGGGATGTTTCTGCTTACCTTAGAGTACTGTGAAAATGAGATGACCCATGAAAAGTACTTATGCTTCCTGACACATAAACTCTTAAGGAATAATAACTAGTAAATTATTTTATGTTGAGAACTGTTAGAAAGGCTTATTCTTTATGAAGCAGTCGCTCTCCTTTCAATCTGCTACAATGTCAGTTTTTCTCCCTCAAGCCTTATGTTTGTTCATATCTGGTTAGACAATTATTCATTCAACTTCTTAAGTTTATTACAGGTATCATGCCTCAGGATGACTTTAAGGAGCTATTCACAACAGAGGGAGAAAAAAGGGGCAAAGTGAAGTGGTTTGTTCAAGGTCACATATTGAATTACTGGAAGAACAAATTCAAGTGTTTCGGTTTAGTTATTTATTTTAAAAAATTAACATGCCATAGAATTCACGCTTCTACAGTGTACAGCTCAGTGATTTTAAGTATATTAAAAGTTGTACAATCATCACCACTAATTCCAGAATATTTTTGTCATCCCGTAAAGAAATTACCTGCTAGCATTCTCAACCCACTTCCACGTCCCCTGGTAACTGCTAATTTGCTTTCTGTCTCCATGGATTTGCCTGTTCCGGAGATTTCATGTAAATGAAATCATATACAATCTGGCCTTTTGTGACTGGCTTCTTTCACTTAGTATAATATAATGTTTTCAAGATTCATCCATATTGTAACATGTATCAGTACTTCATTTCTTTTTATTGTTGAATAATATTCCATTGTTTAGATATACCACATTTTATTTACTTATTAGTTGCTGGACACTTGGGTTTCTTACTTTCCGTAGAACCCCCTTTTCACCCAGAAGTTGTTTCCAATTTTTGCTATTATGACTAATGCTGCTGTGAATGTTCACGTGCTAATCTTTGTGTGGAAATAGGTTTGCATTTCTCTTAGGTAAATACCTAAGAATGGAATTGCTGGGTCGCATGGTAAATTATGTTTAACTTTTTAAGAAACTGGGAAATTGTTTTTCAGAGTGGCTCTTTGAAGTGCTTTGTGTATTAGGGATATTTTCTTTTGATAGATTTCAAAAATATTTTTTCAAGTTGCCTTTCTACATTGCTTATGATATTTTTTGCCATGTAAAAAGTTTTATTTTTAAATTTTAATGTACTCAAATCTAGCTAGTATGTATTGCTTCTGGATTTTGAATCACAGAAAGACATTTTCTTCTCCAAGATTGTAAAGGAATTCATAAGGTTTTCTTTTAGGACCTGTATGGTTTCTTTTTTTACATTCATTTTAAGTTTATCTTGATGTGCAAAATGAGGATTGGATTCGATTTTTTTTTATCCACAGGCTGTCCCAATTGTTATAACATCAATTGGACTTTTTTGTTTTTTCTTAAAAAATCCTTTATGTGAATTCTACCTCAACAAAAATCAGTCCTTTTTCCCACTGATTAAAGTGACATCTTTATCATGTACCAGATTTCCACATAGATTTGGGTCTGTTTATGAAGTTTATTTTCTTTTCTACCAGTCTGACTAGTTATGTGCCACTACTACACTTTCAATTAGAGAGGCATTATTAATATGTTTTAGTAGATGGTAGCGGTAGCTTTGCCCTCATTCTTTTTAAAGCTTTTCTTATCTCCTCTTATTTATTCTCACAAACTTTCTAATCATCTAGACTAGTGCCAGAAAAAAATTATGATAGTATTTTTATTGGGACTATATTAATATGTAAATTAATTCAGAATAAACATTTTTATAATGTTGAGTCTTCCTTGAAGAAATATAATCTAGGGAGTTCCCTGATGGTGCAGTGGCTTAAGGCTTCGGCGCTGTCAGCGCTGCGGCCTGGGTTCGATTCCCAGCCAGGGAACTACCCGCATACCAAAAAAGCAAAAAAAAGAAGAAATATAATCTAAATCCCTTTTGGAAGAAAAATATTTCAGATCCCAATTATTGACTGAAATTATATTTTAATGTGATTTTACATAAATATGCGCAAAATAAAACTTAAAACTAGGGATAAATTCCTATGTATGAGTAAATCCCATATTACCCTTATATACTAATTATAAAAATCAACAGATTTGCTAAAAACAGTTAAACCTATAAGACTCACCACATGCATATTAGCAACATTAGATTAATAAACTAATTTGCTGTTAACAAGCTTACTGTGGTTCAAACCAAAAGGATATTAATTAATATTAGGAAGTTCCAGAGTTGATTCAATCATTCAAATGTATCATTCAGGACCCAGGCTTTTTGCATTCTTTCTTTTGCTGTTCTTAAAAATGTTGACTTTTCCTTCTCTTGGTTATCTCCTTACAGTTACAGGATTGCTGCTGCAACTCCACTTGCATTGTACCTTTATTCTAAATTTCCAAATAAAAAGGAACAAATGGGCAAAAGCTTTTCCTAGCTAAGCTTGTCATTTTTTTTTCCTAGAAAGGGAAACTTTCCAGTAGATGTTTCCCATAAGTCTCATTGTCTGGAACTAGTTCTCATGTCCATCCTAAGACCCTTTTTCCATTTGCCAGCTTATAGCCAGCAAATCTACTTCTTAGTGTCTCTGAAATTGGATAATTGGATTTAGAAAAACAAAAGAAACTAAAACTAATGAGCCCTACTTGTTATGTTACTTGATGATGTCAGATTTGAGAAAATACTTCTGATTAGGAAAAACTTTTTCCTTTGTGCTATGAAGTAGTTTCTTTTAAAGAAGAGTTTTAATTCATAACTATTAAAAGGGTGGTCTACTTATATGCCACACTCAGATGTTCTTCAAAATATAGTACATACGTATCTTGTTTGAGTTTGTGTTTAAAAAGATCATGACTTGCTTTATTGCAATACTTGTTTTATTGCTGTGGTCTTGGACCAAATTCGTAATATCACTGAGGTATGCCTATATTTACAACCAGTCCAAAACACATACTACCAATATATTTTTAAGATTGAATAAGAGATTGTGTTGAAAATTCCAGTTGTTCCAAACCATAGCAGAAAGCTTAAGGTGTTTACTATGAGTTCTTTTTCATTGTGCCTCTGTGTGTATCCTTTCCCATGGACTTTTTCCTGTTATAAGTGGAAATCCTCTCTTTGCTACTAATAAGCCATGTGGCTCTGGTCAAGTTATTATTCCTCTTTCTGGGCATCACTATCATGGGTAGTAGAAAAAAACCTTTGGCATTGTCAACTTGTTGTATAATAATTTCACCATCTATTGTGACTTCTCTTTCCATCACCAAGTGGCTCTAGGCAAGTTACAAGTATCTTTCATCTCTGAACCTGTATTTCCCTGTCTTTAAAATGGGAATACTTTTCTTGCAGAATTCAAACACTGCTTGATACAAAATAGACAGCTAATTGTTCCCTTTCACAAAATAAGATTTGGATTAGATGATCTCTAATAGCCTGATCCAGTATGTAGTTTTTAGAATCTTTAAGTCAGCTGCTTAAATAACATGTCCTTATCACTGGTAATGAATACTCCAAACTACCAAGACACTAGACAGCTGTCTGGTTGCCTTCTTTCCATTGTCTTCAAAGTGTTGCTAATGAGGACTTCTTTCTATAAAAGCAGTGGTGCCTTGATTTAAATAGCTGCCTGCAGTTAAGCTTCAGTACTTTTCCTCCACTATAAGACTCCTAGACTAGATAATTTGTGACAACAGTGACTAGGACTGTGACTGTGCACCTTATGACTCATTAATAACTTTCCTAACAGACTTAGGAAGGAGTAAGAACCCTAGTAGATGTTGAAGCGTTATTATACCTATTTGAATTTGAGACATTCACTTTAAAACATGCAGCTTATATTTCTTACTTCTTGTTCTCTAAGTACACAGGGAGAAATTTTCCTCCCTCTCTCTTCTTCCCTCCCTTTCCCTTATTTCCTTAGCAGTTGATCATATAATTTTGTTGGTTTTGGTCATTTTCTCCTAGTAGGCATCATCACATAGTAGGCAAGCAATACATCCTTTGTGCCTCTATAGCTATCTATAGATATAACACTTACCCTCTGACTTGTAATTGTTGGTCAACTGTCTGCTCCTCAAGACTGTGAGCTTCTTAAGGATAGGAATTGTCTTAATTTCTCTGGTGTCTAGATTGTTGACTACTTAAGTACTGTCTGAGTGAGAAACCCAAATCCTAGACCTAGTTAGCCTCATTCTATAAGAACAACTTTATTTCCTCACCAGTTCCCTTAAGATGGCATAATGAAAACTATACTCCCTTTTCTTCTGAAAGCTGTTTCACTTCATAAAATAATAGAATCTATACTTTATTTCAACACCAGCATTTAGGTAAAGTATGTTGTGAATGCTTACAAATACTTTGACTTAATTTGAGATTTAAAATACTCATATGGTTGTAACTCAGGCTTGGAATTAGCCTCTTATAAGTAAAGATTCATGCCTGTTACTTGGTTTTATTTTATCAAAATTTGATAATTTATCTCTGATTCCCCCAACTTGAAAGCAAGTCCTTTACTATAAGAGAGCAACTAGCAATTAGCAGTTGTTTTCAGAATAGCTGCATTTTATAGCATTGGGTTGCACTGTCCTTGCTAAATTTATTTCTGATTCTCTAAGAGTGAAGATTATTTTCCAAGGAGGTAGTATCTACACATTGGTGACTACCAAATGTAGGGACCAGAGCAAGCTGTCTTCTGTTAAAAAGCCAGCATTAAAAGCTCTCCATAGTCATATCCCAGGCAATGTTAATTCCCTAAATGTTTCTTGCATTTAAGAGAGTACCAATTGCCAAATTTATTTTGCTTGCAATGCCTCCCATTTCCCTTTTTCAAATCCTACCTGTCCTTTAAAAGCCATGAAGTTTTAAGTGAGACTAACCCTCAAGTCAGACTACTTTAGCTCATTCATTTGCTCTGTTCCTCCCCTGAGCATTTATAATACTTTTTGTCACTTCCACTCACTTCCAGTTATTGTATTTTTAAATTGTTATGTCATTTACCTATTGTAATTTTATGGCAGTTTAAATGGATGATTACCATAATTATCATTGATTTATATTTCAAGGTAATTTCTTTTTAGTTTCATCAATAAAATAGGAGATCACAGAGTGCTAGAGCCTTTGTTTTTATTTCTTTGTATCTTCTATAAGTAGCACACTTAAATAAGTGTTTTTGTAAGTTTTAATTTAATAGACTTGTGGCTCACAACATTCATTTAAAATGAGAACCTGAAACTTTTCCTGACCATTCAGCCTGCACTGACTCATCTTTCCATTTTTTGGCCTTTTGTAGCACTTATCATTTATATGAGGAATTGATAAACTTTATCTGTAAAGGGCCAGATAGTAAGTATTTTATGTATTGCAGACCATTCAGTTTCTGTAGCACCTAATCAACTCTGCAGTTGTAGGGTGAAAACAGCTGTAGACAATGTGTAAATGAATGTGATTGTGTTTCACCAACACTTTTTTGTGGATACTGAAATTTGAATTTCACGTAATTTTCTTGTGTCTTTAAATATTTTTATCTTTGTTTTCTCTCCAAACTTTTAAAAATGCAAAGACCATTCTCAGCTCACAAGCCATACAAAAACAGGCGGTGGTTGGATTTGCCCATAGACCATAGTTTGCCAACTCCATATCAATATTATTAGTTGTGTACTGCTACTGTCTTGTAGTATAAAGAATATAGGTTTTAAATCAACAAACTAGGGTTCCCTTCAGCCTGCACTATGGCTGGATTTTTTCCAGACAGCCCTTGTATATGTAGAATCATTATTTAAATTGTAAAGCTGTGTAATGGAAACTTATTTACTGTATTTCATAAATTCCAAGATACATTTATTTTTATGTTTAAAATAATAGTGTTTTAACAATTGCTGTTGGTCAGGTAACAGCTCTAACTTGTTTCTCATTGCCAGTGCAAAAGTGAACACCAAAACCAGCATCAAAACTTGCAAAGTAGGAGTTCCCTGGTGGTGTAGTGGCTTAAGGCTTCGTCGCTGGCACTGTCAGCGCTGCGGCCCAGGTTCGATTCCCAGCCAGTGAACTACCCACATACAAAAAACAAACAAACAAACAAACAAAAAACACAAAAACTTGCAAAGTAAGTGTTGGCAGCTTGAAAGACAAAAGTGGAGCACTTTTAACTACTAAGAACTGAATAGTTATGAGGAGGGGTAGGTGTTCAATCAGATGAGTTAAGCAATATTCCTAAAGTGAAAGTCAAAAGTAAGATAGCTTTCTATATAATGGTAAAGTTGGCATATGATCTGGTGTTTAGTTTAAAGAACACTTCATCACCAATATCCTTGGGAGGCACAGAGGACTGTATTAGTCAGAATGATTCACAGTATGAAGAAATTGACTAGGAATACTTTAACTATTTTATTTTGCTCTATTTTTCTTTTTATATATACCCATAAGTGATATATAATGAATTAACGTAAGTATAAGAGAGCTATTTCAAGAAATATAAAATGAATTCTAAAAGAAAGTGTCATAAATTAGTAGCTCTTTTTCTTAGTAGTAAATAAAATTATGGTTCAGCTTACAGTTGATGGTGTCTTGTAGATACAATATTTCATCTGTTCTAACAACTAGATTGTGATCTACCTGTTTAGTCTTCCCAAATTTAATTGTAAACTACTTTTTTGTTTTATTTACTTACCCTAAAGTAGTTAGCACACAGAAGTTTGATGAATTATTGAATGATGCTCAGGTACAGTAGACACATATCACTTTTTTCAATAGTTAAGAATTGTCCACCATGAATTGAGTAGGGAAGCAAATGGGAGGCAAGAGCCATAGACTTCTTGAATATTAGAAGTGAGATTTTAAAACTGATTATTGACAGTATGCAAAAATGAACTTGTGCCCTATTTATATCCTTCTATAATTTCATATTTATATCCTTCTATCTTTATTCTATTAAGAAAATATAGCTCAGATTGTTGTAAGTATTAAATTTAGATAATGCTTGTAAAGTGCCTAGCACAAATACATGCATGTCTGGTTTGTTTAATTGAATCTTTCTCATCCCTTTAATTAAACCATGTTTTCCTTAAGCATAAGAACCATGGTTCAAGATACACTTCAGAATCAATTTTCTGTGTTAATCACCTGAACTACATTAATATTATTAGCTGAATTTCATCACAAACAGCGTTTTAGCATATTACTGTTAAGTAGGCTTGGAGTGGAGCTACCTAGAGAATCTACTAATACTTCATAATACTTATAATCAGGGGAAGTGTGCTTCAGTTTTCCCAGCAACTTACTTTACAAACCTTTGGAATATAAACCCATATTTAAATTGGAAAATATCTATGCTAATATTTTTTCATCGAATACTGGGAAATTATAATCTTTTATACATAATTAGAGGATTTGTACTTTTCTCTCTTCCCTCCTCGGTCATTGTTTAATAAGGATAGTACTTCAGATTTTTATAGCATTTGATTTAACAAAATCTTTACAGATACAATCTTTATGAATCATTCCCTGACCTGATTTTATCCCCATAAGTTCCCCAGACAAGATTGAACATCCCATCTATGAGCTCTCTTGGTATGCTAGGCTTATTTCCGTCATAGCTGTAGTATACAGCAACTGTTTACTTACCTGTTCCCTCCAACCACCCACCCAGGCATAAGCTCTTTGAGAGCAAGAACTAAGTTTTATTCATCAATGGAAACTTCTGGCCTGCCGTTGCCCTAGTACCTGGTAAGTACAGCAGCACCTACCATACAGGTCATATTCAAATGTATCTTTAATTGAATTGGTATTAAATTAGCTGCTTATATAAGCAAGGTGTGACTAGAAAGAGGCTCTAAAATACCCTAAAGATATTTGCTGTTTGCTTATGAAATACATCTTTCATTCGAAATCATCATGTCATTCAGATGAGTCTGGCGAGGGAGTTATATAGCTGTTGGTTCTGAAATGTACTTCATGAGTCTTCTGTGTAGACATTATTGGTGTCTGACCCCAAACCTGCTTGCTTTCTTCATGTTGTACTGTCTAAGCAGAATAGTAGCTTACATAAGTTCTGATCATTGAATATGGCTATACACATTCATTATGAGAATGAATAGCTACAATTAGCTCTTGCAAAACATTAAAAAGTCTTGTATTCTGCCTGCTTTCTTGTCGAAGTCTCAGTCAGTGGTTGTGTTTTGGTTTGAGACTAGATCATTTTAATAAAATTGTCATTATATTATTTTTTCCTCTTTATTTTTAGGGTTTTGGAAAAATAAGTTATTTGTTATGGTGTTCTTAGGTTGAATGAGTGATGGAAATAAAATTTAGAAATTTTTCTAAGTAAAGGAGAATTCTTTACTACCAGAGGTATAAGATTACAGTTCTTCCTGTGCTGCAGCAGTCTGTATTTATTCATCCATTTAAAGCAAGGTATATTTTTGTATGATCTGACACAGCAGGTTGGAAGTTCCCATGGATTAAAAGTATTTTATCTGACAGTGTTTTTAAGTGAGGTAAAGTTTCATTATTTTCTTGAAGCCAACATCATGTATTGAACCATAGGTATCCTGTCTAATGCAGGAGATTGTGTAAAATGTTACTATTTCCATTTTTGAATTCTGTAATGCCAATTAACAGTTATCATTCTCACCCGTGGCCAACACAGAAAAGTAATAGGAATAGAATCTAGGATTTTCAGGCACATGGTAAATCAGTATTTGGTAAGTTAGAACTCTTTAAAAAGGCCTCCTCTGTTCTCTCTCTCTGTGAATGACATCAGAGGAACTTGAGAATTGTCTTTGATTCTTGCTTCTCATTCCACCCCTCCTGCTTCTTCCCAACATTATTGTTATAGTTGTAGACCTTGATTTTCTTCTTAGTCTGTGGTGTACTCAGACTTACTACAAGAGTCCGCTCCCAATCATTCCTACAGCAGGAACAATTCCCCTTTCACCTCTTCCTGGGGCTCTCTGGGATGCTCAGTGCTTTGGTGATTTCTAGAAATTGAGAACCTAAGTATTATTTTGAGGGTAGTATTGAAAACTGATAAAGAAGCGACCCTGAGAATAAGATTCTAGCTCAGCTACTTTCTGTGGTCTTTGATGAGTTGTTTAACCTTGGCTTTAGTTTATAGGGATAATAGTAGCTACTACCCTAGAGAGTTGTAGTGGAAAATAAATTAATTCATATGTTCATCTGCATTCTCTTCCCAAACCCCATTAAATTATAGTAATTTGGAAAAAGGAATAAAACCGTAGGACAAAGAAGAGGAGGGGAAGATGAGATACCAACAAGATTTAGGAAGATAGCAAGTTGAAGAATATTAACTCACTAACAGAAGAGCAAATTGAAAACTACTGGCAGGAGAATCAAAGTGCAGGCTAATCCATATTACAACCCTGTAAAGGCTCAGTAATTGTAGGTGCTAATAAGTACCTCTGAAAGGGGACTAAAAACAGGAAAATTGGTTGAAAATTCTATACAAGGCACTAGTAGACTTCAGATCTTCTCCTTTCCCTCAGTGTAATGGAAGACAGGTTAACTGCTGGAAGAATTGAACCACAGTGACTTTGGACTCAAGAGACAATAGTAGGCCTATAAGGGCAAAGGTAAAGCAACAAGGTGAAAATGGATTAAGTGAAGATACACAGCTGCCTTCTAGATACATTCATGGCTTGCTTCCTCACTTTCAGGTCTTTTCTTAAAGGTGTCTTCTCTGACCACCTGATTTAAAATTACAATCCTTCCTGGTTGTCTTTCTTCCTGGTTTTGTTTTTCTACATGGTACTTACTGCTTCCTGACAATATTTTAGTTATGCCTCCTTTTTTACTAGAGTATAAATGCCACAAGAGTTAGGGGTTTTGTCTATTTTGTTCACTGTAATATTTCCAGTGCCTAAAATACTGTCTTACAGGTGCTCAGTGAATATTTATTGAACTCTTCAGATCCCTTTTCCACAAGGCCAACAGCTAGTCTTATGTCCCCAGGCAGGACATTGGAGAAATGACTAGGAGAAAAGACATGTATATATTGATGTTGGGGGTAAGAGTCTTTCATTTAAAAGTTTGGGCCTCTACTAGATAACTGTACAGTGATATTCAACAATAAACAAGCCCTGCTCTCATAGAATCACCAAACATCCAGGGAAACCCTCTAACATGACAGAGACCAAAACAAAATAAGAACAGGAAACAATAATGCATAGAACAAAACAAAATTCTGAAAAACCTAGTATCTTTTGTTAGAGACAAGAGATAATACGGCATCTGTTAAACAAGAACAGGATGCTTTAAAAAAACACTTATTTATTTTTTGTCTCTATAGATTTACCCAATCTAAATGTTTAAAATAAATGGAATTATACAATATATATGTGATCTTTTTTTACTGGCTTCTTTCGCTTAACATATTTTCAGGGTTTGTCCATGTTGTAGCTTGTAATACTTCAAGCTATGTTGTAATACTTCATTCCTTGTTGTTGCCGAATAATATTCCATTATATGGGTATACGTGTATATACTACATTTACTTATCCATTCAACAGTTGATGGGCATGTGAGTTGTTTCTACTTTTTAACTATTTTGAGCAATGCTGCTATGAACATTTGTATGTAAGTTTTTAGGTAGACATGTTCTCATTTCCCTTGGGTATACCTAGAAGTAGAATTGCTAGATCATATGGTATTTGTCTATGTTTAACCTCTTGAGGAATTGAAAAACTGTTTTCCAAAGCAGCTGTACTACTTTATATTCTCATCAGCAATGTATGTGGGTTCTAATTCTTCACATCCTTATCAACACTTACCATTATTGGTCTTTTTTATTTGTAGCCATCCTAGTAGAGTGAAGTGGTTCTTCATTGTGGTTTGGATTTGCATTTTTCTAGTAACTAATGATAGATATCTTTTCATATGTTTATTGATCATTTGTATATCTTCTCTGGAGAAATGTCTATGCACATCCTTTGCTCATTTAAAAAGTTTGGTTATTTGTCTTTGTAGTTAGTTACGAGTTCTTTTTTCTAGATACAGGCCCGTTATCAGGTCTTTGATTTGCAATAATTTCTTCAGTTCTGTTGTCTTTTCATGTTTTTGATGGTGTCCTTTGAAGCACAAACATTTAATTTTATAAAGTTCAATTTATTTACTTTTTCTTGTACTTTTGGTGTATCTAAGCCATTGCCTAAACCAGGGACATGAAGATTTATGCCTAAGTTTTCTAGTTGTAGCTCTTACATAAGTCTGAGATTCATATTTAAGTTAATTTTTGTGTATGATATGAGGAATGGGTCCACCCTCGTTCTTTTGCATGTGAGTATCCATTGTCCCAACACCATTTATTGAAAAGATCCCTCTTTCCCAGTGAATTCTTTGACACTCTTGTCAAAAATCAATTGACTATAGATGTATGGGTTTATTTCTTTTTTTTTTTTTTTTTTTTTTTTTTTTTTTTTTTTTTTTTTTTTTTTTTTTTTTTTTTTTTTTTTTTTTTTTTTTTTTTTTTTTTTTTTTTTTTTTTTTTTTTTTTTTTTTTTTTGGCTTTTTGGTATGTGGGTAGCTCCCTGACTGGGAAACGAACCCAGGCTGCAGCGCTGACAACGCCAATGCGCCAATGCCGAAGCCTTAAGCCACTACACCATCAGGGAACTCCCTGGGTTTATTTCTTAACTCTCAATTCTATACGATTAATTTATATAGTATATATTTACATTTATATATTATATATACATATATAGTAAATAGTAGATTATCCATTAACTGGAACTCAAGCAACCGGCAGTTGCTGTGCCAGTTGCTTAAGATTTTGCTGGTTGTTTGAATTCCAGTTAACTGAGAGTCTTATTTACATTTATCTGGTATCTACCAATCCCATGGGTGCCAGTTAACTGAGAGTCAACTATACTAGTACCACACTATCTTGATTACTGTAGCTTTGTGGTAAGTTTTGAGATAGAAGATGTAAGTCCTCTAACTTTTTCTTTGAAAATTGTTTTGACTATTCTGAGTCACATGAATTTCCATATGAATTTTAGATCAGCTTGTCAATTTCCACAAGGAAGCCAGATGTAATTTTTATAGGTATTGCTTTGAATCTGTAAGTTAATTTGGGGAGTATTGCCATTTTAATGATATTAAATCTTCTTATCTATGAATATGGGATGCTTTTCTTTGTATTCTTTTTAAATTTTTCTGCAGTGTTATGTAATTTTCAGTATATAAGTCTTGCATTTGTTTGGTGAAATTTATTCCTAAGTATTTTATTCTTATCAGTGTTACTGTAAATGGAATTGTTTTCTTGATTTCACTTTTGGATTGTTTATTACAGGTATTTAGAAATACAATTGATTTTTATATATTGATCTTGTATTCTGCAACCTAACTGGATTTAATAGTTCTTAGAGTTTTTTAATGGATTTCTTTGGATTTTTTTCCTAGACATTTTAACATGGATACTCAATATATAACAGTACAAGTTTAATCAGTATTTCTGTGATTGTTCTAAAATAATACAAAGACTTTAGAAACCTGTGGCAGGAAGAATAGTGGCACTCCAAAGATGCTCAGGTCTTTTTTCCTGGGACCTGTGAATATGTTATTTTACATAGCAGAGGCTGACTTTAAAATAAAGAGATTATCCTTGGTTATTTAGGTGGGCCCAGTGCAATCACAAGTATTCTTTAAAGAAGAGAGAGGCAGAAGAACAGGTCAAGGTCAGAGAACTTTGAAGATACTACATGGCTTGCTGGCTTTGAAAATGGAGGAAGAACCTATGAGCCAAGTAATACAGGCATCCCCTAGAAGCTGGAAATGGTATTTAAATGTTTCAACATGGGCACTAGATGAACTTATTGCTACTAGATTGATTATTGCTGTAGGCCTTTGCAATGCACAGAACTAGAGTATACATTTTTTGAAAGACAAAATAATCATGAGTTTATATTGATATTTCCAATTCAGAATTAAGATTACAGGGTTTTTTACTTTGTTGATTTTATGTAATTATCTCTTTGCTTTTACAATGGAAATCTTAGCTCCTTATGACTTTAACCTAACTACCTACTTGCTGGTATGTATGTAAATATGCACATATATAGTGTTCAAAATAACCAATTATACTACTAATATAAACTACTAACAATATGATTACTGAATATTGTTTAAGATTTCTATTCAGGGAGTTCCCTGATGGTGTAGTGGCTTAAGGCTTCAGCATTGGCGCTGTCAGCGCTGCAGCCTGGGTTCGATTCCCAGTCAGGGAGCTACCCACATACCAAAAAAAAAAGATTTCTATTCAGTATTTTCCTCTCTTAATGTATGTCCAACCAGAGATGTACTGATATTTGTATTTTAAATTCACTTGGAATAAAAGAATACAAAAAAGAAAAAAAGAATAAAAGTCACTTGGAATAATGGTTAGTATACCATTAGGTTAATTTATTACCTATTTTGTTGGTGGTGATTAGTTTTTATAAACTGTTGAACTTATTTGTAAAACAAAAATCAAATTATTTGCATGATTTCAAAGTTGAAACTATAAAAAGAATGTATATTCAGAAAAGGATAGCATCTATCCTTTTTCCCTTCAGTACCCTACATATAACCATTTTCATTATTTTTTGTTTAATCCTACCACTTTTAAACAATATGTGTATATATTTATAGTCACCTTTCTTAGTAAAAGGTAACATATAATTTTCTGCAGTATTACTTTTTAAAAATTTAATATATCCTCCTCATTCCTTAGCAGTACACAGAGATCTTTTTTTTTTTTTTTTTTTTTTTTTTCAGTTTCATAGTACTCATTGTGTGGATATAATACAATTGATTTTATCAGTTTCCCCATTGATGGACATCAGGTTCTTTTATCATACTCTATTTTATAGTGCTTAAATGAACAAACTAATGCATATGTCATTTCGTATTGGGGGGTAGGAGCTGCTTTTAACATTATTGTCTTTAATGTTCTGTAATTTAACAATAATAATAGTAATTCCCTTAAATTAAATTTTGTGATTCCTGGGGCTTCATGAATCTGTAGTTTCAAGTTTTGGTTCTGAAAACTTCAGCTATTTATTCCCCTTTAAATATTACCTTTATGCATTCTCTAATTTCATGTTAGAACTCTAGTTTGACATATTTAAGACTTATTTCTCTCCTCCATCTGTAACTTTTTTCATAATTTTTATCTTTTATTTGTATGTTGTAATCTGGATATATCTGAGCAAATATGTTTACCCCTTCTCCCTAGCTGTGTTTAATCTGTTAAAGTTGGCCATTTAGTTTTTAATTCTATTCTTTTTATTCTAGAAGGTTATGTTTGTTCCAAGTTTCTCTTATTTTTAAAAACATACTAAAGTTTTTAAAATATTCTATCTGATAATTTTAATATGTGAGGTCTTTATACATCTGTTTCCTCACATGATTTATGTGTTTTGACTGTGAGGTGGTCATATGCTTTGGAACTTTATGGGAATTCTTAGTCCTAAAATGAAGGTTGATTTCTTCAAAAGTGGATTTGCCTTTGCTTGTGAACTACCAGAGTGCACTTGAAACTAAATTGTCAATTTGAAACTTCTTGGAATATAGCAGGGTGCCAAAAAAATGTATACATATTTTAAGAGATGTCAGCTTTGCTTAGGCAGTAGTTTGGTAATCAGAAGTGTCTGGATGCTGATGGTAACCACTTTGAGCACCTCTCGTAATTGCAGAAGTCAAACTTGACTTGTATTCATCTTTTGGTATCAGTATATATTGACTTAGGGTTTTAATACAGTTTTTTCCTTTCTTAAAATGTGTATACATTTTTTATCATTCTCTGTATAAGTGGTATGAATTTAGCTAAAATCAGTTTGAGAGCTGTCTTGTGGTTACAGTTTCATTGGAAAAGGATATTTTTGTTTGTTTTCCTATCTTCCCCCTTCCACCAAGGCCAAGTTTCAAGACAGGCATTTGTTTTCCTTTTAGTCTCGGGATTGAGGTAGAGAGCAGTGTTAATTCTACCCTATCCTTTCATTGATGATATAATATCCTGTAAGATCCCAGCTTTATGGGAGAAAGTTTTCCTACTCAGTTTCCCACTAAGGCTTCCAACCTTGGGCTTTGTGTCCTGTTCTGCATGTCCCATGAAACCCCTAAAATTTTGGGTTCAGTTATTTGGTAAATGCCATCAAGATAAAAAGCCAGCTTTGGTGAACTAAATGCCTCTCTGGGTTTGCACTTTTACTTAACTTTTGGCCTCAATATTCCATATTCCTTTACTGTCTTGTTAGCTCATCTATGTATTTAAGAAGAATAATTATATGTAATTGTAGTTTATAAGATTATATAATATATATTAAAACATAATCTTATATATTTATTTTTACATATTCATATATGAGGGTTGTCTGGAAAAAATCTAGCCGTATGCCTCTATTTTTCATATTACATGGCCGGATACTTTCTGGACAGCCCTCATATTTTTTAATACATACAGGGTCTGTCCAGTAAGTATCCGGCCATGTAATATGAAAAATAGAGGCATTTATTGAAGAAGGTACAAGATATAAGAAGTATTGTACATAGGTCAGTGATGCCTCAGTTAAGATCTTGAGGAAATCTGGTTTATTGGTAGCAGTTTGAAACAAATCATTAGCAACTGCAGCACGATTTTCTATCTGCTCTGGCAGCAGAAGCTGTGGAACAGATTTTGCCATGACACATTTCATGCCAAGATCCTGTGTCAAAATTTCAGACACAGTAGTTTTGGAATCCCCAAAACTAGATCAGCTTCTAGTTCTTACACTGTCAGTCACTGGTCTTTGTTGATTGCAGCCCGTACACCTTGCCTATTCTCAGGAGTTCTTCTTGCTGCAGGTCTTCCAGAATGTGGATCACTTTCAACAGATTCTCAACCATTTTCAAAGCATTTGTGTCACACTTTTATTTGAGTAGCACTCATTGCATCATCCCTGAAAACCTTATGAATTACCCAAATAGTTTCCACAGAGGCATGTTCAAGCTTAACAAAAAATTTGTTGCAGGTTTGTGGCTCTACTCCTTAGTTGTTTTAAATGTGATGGCTACCCAGTACACATTTTCACTCAAGGTCGTCAAGCACCCCTGCTCACTAGTACAGTGAAATATCATGTGTGCACATTCCAGTCCACTCTCCTTGGCTGCCAGGTTACATTGATGTCACACAACCTGTTCTCATTATATTGACAGTGGCTGTTATTTTTTCCAGACAGACTGTATACATGATTTTAGCCAATATTTCCAATCTATCAGGGTACTTAATTACGATGGATGGAAACATTCCCTGACATCAAGTTTTTATACCTAAGGAAACTGCCAGTCAAGTGTGAAAATGGGGTAACAGCATTTTAATGGCATGCAGTTTCAAAATCTCCCTTTCTTAGGAAGCTAAAGGAGGCTACTTTTCATCAAAATAAGAGAATGTGTCAAGAAAAATACGGGATTTGGGTATCAGGGATTCAACGCGAGAAGGCAAGAGGAATTCCCAGGATGATGAAATGACATTACTTCATCATATCCAGAGAGCAAGCAGTTTTATTTGGAGCAGATGGATAGAAGGTGCCAGGAATGGAAGTTTCCAAAGAAACAATGAACCTGACAGATTATTTAATAATTGACTATATTAAGAGAAGTTCAACAAATTTTTCAAAAGTTTTTTTTAAATTGTGAAACATATTACACATACAGAAAAGTATTTAAAATACACATTTACATTCAAAGAAAAATAAAATAAATTCCCATATATTCACCACCTACCTTATTAAATAGAACATTTTCTGCACTTTATAAAAGTCCATCGCTTCTCGGCCTTTTGGCTAAGATCAAGTGTAAAAGTCCATTTGCCTCTCCCCGAGAGCACCTCCATGCTCCATAGTCTTGAATTGCTTATGCTTACCTTGCTTTTCTTAATAGTCCACCTATGTATGCATTCATAAAATAGTTACTATTTAAGTTTTGCCTGTTTTTTAACTTTATTATTTGTTTTTGGTTTGTTTTTGTTTTTGTTTTTGTTTTTTTGCTTTTTGGTATGTGGGTAGCTCCCTGGCTGGGAATCGAACTCAGGCCGCAGCGCTGACAGTGCCAGCGCCAAAGCCTTAAGCCACTACACCATCAGGGAACTCCCAAACTTTATTATTAATAGAATCATACTGCATTTATTTTCCTATGCTTATTTCTTTCTTTAAATATTTTTGAAATTCATTATTGTTATTGCATGCAATTCTAGCACATCCATTTTCACTGTTGTACCATGTTCGGTCATCTTAATATATCACAATTTATATATCCACTGGTGATGGACATGTAGCTTGCTTGTTATTCTTTACTTTTATGGAAATGCTTCTGTGAATATCCTTCTATGTCTATCTTAGTGCCATGTGCAGGTGTTTTTCTGTAAAGTGAAAGTACTAGATTGAAGGACACCTGTTCAATTTCACCAGGTGATGCCTCACTGTTTTCCAAACAGTTTTTTCTTTACATTCGCCCCAGCAGTGGATGGTAATTCCATCTGATGCAGATCCTCACTAATACCTGGTAATGTCTGGCTTCTTATGTTTTGTCAACATGAAGGGTATGAAATGATACCTTACTGTGATTTAAAATTTTGTGTCTCTGACTATAAACAAAATTGGGAACCTTTTCATATGGTTATTAGCTATTTGTGTTTCCTCTTTCGTGACATGCCTATTAATGTCTTTTGCCTATAAAAAGTTTTTGGGAAACAATTAGTGATAGTTGAATAAAAAACTAAGTAAACAAAATAAAAGACAGTTCTGGGAAAAAGTAAGAAGGTATACAAGAAAGAAAAGGTACCATATTTTGCCATGTATAATGCACTCTTGTGAAATATGTGCACCCAAGTTTTTGGCTCAAACTTTCAGGGAAAACATCGTTTTAATTTTTTAATTCAAAATTTTGTTTGTTTATATTTGGGTATTTGTTTTTTTGTATTATAAAGGAATTTTAGCATTTATTTTATTTTATTTTTTTTAAAATATTAATGTTTTAAGTTTATTTATGGGAAAACATGAGTTTGCAAGTCACATTTGACAAGCATTTATTTTTTAACATTATGGTATAAGAAAATTTTATGGGGAGGGAGAGCCACCTGGGGTGAAGGTGGGTGTGCTCTGCTGCAGTGTGGCATAGAAGGCATGTGTGGACCGAGCGTGAGTGGACATGTGAGTGCGTGGGGTGGGGGGCATCCAAGGAGAGTGCGTGCACTACCCCTGCATCCCGTCCCTTGCCTACATATTGATCTTATTTGATTGGGTTGTGACCCCCAACCCAACTGGGCCAACTGAAATGAAAAGCTTCTCTCCTGCAAAGCCCCCTCCTTTTGGCAACTATGCAGCAAGGACCCTTGGGTGGCAGTAACACCACAGTTCTGAAGGTCCCGGAGCCAATCCTATGGGGCCTGGCGATCAGAAGTGATGAATTGATTAGATAGACAAGGCTGGGCCTGTCCAGGACCACTGATTATTGAGGCCATTCTGATCTCGAAAAAAAAAAAAAAGAAATTTTATGTAACAAATAATTACAAAAGACAAGAACAGATACAAGGTACAAGAAATTTTATGTATAAAACTTTTTTATACAAAAAAAGCAGTTACTGTATTCCAGGGTGTTATTTTGCATACAGTATTGCTTTTTATTTCTAGAGCTACACTTTTAACTCATAAGCATAAATAAAAGAATAAAATAATTTATATAGTATGGACTCAGCACCCCATGTATAATGCACATCCTTATTCCCCCTCCCCCAAATTTGGGGGGAAATACTCATTATACACGGCAAAATATGATAATCATTATACCACATGGCTCAGCTGTGAGCCATATTTCTATAATAATTATGAAGTATCATGTGCATACTTGTAATCATTTTTCAAAGCTTATAGTTGAGAAAATTGAAGCAGAAATTAACTTACTAATGATAACAAAACTTGTAATTACTGGAAATGAAATTTAAGATAATCTGTATATAGCCATAGTGTAAAAACTATATAGTTTTTTTTGTTTTAGAATCTTCAATATTTTTTTTATTGTGGAAAAAACAAACAAACCAAAGCACAGCAACCCACATAACATAAGCTGCACCTTCCCAATAATTTTCAATATTTTCAACAACACAGCATTGTAGTGCAACAGATTTCAAGAATTGCCACCAAACAACTCATCTCTCCTTCTCCTCAGGCCCTGGCAGCCACCATTCTACTTTCTATCTCTATCTCTATATCTCTATCTCTAGTTTCTACCTATGTTAGATACATAATATAAGAGGAATCGTGCCGTATTTGTCTTTTATGAGTGGATTATTTTGCTTAGCCTAAGGTCCTCCAAGTTTATCCATGTTATAGAATATGACAGGATATCCTTCTTTTTTAAGGCTGAATAATATTCATGTGTATACTAAATTGGTTTATCCATTCAAAGCAATCTACAGATTCATTGCAATCCCTACCAATACCAATGACATTTTTCACGGAACTAGAACAAAGAATCCTAAAATTTATATGGAACCACAAAAGGCCCAAATAACCAAAGCAATCTTGAGAAAGAGGAACAAAGATTGAGATATCACACTATCTGATACCAACTTCCAGGGTGCCAAAAAAATGTATACACATTTTAAGAGCTGTTACCTGTGTATTACTTTTTAAAGTTGAATTGAATTGTGATAGCAATGTGTAGTATGATGTTTGCTCAAAAGATGGCATTAATGAAATGAATGCTAGCATAACCATGTGACAGGCAGGACAGTCAAAGGAAAAAGGGGGAAGCACGGTTGTCATTGGAGGAGTGTAAGACCATTTTGAAGTGGTATCTGAAATTTGAGAGTGTTGCGTTTCCCCCACATTCTCCTGACTTAACACCTCTTGAGTACTACCTATGGGGGACCTTAAAGGGTGTGGTGTACCATAGAAAACCGGCTACACTGGCGATTCTTCGGGAAGAAATTAAAATGGCATGTGCAGCAAAACAAGTGGACACTGTTCATCATTGCTAAAGCAGTACTTTGCTATAATCAGAAGTGTCTGGACACTGATGGTAACCACTTTGAGCACCTCTTGTAATTGCAGAAGTCAAACATGACTTGTATTCATCTTTTGTTATGGGTATATATTGAGTATTATAATTTTAATAGTATCTTTCTTAAAATGTGTATATATTTTTTGGGTACCACCTGTATACTACAAGGCTATAGTAATTAAAATATGATACTGGCATAAATTTAGACATATAGATCAATGGAACAGAATAGAGAGCCCAGAAATAAACCCATACCTATGTGGTCAATTAATCTCTGATAAAGATAGCAAGAATATAAGATGGGATAAAGACAGTCTCTTTGATAATGGTGTTGGGAAAACTGGACAGATAGGTGCAAAAAAAGAAATTGGACTACTTTATTATACCATGTACAGAAATAAAATAGATTAAAGACTTAGATGTAAGACCTGAAACCATAAAATTAGAAAACATGAGCAGTAAACTCTTTGACATTGCTTTTAGCCAGTATTTTTTTGGATATGTCTCTTCAGGCAAGGGAAGAAAATAAAAAATAAATGGGACTGCATCAAACTATAGTTTTAACAAAAAGTTTTAATTTTAATGACATTCAACTCTTAAATCTTCTCTTTTATTATTTTTACTTTTGAGGTTATATCTAAGAAATTGTTGCCTAACCTAAAATCTTGAAGATTTACTCATGTGTTTTCTTCTCAGAGTTTTATAGTTTTAGCTCTTACATTTAGGTTTATGATACATTTTGATTTTATTATCTGTAGTGTGAGAAAGGGTAAAGTTCATGCTTTTGCATATGGATATCCAGTTGTCATAACACCATTTGTTGGAAAGACTTTTCTTTCCCCAGTGAATTATCCAGGCCCCTTTGTTGAAATCTATTGACTGTGTATGTTAGAGTTTATTTCTGGATTCTCAATTCTGTTTGATAAATCTGTGTCTAATCTCATGATTAATGTAGCCTTGTAGTGTTCTACTTCCTTTTACTGGAAACTTCATCAGGATTCAGTTTATTATCCTTAAAGCCTAGTAGTAGTAGTAGTAGTAGTAGTAGTAGTAGTAGTAGTAAAACATTTACTGAGACACCAAGCTAAGTGCTTTAGCTCATTTCATACTGTTAACAGATAATGTGTCAAGACTCTTAGAGTACATTGGTAAACAAATGGAGAACATTCTTGCTGTCATGATCTCACATTAGAAGCAAATTAGGTGGAGTGACTAGAGGAAAATAATAAATATAAAAACAAAGTAATTTTAGAAAATGATTAGGTCCCTGATAAAAATGGAACAGGCTGATTTCAGAGTAACAAGGGGATAACAAAGCTACTTTAATCCTCATAACAACCCCTGTAAAATTGGCATTACAATGCTATATTTTTGACATGAAAAAACACAGGCTTAGAGAAGTTAAGTGACTTGCTCAAGGTCACACAATTAATAAAGGCAGAACTGGCTTATGAAAAGAAATCTTTAGTTAGTAGAAAATGGAAAATTAATTTAGATTTGGGAAATATTAAGCGATTATAATACTAACACCTTTTAAAAAATTTTTCCTCTCTTTGCTAGAAATAGGTTAAGGTCAAAGAGATGGATTTCCTGAAGCCAATGGAACTGTATGCAAAATATATGTATATGTACATTTTTTGTTTTAGAGTGAAGGTTCATAGCACTCACCAGATTCTGAGCAGGGTCTGTGATAATAGCAAAGTGTTCATAAACCCATTTCATTCACATGGTTTAGGTAGAAGCCGTATTTCCTTTGTGTGTCTCACAGTACCATTGTATTCCCTCTCTGCCCGATTCCTTTCTCTGATAGCAGGAGGTGGGAGGAAATTATACATTTACTTTGTTAGGTTTGAAATAAACTTAATTCTGTCATAAAAAGTTCTATATACGTTTACCTCCCAAAGTAGATTTTTATTTACAAATTGTAGGATTTGATAATTCATTTCTGTTAGTTTCAAAACTTCAGAATTGACTTTGTTTCTACCTATGGTCTTTCATATCTTGAACATTCCTGAGATTTGTTGATTGCCATTTTGAAAGGTCTTCCTTTATTTTCTTCCTTTTAAAATTGCACCGCCAGTCTAGACTTTCCATCTTCTAACAAGTTACTACAACATATTTTTTTCCAGAATCAAGTTCATCTTGTACTTTTCACCACAGAGATCTTTCTAAAATGCTTTAATCTGTACATTTTCTGGCTCTTCATTTTCTACAATACTATCCAAACCCTCTCTGACTTTTGGTACCCTAACACAAGTAACAGAAAAAGGACATATTATAGTCCACTTTATTATATCTAATATAATTCCTTTTTCACTATCTGCTTTTAGTTGTATCAACTTCTTTTAGTTTCTTAGAGCTGCTGTAGTTATTCCCACCTTGGTTCAGTTAAAGCTATTTAAAAAAAATTTTTTTTATCAGTGTCCAGTATGATAGGCACCATACTGGGTCCTTATTCATGCCCCTTTCTCTGCCTGTTATGTCTTTACTCTTCCCTATTTACATCAGTCCAAATTCTGTCTGATCTTCAATGCCTAGCTTAAATGTTTTTTCTTGAAGCCTCTCTGTATTTCCTAAGCTGAAAATAATCTTTCTTCCCTCCTTTAAACAGTCACAGCACTTCAGCTATACCTCTTAGGTTATTTCACTGTGTACATTGTATTAGATATTCACTTATATGACATTGGCTTCTTGAGAACAGAGGCATTGTCTCACCGGTATATAAAGATTAATCTTGTTATCTATTTCATGTCTAACATTGGTTGCAAAACTACCTGAAGTAGTGGAACATATAAATAATTGTGATCAAATGAGGATGTTAGAAGTATTCCAAAAAAAAAAACCCCTATGGGAATGAATGCAGCCTTTGGAGGTATAGATTATTGGCTTTTACCAAATAGGAATTACTCATATGTTGGTATAAATTGGGTAGTCCCTGAAACTTTTTTTTTTTAATAAAGGAAATTAAAAGTGGAGGGTATTCTTCTAGGAATAATTTCTGTTTATAGGAAATAATTTTTAACTGGTACCTAGAGAACTTGGAAAGTTTCTGTGACCTTGACAAAGTCAGCCATATTTAGACTCCGAAAAGGAAACCTCTGATAATATACCCTAAAGCCTTATTACTTTTCGGAAGCATAAATAAGAGAGTGAAAGAGAAAAAAAAATCTGACAATTATTAATATAGCATTGGGGTAAAGAGCGGAAGTTTTGAAGAGTGATGTAACTGGATTTGAATTGTGTTACTGCCATTTAGTAGTTGTATAACCTTGGACAAGTTATTTTGTATTTAAATCTGTTTTTATCTGTAAAGTGGGGATTTTCTATCAAAGTTTTGTGAAGATTAAAGGGAATCATATAAATTATTCGAGACAGTGACTCACTCTTTGTACGGTAAATATTAGATAGGTACTATTACTATGATAATATTTCTAGGTCTAGACATTAAAAATCCATTCATATAATAAACCCTTAGAATCCATTATAACATGTTTGGTGTGCCATGTTATGGTTGTTATACTTGAAATTAGTATACACATAGGTGGATTTGTGAGTGACTGATAGGTAGAATTAAGAATTCTGCTTTTAGTTTTTCAGTGGGAATTCACGTGTAACCAGCAAATGAAAAAAATAGGTCTAGGCTGAAGTTGTAGTTTACTTTCACAGAGACAGTTTTTCTATCACAAGATAGGATTACTCATTTACTGAGCAACTACCAAATGTCAGATGTATTAGATTCTTTTAAAATGTTATTTTAATCAGTCACTACATCCCAAGGCAAAAGGAGTTTAAATAATTTGAATTTGCCAACCCATATTGTGAGGAATTTGTAGGGAATTAGAGGGTAATAGTAGGAACTGTGAAGAATTTGAATGTGTCTTTCAACCTAAGTCATATACTCTACCTTTGTATTCCTAGCACCTCTCCTAACTTGGGGAACTTTAAAAATTAGTCCCTAGGTTACACCTCAGACCATTTAAATCAATTTCTAGAAATAAGACCCAAGCATCAGTATTTTTAAAAGTTCCTAGGTGGTTTTATTGTTACATGGGTTGAGAACTACTGACCTGTCTCCATGCTTAGAAGAAAGTAGATATTTGATCAATACTTGGCTGTTGAAAGAATACATACCTAACTGCTCAGCTACTCCATTGTGATGGATATTTAGGTGGTTTCCACTTTTTCTCTATTTCTAATGATGTTACATCGAATAGATAAGTCATTTTGCTTCTATGTGACTGTGTATTTGGATAAATTTCTAGAAGTTCAAGGTATTAATATTGGCAGTTTGCCTTCTATGAAGGTTGTATATTTATTGGTTGGGAAATGACAGACATAAAGTAATGTGAGCAATAAAGATATGACAAAACAACAGTGACCAAAAATAATTGTAGCAGAAATGATATTAAAGTAGATTGACAGGATAGGAACGAACCTACAGCCAAGAACAAGGAGGGAAGCCGAGCAGTTTTTGTGGTTGTGTATGCATGGAATACATTCGTGATTAAAATATACTTATGAATTTCCTAAAATCCTAAATTTTTTTACTCTGAAATCTATATTTGAACTTTTAGAAATACATCTTTAATGTGATTTGTGTATGAAAACTCTTCATTTCTTTGAGAGAAAATACCCCCAATTGTGCTGTGTGTCAGGCAGAGAAAGACACATGTAATTTGATCTCACTTATATGTGGAAGGTAAACAAGAAAAGAAACAAAACAGAAACAAACTCATAAATACAGAAAACATTTGAATGGTTGCTAGATGTAAGGAGATTAGGGGTTAGAGTAAAAAAAAGGGGAAGGGATTAAGAAGTACAAATTGATTGTTACAAAGCAGTTATGGGATGTAGGTTATAGCTTGGGAAATATAGTCAATAAAATTGTAGTAAGTGGTGTCAGATGGGTACTAGATTTGTTGGGGTGATAGGAAGGAGGTTGGGGTAGGGTGAAAAGGTGAAGTTATAGAACAGTCATGGAGATACAAAGTAAAGCATAGGGAATGATACTATAATAACTATGTATAGTGACACATGGGTTTTAGACTAGTCAGGGATCACTTCTGAAATTATATAAATGTCTACTGTGCTGTACATCTAAAATTAATATAAAATAATATTGAAAGTAAAAAAAAAAAACCTGTGCTGTTTTCATTTCACATTCACATTTAGCATTTGTTTGACCAATTTTATCTCTTTATGCATAACTTTTTTACTTGCAATCTCTCTTTTTATTTCCTTAGCCCTGGAAGAAAGCGAGACTTTTCCCCTGTTTCTTGGAGTCAGTACTTTGAATCCATGGAAGATGTAGAAGTAGAGAATGAAACTGGGAAGGATATATCCTTTGCAAACTGACTTGTTTGTTAGTAAACGTATAATGTTGTTTACGTTAGAAAACTTGTGTAGTTCCTAAAATGTTCTTTATTCCTGTTGTTTATTTCATTTTCATTCTCCACCTGTTTTTTGTACAGCATGGAATATTACCTTTAAGTCTGTGCCAGTATCTTACTTGGCTATAAGCTAATCATAGGGACTGAATTAAGAATTAAATTTCTGAAACTGATATATTTCTTAAGGGCCCGGAAGGTAGTTTCATGAATTAGATGAGTTGAACCAGTTTTTGGCTTCTGGAAAGCAGGGACTGTGTCCTCATTAGCACAAAAGGAATCATTTTTTTTTTCCCTTTGAAAAAATGGTCATACTGGCTCCATGCTTCAAAAATAGAGGTTTTGGTGTCTCAGAAACTTCTACTTAAATGTTTCTTAAGTTTGAAAGTCTGCAGCTTTGTATATAGCTTGGTGCTGCCTGAGTTTTCTAATCAGCATTATTATGGCTAATCAAAAATATTAGTGAACAAAAGCTTAAATATGTTATCTTTAACTATTCATACACTTTTCGAGTTTACAAGAGTGGTTCAGTGGGTCCAGTCCTACTCCTTCTGCATGGAGGAGGCCATTCTGCCCTTTCCTGGGCTGTGTTCACAGTAAGTAACTAATTGATAGAAGTTGATGTTAGCGCAATCATTGTTTACTTCTGGATGAATTTGACTAGCATAATTCTTCCTTTTGTGTTCACTCATATGGCTTGATATAAGAAGATTAGGGATGTGACTTAATTATGTATTCATCCTGGTAGGCCCAAGATCACCTGTTCTTTAAACTAGAGGTTCTTAACTGGAGTAGGCTTAAGTGCATGAATTTTTCAAACAATTTATAAAGTGTTTTATGTATATTTCATTGGGATGAGGGGAATGGATTTATGTCTTGTCAGAATTAGAGGTCTGTATCTCAGTAATCTAAGTACTGGATAAGCAGATATAGTCTATTCAGGTGCTGTTTAAATAGAGATAATGTCTATTTTCCATTAGTGTCCCTCATAGAGCCTGTTGTTGTACACCACACATGGAGATATCCCATAGATATTTGGAAAATGTTCCTCCTCCTTTCAAATAATTTTTATATTTTAATGATATTGTGAGCTACTAGGAAGTAAATAGTATTTGGTTGATGATATACTGGTCTAGAGTACAGGATATATGTCTGTGTGAATGCTGCCAGTTGTAGATCATCCTAATATCCTTGACTCTGGGGTAGGATAGTCCATGTACAAGGAGAGATGCTTACTAAGGAATATACTAGCAGCATTCCTATTTCATATGAAATTGTCATCTCTTTTTACGTGTATTAAGCCGATATACATCCTCTATGACTAGGGAGTCTAAAGGACAGAAAATGGGAGCTAGTGGAAATGCAACCTAGATACCTGAAGCCAGATAGCTGTGGAATTAAGGAAGGCACCAAATATTATTTTGTTCTTGGCAGCAGGATTATTGGGATTAAGAATAAAAATACCTTCTCTTCTAATAGACTGTAAATTCTTTGAGAACAGGGATAATGCCTTACTCCTGTTTGTTTCCCAAATGCTTGAAACAGTTCTTGACACATAGGCACTTACTCAACTGTTAATAAATGATTAAATGATTTGGTTGCTCTCCTGTTTGCTACTTCCTTTTTCTTTTTTTAGGACATAGCTTCATGCTTTGCTTATAAGTGCCAGGCTCTTTCATGTCTCTAGACCTTTGTTGTCCAATGGAAATGTAAAGCAAGCCACATATGTAATTTTAAATTTCCTATTAGGAACATTAAGAGAGTAAAAAGAAAACAAGTGAAATTAATTTTAATATTTATTTTATTCTTCATTCCCAAAGTATTATTTGAATATTAATCAATATAAAAATTGCTTTTGAGATATTTCACATTTTTCTATACTGTATTTGAAATCCAGTGTGTAGTTTATACTTATAGCACTTCTCAGTTTGGACTAGCCACATTGTAAGTTCTTAGTAGCATAGCTTTAGTCATTTACATTCCTCAATGAGATTGTGAGCTTTTTTAGAGGAAAAGATCATGGCTTGTTTATGGCTGGCACATATTGTATGCTCAAGGATTGTTTTTTGAATGAACAAATAATAGCAACATGTTTCTAATGTAGCTATAGTAGTAAATGTACTCCAATTGCCCTGAACCAAGGTCAGAGTCACCAGAAATGGCTCATATACCATGACTTGCCTGGATCTGCTCTAAGCTAATAAATACATTGGCACTGGCCAGTTAACATGTTGGAGACATGGAAGAAAAGAGATGTGTGACTGGGGAGAGGAAAGAGGCACCATCTTAATTGAGATGTCACATTCACACAACTGTATTGAAACTTGCTAGGGATAGTGACTCCAGGCTCTGCCTCATGGGAAATTTGGCAAAAAGTAGTCTGTGGATAGGAAAAGTTTTATTCCCAGGATAAGACTTAATGAATTAATAGATTTTGTAAAATTTGATGAGAATTATGTACGTAGGCCAGAGGTAGACTCACTATATTCTTTGAACTTTTGAGCAGCTCCGTGGTACTCTAGTGTAAAATCAAGATAATGTTACTTATTTGAGCTTTCACAGTCCTTAAAGGTGAGGGACTAGAACAGACTTTCCCTGAAACAGCTATTGTTTTTGACACTAAGGGAAGGAACAATGAGGTAGGAGTTGGAAAATGTGATTTTTTATCCCTTATTTTTACCAGTATCCTTGAGGAAGCTACTTAAGCCCTTGAGCAAGTCATGTAAACCTTTATTTTCCAAATATAGTCTCTTTGCACTTCAAGATTTCTTTGAAGATTATTTACAATCATGGATATGAAAACTTTGTAAATTATAAAGCCTTGTACAAATATTATTATAAGCTATTTGTTGACATGTATTGCTATTAAGTATTTCTATTTTATGGATAAGAGCAGTGAAATAACATGGAAAGTGCCTGGCATAGAGGAGGTGATTGAAACGTAGCTGTTGACACTGCTATACTTGTTATCGTTATAGAGGACATACCTAATTCTTTTATCAAATATAAGAGCTGTTGAAAAGTATCCGGCCATGTAATATGAAAAATAGAGAATTTATGGTTGGATTTTTTTCTGGGCAGCCCTCGTATATTCTGCAGATTACAAATTTCATGAGTAATTAATGAAATAGGGATTTTGTGATTAAATGAATTTGAGAACTATTATATAAGATATTCTTCTTTTACCTCTATCTTGGAAGTTTATCCTACATATCAGCATATTATTAAAGCCTTTACGATGTTCTTCTAAAGAAATGATTTAATTTCAAGTGTGTCTTCTAAATGTATTTGATCACTCAATTCTCTTTTTCTAAAATATCTATTAGCATTTCATACTTCGTGAACTCTTTTATAGAGCGACCATTATATCCCAGTTGCTTACCTGGTTTACTTATGTAACCAAGGGCATTAATTTCCTTCCACTCAATTAACTTCATAGCTTGGACTTTGGCTGCTTAAATTTACCTGCCCTTTTTTGTTGTTGTTATTCCTGAAAATGTACCAGCCCACTGAATGAGTTTTTATATGACTATGTTTTGAAAATAAAAATGGCTACATAAAAGTTAGTGCTCTAGCAATAGACTTGACTCCAGAGCTGATGTTTCCTCAAGCACTGGAACATGTCTGGGGATCCAGAAGGCAGCTCTGGCAAACACAAGGAATAAACTTAAGCACCTTATAATCATGAGATGCAGAATTTCCCTTAGACTGGCACCCAGATTACAATTAGTAAAATAAGGCAGTGAAATAAAAGCAAAAGGCACTAGCATAGCAGGAGGACAAGTATATTGGCAGCCAAAGAGATGAGCACTGTGATTGATATTTATGATGCTAAATCACAAGATCCTTGAGATCAGGGTTTGCGCCTTATTCTCTCTTAATATGTCTAGCACACAGGATCTGGCATGGAATTGATGCTCAGTAGTTACTTCTTGAATAAATTAATGCCAATTTCAAACAATTAAGAAAAGGTTAAATTTTGTTCATTGTATTTTGTTTAAGAAAGCAGAAAAGTATATAATTATCTTAAAGGCTTTATCAAATGACATCAAGTCATTTACATATGGCTGATACATAAAGAAATTGTATAACACAGCTAGAAAAATCCCAAACTCCAGGAGACTCAAGGCCAAAAAACTTGAAGAGACAGGCAGTTCAGGGAAAACAGACATAAGAATGTTCATCCTCAGCTACTAATCAGATATGATTCCTAGGAGATATCATTTTTTTCCATATCAAATTAATGTTTTTCAAAACTAATCCTCAGTGTTGGCAAAGATACAAGAGAGTAAATGTTTCCAAACATTGCTGGTGGCATTGTAAATAGAGCTCTTTGGAAAGTAATTTAGCACTATGATTGAATCATCAAAATATTTATACTGTTGGCAACAGAAATTATACTTCTAAGAATCTATTCTAAGGAAGAATGCTTAATACAGGAAAAGCTATTTATATAAAATTAACAATCCCAATGTTCAATAATAAGTAAATAGTTAAATAAACTATATAACAGAATATTTTACAACCTTTTACAACAATTCTCCTGGACACTATGGAAGAAAGCTTTTCTTCGGTTTTTTTGTTTGTTTTTTACTTTCTAGGTTTTCTTTCAGTTGTATGTTTTTTTATTACTTTCCTAGCTTAAAACATTTTTTTAATGGAAACTATTTTCAAAGGAAAACGTTTGTATTCCATTCAAAGGTTGTATTCAAAGATTCTATTTAGTTTTAGATCTCACAAGTTAAAGTGAGGTTGGCATACTGGTACTTGTCCAGGAAAGAAGAGCCAGAATTAGAGTATTTAAAATCATATAAGGAACATTGAAGGAACTGGAAATGTTTGGTCTGAGAAAAGGCAAGATTTGTGAGACATAATATTTGCTTTCAAGGTAATACTAATTTTTAGAAAATTAGCCACATCTTTTAAACATTTACTATGTGCCAAGTACTGTGCTAAGTGCTTACCTACATAATCCCTTTTAGTCCTTTCTGTATTTCTATGAGGTTAGGTAGATGAGAACATAAAAATTTAGAGAACTAGCATAGCCAGTCACAGCACCAAAACTCAAACCTACTTCTGTCTGCCTCCAGTGTGCATGTTTCTTTGAAGATCAGTTCTCTACTGCCTAAGAATAGAGAGACTCAGGACAGAAAGCATAGAGACATTTTTAACACACATAAGCAGAACTTCTAATGATTAAGACTTATTTCAAAGCAGCCCAGGCCCTCTACAGAGGAAAGATGAGCATTGTCTTAATAGTGTACCAGCACAGTTCATATTTTAGGATTCAATTGTGACTATAGTCTTCAAAGTTTCTTCTTAGCCATATGTAAAATCCTTACAACTGAGTAGAATGCCTTTTGCATCTAAATGTTTTGTAGGTTTTTTTTGGATGGGGGACCCCAGAGAGTCACCTGAAGAAGTCCTAGTAACTGTCAAGAGAAGGCATTTATACATCAGTAACAGGAAAAAATTTACATATATATATGTATTTATATATATATTTTTATATATTTATATATGTGTGTATCTAAATTATATAGAAAACCATTTTTGTGGACCTATCAAAGTGTTATAACTAATAGAGGGAAATTATGTGTTTTTAAAGAGTAAGCTTTAGATATCTAGAAAATTAATTTTTTGGAATTCTTTACTTCTTGATTATATTCAATAAATTCATTATTACTGTAGTTGCTTTAATAATCAAGTTGGTCATATATAGTGGATAATACAATACTTATGACTTCTGTAGGCCTCTCTGTTGGTAAGTACTAGGTAGGACACACTGGCCTAATTGCTCTGGGAGAATCCAGAACTAAGCAGAAATTTAAGTTTGGCTGTGAGAGGAGGAGCAGTGGGAGCTCATTAACCCATATAGCCTCAGCAGGCTAGATTTTTGCCAGCCTCCAGTTGTTTTCAGCTTTGGTACCTTAACAGACCTGGGACCAAGCAAGTGTTAAATTGATGAAAGCCAAGAATTGAATCCAAAGTGTCTGCTGATTCCTATTGTTTCTTCCAGTTAATTCAGTTCATGTTAGCAAATATTTACTGGGTATATTCTATATTTTAGGATTTGTGTTGTGTTACTAAAGATAGGAAATGAGAGTTCACTCTTCAATAAGATCAATCAGCAAATACTTGTTAAACCCCTACTTTGTACCAAACATTATGCTAGGTGCTATGGTTACAGTAGAGAATTAAATATATGTTTTATTCTCTTGTCCATAATGATGTTTTAAGTCTAGTGAGGAAGATAGGAAAAATGGAGATGGCACATGTATACAAATAATACAGCAATAATTTGAAGAAGCTTTCATTTCAAACTGGGGTTTGAATCTCAAAACAGCTTAATCTATCAAGCTTTAGTTTTTTAATCCGAAAAATGGGTATAATACCACCTAGTTAATAGAGTGATTGTGAGAATAAATGAAAGATTGACTCAAGCATTCAGTTTTAGATGAGTTTACAGCATCTGTGTAAATGTTCAAAAGTAACAGGAGGGATATATAAGCTTAATAAAAATAGGTATACCTTACTCTTAATGAGGAAAATATAAAGTAAAATAAAATAATACTACTTTTCACTTACCAAATTAGCTAAAATTATAAAATTTGAGGATACCTGTTTCTCCACACCTTCAATACTTGATATACTTCTCAGAACCTGTTTTGTCAGCTACAAAAATTGGGCTAATATTTTCCCAGCCTACTTCTCAGGGAGATAATATGGTAAGATAACCATGATACAGAAACTGTCATTACCACCTAGATTCTACTTTCATTCTTATCTCTTATGCTTTGGTCCAGGACTAGGCTGAACTTTGGCTCTACTTTAGAATCACCTGGGGAATTGTAAACTGTATTACTTAAATCAGAATTACTGGTGGGTTAGTGCCTGGGCAGTAGTGTTTCCTGAAGCTTCTTATGTGATTTTGTTATGCAGCCAGGGTTGAGACCCACCTGGAGCCAAGCTACCTGGATTTCAATCTTGGCTTTGCCACTCATTAGCACTGTTTGACCCTTGGCAAGTTATTTAGTCTCGCTGTAAAATGTCCTCACCTATAAACTGATAAAAATTATGTCTGAATAAGAGTTGTGAGGAAAAAGATAATTCATTTGAAGCACTTACATTGGTGCTTTACACACAGAGATTTAGTAAATGTTAAGTGCTACTACTATGTTGCTGTAATTACTAACTATAAATTCTATTGACAAAGTGGAAAAATATAGTTCTTAAATAGCTGCTTTTCACTGTACTGGTTGAGATGAGATCTGAATTGGCAAGCATAGACATGCTCTGACACTTTTTTATTATCTTTAAAACACGCTACTCTCTGAATTTACTTTGCTCATTTATAGTTTTCTAGTCTTCCTCTGCCACAAAGAATGTAACCATGATAGCAGGAACATTGCCTGTCTTTTTTATACTGTAACCCCATTACTCGGTGCCACATTTTTAGCAGATGTAGTTGAGAAAGATTTGTTAAGTAAGTGAATGAAAAATCTGTTTTTAATGTCAATATTTTCTGACAGGCACATAAGATCCTAAATTATCACTTTCAAGTTAAAAATTGGAATTGACAGCTACTCCCTTCCAGTGACTATTTTGTTGACATGTTTGGCCTTTTTTTATGTACAGCAGCTAAGTAAATTTGACACAATCTTTGTCACTTAATTTTATTTCCAAAATAGACATTTGTTTTTTGACATTGAAGACTTTACCACCACCATGATGTATTAAATAACTTCTCTAAATTAGCTTTCAGGAACAAATAGCAATGCATAATAGAACCTCAGTCCATTGTTCTTTTTAAAAGTATTCATTAGGGTAGTAGAAGTAGAAATAGACTTGATTTTCTACGTAATTTCAAAATGTGATTTAATATTACTAACAATGAACTATCTGAAAAAGAAGAAAGAAAATGAACCCATTTACAATAGCATCAAAAAATAAAATATATAGAAATAAATTTAACTGAGGTAAAAAAAATCTGTATACTGAAAATTACAAGCCTTTGATGAAAGAAGATACAAATAAATGGAAAGCTATCCCATGTTTATTGATCAGAAGAATTAATATTATTAAAGTATTTATACTACCCAAAGCCATCTACAGATTCAGTGCAATCCTTATCAAAATTCCAATGACATTGTTCACAGCAATAGAAAAAAAAATCTTAAAGTCTGTGTGGAACAACAAAAGACCCCCAAATACCCAGAGCAATCCTGAGAAAGAAGAAGAAAAGTAAAGGCACTACAATTCCTACTTTCAGATTTCATTATCAAGCTATAATAATCAAAACAATATGGTGCTGGCATAAAAATAGACACATAGGTCAATGAAACAAAATCAGGACTAAGTCCATACATGTACCATCAACTAATATTTGACAAGGGAGCCAGGAAGACTCAATGGGGCAAGGATAGTCTCCTCAATAAATGGTGTTGGGAAAACTGGATAACCACATGCAGTAATATGCAATTGGACCCCTATGTTACACTACTTACAAGGATTAACTTGAAATATATAAAGGCTTAAATGTAAGACCTGAATCTGTAAAACTACTGGAAGAAAACAGGAAAAAGCCCCTTGATATTTGTCTTGGCATGATTTTTTGGGTATGACACCAAAAGTGCAAGCAACAAAAGCAAAAATAAACCAGTGGGACTGCATCAAACTAAAAAGCTTCTGCACAGCAAGAAAATCCAAAACAACAGCAAAATGAAATACAACCTACAGAATGGGAGAAAATATTTGCAAATCATCTCTCTGATAAGGGGTTAGTATTCAAAACATAAGGAACTCATACAACTCAGCAACAACAAAAATCCAATTAAATAGGCAGAAGACTTAAATAGACATTTTCTCCATAGAAGACATACAGATGGTCAACAGGTTCAAAAAAAGATGCTTGGCATCACTAATCATCTGGAAAATGCAAATCAAAACCACAATGAGATATCATCTCACAATTGTTAGAATGGCTGCTGTCAAAAACACAAGACACAAGTGTTGGCAAGGCTGTAGAAATAAAAGGGGACCCTTGTGCACTGTTTTTGGGAATGTAAATTGGTACAGCCATTGTGGAAAACAGTATGGAGCTTTCTCAAAAAGTTAAAAATAAGACTACCCTATGATCCAGCAATTCCACTTCTGGATATATATCAGAAGGAAATGAAAACACTCTCAAAGAGTTATCTGTACTCCCATGTTTGTAGCACTGTTATTCACAATAGCCAAAAAAAGCAGAAAATCATCATTTTAAAAATGTTCCTAAAAGTAGAAAGTCTTCTTTTGATTGTCTTGAGATCCTTGAATTGTTATGGCAGTTCATTCAATAAAGTTATCATTGGTAGTGGGGAAATATTTACTAATCAAGATGTATCTTTCTACTTTTCCTTTTCCTCCTAGGCAGCGATCATAAGTAGGGTTCAGTGTAGGATTGTGGCTTTGGATCTGCGTGGTCATGGTGAGTGAATTTCTTAATTAGTTAATGATGTATTTGCCAAGCTCTTTGTGTAGCGTTAAATATTACAGATTTCAGTGTGGCTGTAAAATAACCTAGTCTGTTTTATTTGGACATTTTGAGGGAAGTCCTAGCTTATACTTTTTATAAATATTTTATAACTACACAATCACATATATATATTTATTTGTAGTTTAACTAAGAAAATGTCCTTTAATGTAACCAAATTCTGATGCTAGTGATATATAAGGAATGTGAATAGATCTTTGTTTGGCTACTGTAATTATTGTTCTTAGGCTATCCAACTGTAAAGATGTCTATAACAGAAAATTCTTGCTAAACCCACCATATGCAGATATAAAGTCCCCATTTCATTGTCCAAAGGTGAGATTTTTGAAAATGAATACTCTTGCTTTTGTAATTTCGATTCTTAGGAATTTATTTTTAAAATATTTTCTTTTTAGGTGAAACAAAAGTAAAAAATTCTGAAGACCTGTCTGCAGAAACAATGGCAAAGTAAGTAATTAATAGTGTTTATATATCACCTAGTTTCCATTACTGTAGTAGTATACCTTTATCACTTTCCTGGTGAGATTGTTGGACAATAATAAGCACATTCTCAGTGCTTTTTTATTTTTATATTTGGTGTCTCCTTACTATTTAATCTTGAAACATCCATCTTTCTTGTGTATATTCAATGTGATGGTCATACATAAAGGACTTGAGAACTCTTTGAGGCACAGTTCACTTTGTGTTGGCTATTGAGAAACTTTCTTTTGTTGACATTGTTGAATAGCATCTGGATAGCTGGGGACCCAAGCTTGGAAGAGTAGTTGTATACAAGAGGCCCTGTGAGATATTCTTAAGGTATCTTGCCCACATTCTTTGTCCAACTTCATAGTAAAACAGAAACAGTGTTAAAGAATAAGTAATTCTAGGAGAGATCCAAGATGACAGAGTAGATAAACACTATGCCTACTTCGTTCCATGAATACATTAAAATTACAACTAAATTATAGAACAGCCAACCTGGAGAACCATCTGAAGTCTAGCTGAACAGGAGTTTCACGAGGTCTGACAATTAAGTTTGTGAACTCATCCTAGAAAAAGTGCTACATATCTCATTGCTGAATATCACTGTGGTCACCTTCGAAGTACTATGAAGCTATGCAACTGATGCCAGTGCCTAGTCCACCCTTCAAATCAGTTTTGGAACTCTTTTTCTGGAATGGTCATCAGAGCTATTGTCGTATGACCCTTGATGTACTGAATGTCATCAAAATGTCTACCTTTCAATATTTCCTTTATCTTCAGGTAAAGAAAAAAGTCATTGGGGGCCAGATCAGGTGAGTAGGGAGGGGATTCCAATAGTTATTTGTGTACTGGCTAAAAACTCCCTCAGAAACAGTGCTGTGTGAGCTGGTGCACTATCATGATGCAAGAGCCATAAGTTGTTGGCAAAAAGTTCAGGTCGTTTTTGTCTGACTTTTCCACGTAGCCTTTTCAGCACTTCCAAATAGTAAACTTGATTAACTGTTTGTCCAGTTGGTACAAATTCATAATGAACAATCTCTCTGATAACAAAAAAGGTCAGCAACATAGTTTTGACTCTTGATTTGGACTGATGGAACTTTTTTGGTCATGGAGAATTAATTGGCTGACTTCCATTATGCACTTTGACGCTTTGTTTCAGGGTTGTATTGGTACACCCATGTTTCATCACCAGTGATAATAGGTCCCAAAACATCGTGTTGCCTCTCCAAAAGGTCTTGGCAAACTTCAACTCTCCTTTTCTTTTGTTCATTGGTGATCTCCTTTGGGACCATTTTTGCACACACTTTTCTCATGCCAATATTTTCAGTTAAGATTTTTCTGTTTCTCTATTGATGTTAACTTGGTCTACTATGCTTCTCACAGTCAGGCGCTGATTTTGATGCACAATTGGATGAATTTTTGCAATGTTTTCTTCACTTTTGCTGGTGACTAGCTGCCTTGAACTCTCTTCATCAGTGACACTTTCTCTTCCCTCACAAAAACATTTAATTAATTTGTACACTACTGTTTTCTTCATATCATTGTCCCCATAACTTAGGCTAACATGTCCCTGATTTTACTTCTACTCTTGGCAAATTTCGCAAGAAATTGAATGTTGGTTCATTTCTCTAATTCAAGCTCTGAAATTCTCATGACAGCACAGAAAAAAAGCAAGAACAATTATGAATACCACTCAGCAAGAGATCACCATACATTGACATAAACACAGCAGTGAGACACAGCTATACCAAGGTTATGAAACCTTACCATGTTGTTTATACAGTGCTGTCAACATGGTAAGGTTTCATAACCTTGGTATAAGCAAATGGTGGCAAGTTTGCAAACTTAAATGTCAGACCTCGTGTAAGTAAGGAGCCGGTGGAGATGTAAAACAGGCTAGCTCCAAACCTTTATGTGGCAGTAGAGAATCGGGATAGATATCTCAGCCACAGAGGTTCCTTCCAGAGGAGTGAGGGACCCCAGCCCCATACTAGGCTCCTCAGCCTGGAGCACTAGTCTAGGAAGAGGAGCCCCACAACATCTGACTGTGAAAAACTGGGGACTCCCACCATCCAGGTCAGATGGAAGACTGGGGAAAACCCATGTGTCCTCTTAAAGTGCCCATCATGCAGACTCAGTCACTCATGGGCACTCACCCTAGGCTACTGTAGCAGGAAAGTGACTCAGAGTGTTGAGGGGAAGACTGAGGGGTATGGTTTTGAGGCAAGGTCTGGAAGACGGTTGCCGCTTTTTCTGAGTTGGGTCCTCTTCTTGTGTAGCTGGCTGGCAGGCACCATCTTTCCTGGGTTGCACCCTTCCCCTATATGGCCAGATCAGAACCTGATTGGTCTAGTGAGCTCTGCCAGCTCTACCCTGCTGACTCACTGGGACTCTGCCCTGCCCAACTTCCCCAATGCCAGAGGCACTTTCTCCATTGAGCAGCCAGCCCTGCCCGTTTTGCAATCCTTGGAAAACTATTGAAGTCCACAGGCCCCAGGTGGCCATTGACTGACATTGGTGTGTTCTGAGTAACTCCAGGCATAGCACTGGCACCAAAGCAGTACCTACAGGAGCACCTAACACAGGTGACCAGGAGACTGTGCCAGGGCCCCACAGGGCACCTACTACATAAGGCTATCCAACAACACTACGTAATATATAGAAACAAACACAGACTGCGCATCCAAAATGAGGAAACAAAGAAATATGTCCCAAATGAAATAACAACAGAAAACTCCAGAAAAAGAACTAAATGAGATGGAGGCAAGGAACCTATCAGATACAGAGCTCAAAACAATGATTATAAGGCTGCTCAAGGAACTTAGTGAAAACTTCAATAAAGAGGTAGTAAGCATAAAGAAGGACATAGAAACAAAACAAACAAAAAAGAAGCAGTCAGGAATGAAGAATACTGTAAGTACAATTCAGAGTGTAATAGAAGGAATTACAAGCAGATTAGATGGAGCAGATGATCGAGATTTGAAAGACAAGGTAGTAGAAACTACCCAATCAGAAGAGCAAAATGAAAAAAGAACCCCCCAAAATGAGGATTGTTTAGGGAGCCTTTGGGACAACACCAAGTAAACAATATTCACATCATAGGGATACCAGCAGGAGAAGAGAGAAAGGAAAGAATTGAGAACCTATTTAAGGAAATAATAACTGAAAATTTTCCTAACCTGGCAAAGGGAATACAAGCCCAGGAAGGACAGAGAGTCTCAAGCAATAAATCCAAATAGGCCCACACCAAGACACATTAAAATTAAAATGGCAAAGATAAAAGACAGAATCCTAAAAACAGCAAGAGAAAAGCAAATAATAACTTACAAGGGAGCTTCCATAAGACTGCCAGCTGATTTCTTAACAGAAAGTGTGTAGGTCAGAAGGGAGTGGCAAAAAATATTCAACGTGACAAGGACCTGCAATCAAGATTACTGTACCCGGCAAGGCTGTCATTCAAAATGAAAAGACAAAGAACTTTTCAGTTATAGGTTTGTTTGTTTTTTTTTTTTTTTGTTTTTTTTTTTGCTTTTTGGTATGTGGGCAGTTCCCTGACTGGAAATCGAACCCAGGCCACAGCACTGACAGCGCCAGCGTCGAAGCCTTAAGCCACTACACCATCAGGGAACTCCCCAAAGAACTTTTCAGATAAGAAAAAGCTAAAGGAGTTCATCACCACTAAATCAGAATAACAAGGAATGTTAGAGGGACTATTTTAAAACAGGAAGAAAGAAAACCACCAAAATTACAATAGCTCCATGTCTGTCAACAATTATCTTTAAAAGCTCCAATTAAAAGACATAGAGGGTGTTGTGCTGACTGGAGTGGCAGAAAAAGAATAAGAGATGCAGTTTGATTTCACTTACATGTGGAATCTAAAGAACAAAATAAACAAAACAAACAACCTTATAGATACAGTAAACATTTGGATTTTTTCCAGATTGGGAGGGGTTAGGGGTGAGTGTGAAAAAAGGGAAAGGGAATAAGAAGTACAAATTGGTTGTTACAAAGTAGTTAAGGGGATATAGAGTATAGTATAAGGAATATAGTCAATAATATTTTAATACCTATATATGGTGTCAGGTGGGTACTAGATTTGTTGAATTGATAGTTGGGAGGGGGTTGGAGGTAGGGTAAAAAGGTGAAGGGATTAAGAAATAGAAATTCGTAGTTACAAAATAGTCATGGATGTAAAGTACAGCATGGAGCATACAGTCAGTAACATTGTAATAACTCTGTGTGATGTCAGATGGGTACCAGAGTGATAACTTTGTAAGTTCAATAAATGTCTCATCACTGTGTTGTACTCCTACAACTAATATTGTATATCAAATGTATTGAAAAATAAAAAATTATATATACGTACACACACACACACACACACACACACAAGAATAAGTAATTATATTTTGGGCCTCAGTAAGAGATGAATGTAGTATATACAGTAGCTCTCAAACCTGGTCACTCATCAAAATCAGATGTGATTAAAATACAGGCGATTTGGCCCTACCCCACACCTACTGAGTTAATGCTTCTACCAGTGAGATCTGGATGTTTATATTTTGATAAAGCTTTATAAAGGAATTTGATATAGCCAGTCCAGTGACTGGTGTTTGGGAACCACTGTTCTATATTGTAGGCAGGATTCTTCTCACTACCCTGCTTTAATGCATGCTCTGTCATGTACCTAATACACATCTTCTCTAACTTTTGACCAACTTTGACCAAAAATATTTTATCCACTCTTTAGCAGCTTTAATCCAAGAGTAAACTGTTTTTCCTTTAGAATCCAAACCCATGTGGCCATAATTTTCTTGTTACAGAGGGGCTTTTGTGTCCCCTCTATCTGCCAAGCTTTATTAAGTGTAAAATAAGCATTTATTGAGAATAAATAATTTATTTGTTATTTATTTTAATTTACCTGCATTATTTACTCTATAGTGTAGATATTATCACTTTTTTACCAGTGAGGAAACTAGTTCAGATAGGTTGAATAACTTACATGAGGTCACACAATTAGTAGACCAGAATTGTGGTCATTGAACTATACAGTGCTTGGCAGAGAGAGAGAGAGAATGAGCAAGAGAAAGAGAATATGAATGAACAATTGTATGAATACCATTTCATTCACTCAACATATGCCTGAAAAACCATAGAAAGGGAGCCAAGAATCTGTTCCCTCAATTGTCCCTAATGTCTTTGTAATGTGAGAACCATGAAGCCTGAAATAATCAAGCATGTTAGTGAGACCCATAGAAAGATTTATGAATGATTTTTAAGGATTTAAAGGGTTTCTTGACTGTTGACAAAAATGTGACATACATTATTTAAGTGGCCAGGTAACTAGGCAAAGGGTGATGATGGCTTGGCTGACATTTCTAGAAAAAATTAAAGAATCAAATGAGGACCTTAAGAAATTATTGTCTAATAATGTATGAGTCTGGGACAAACAGGAGAGAGAAATGACATCATAATTTGAACAGGAAAAATTTAATATAAAGATTTATTAACTATAACATGAGATAGCATAATGGAGAATTGGCTAGTGAGAGAACTCTAAAGAATACAGGGTTAACTTGATTGTGGGAATCACATTGTCCACTTAAATATATTATAGTTTGTATCATTTATACCTCAGTAAAGCTGGGGAAAAAATTTTAAAAAGAAGGAAGGAATATGGAAATAGCAGATGTAAGAAGCAGCTATTATCCCCTCACTCTGAGACAGAACACAAATGGAGAAAAAAACACACACACACACACACACACACACACACACAAATGGGTAAAGGTTGAAACTTAGACCTTGTTGGACAGCTCATACTGTGGTTTACTGAACAAAGAGAAATCACTTTGATGCCATTTATGGTAGAGCTTACCATAAATCTGCCCTCTAGGGTACAGGGGAAGCTGTTTCAGGGAGTTATCTCACCAGAGGCACTCTGCAACGAAAGTAGTGCAGGCCTTTTCAGAGATCTGCTGTTATGTGGTGCCTGTAGTTAACAATAAGATACTTTGCACTTAAAAGTTTAAGAGATTAAATCTTAGGTTAAGTGTTCTTACCACACACACAGACACACACACACACACACACACACACACACACACAATAGTGCCTAAGGAAACTTTTGGAGGTGATGGATTTGATCAAGTTAATTCTTGATCATGGTTGATTTTAACATGATTGATTTTAACATGAGTGTGTATACGTATGTCCAAACTTACCAAATTGTATACATTAATTATGTATCTTCCTGTATACCAATTATATCTCAATAAAGCTAGGAAAGAAAAGCATTGGGGATAGGGGAATGGAGTGCTGGGGAAATTGGGCAGTGGGCAGGCTGTGTGTGGTGCAGGAGCTGGGGGCTAAGTAAGTACAAGTTGTAGGAGCTTGTGGAATAAATGCACATGAACCAAGAATAAAAACCCTCTTTCTGCAATGTCTCCTTTGTCCTCTACTAACATAGCTTAACAGCATGCCAACTGGCAAAGGAAAAGTATTTTAAGCCCTCAGATCCAATTTTGCAGAACATGCAATGAAGAGTGAGTTGGAACTGAGATACAATAAGTTGATAACTGGCACAAAAACGTTAAAAAGAAAATAAATGGTTAAAACCAACTACAACAAATGAAGAACTAAGAATCAAAGAGCCTACAAGTTGGATTCTTGCTAAAACAGTCAAAGAAATAAAGCATTTATATGAATTAATTGAATTTTATGAATTCAGTGACTGAAATGAAAATCTCCAAATGGGCATATTTAATGAGCTGTCAGTGGGGTTTTCAAATAATACTGATAGCACGATTTTTGCCTTACATATCAACTTTAGAATCTATACCCTACATAAAATGCAACTCCACTAAAAATAGAAGAGCTAAGTTTGATCTCAGGTTATTCTGATATTCCTTTTTCTGCTATGTCTGTGATATGCTATACTGCTTCTCAGAAAATGAACCTAGTAGTAATAAGTATGACAGAATCCCCTTAAAAAGCAACTAGATTTGTAGTGAAACCCTACTATTTACTTCATCTTTATTTTATTTCTCTGGAATTTCAGGACATGTCTCAAGTAGGGCAGTAATCCTGGAGACTGAATACTTTGACTAAGTTTAATAAGAATACATTTCTCCTGATGATAGATGATCAAGTAATTGATCCTAACCAACTTTTACCTGGAAGAAATATACCTTTCCCAGGCTTAGATACAATATTAAGTTGGCTTGTTTCAGGCCTTATCTACCTTCGTGCATGAAGCAGATATCGTAGAACCCCTCCAACTTAGTATTTTAAGGAGAACTGGATTTAGATACTCTTCTGTAGCATCTCAGCCTTAAATTTAACTCCAAAGGAATAGTAAACGGTTTCTTGTTTTCACTTATAAAATTGAGTGACCGACTTACCGCTTATTCAGATTGTCTGCAGATGCTGCAGCTACCCTGTTCACTTATGTAATTGTTATATGAGATTTTAAGATTAATATCTTCAGAAATAAAAAACATTTGCCTTTGCTCTTCTCAATGCTGTGGAAACCACGTTTGAAAGACTGTGTTCCTATGTCTACGCTTGCTGTATTTTGCTAACACTGTGTGAGTACACTCAGCAAGACAAAACTGTCTTTTCAAGTTGGCTGACTCAGCCACTCCCTCCAAAAAAGACAGTAGAACAGTGGTCTCTAGGAACACACCATACTTACCTATTGCTATAGCAAAGAAGGCCTACATGCAAGTAAAAAACAAAGTTCTACTTCAGTTCTTATTTTCAAAGTTAAGGTTTGACTTTGTTAAACAGGTCCATTCATAATTAAAGGCTAGGATAGAAGCCAATAAAAATTAGCTTTGAACATCTTTCTAGTTTCTCAGAACACTATACTTACACTTCAAACAACTTTACATGACAAATTGTAAATAATATTTAACATTCCTATAGCACTTTACTCTCTTCAAAGTATTCTCACATTCACTGTTTCAGTTAAACCTCACAGCAGTCCAGAATGGTAAATGATATTCTCATCTTCATGTTACAGATGTTGAAACTCTGAGATGGTAAATAAATAATCCAAGTCCACATAGTAAAAGATAAACTGGGGCTATAATTCATCTTGTGACTGTAAACTTCACTATAGTATAATATTTAATAAAGTTTTTTTCCTGTTTTATTAGAGGGGAAACTGAGGCATAGAGAAGTTAAATGATTTGTCCAGACTTTAAAGCTTTGGTTTAAAATACAGGTATATGTTTATGTAATTGAACTAAATGTGTCAAACAGTGAAAGTGTAATGTGAAAGAAAGTTAGAAATTTTGAGTTCTTAGTCCTTAAACTGCCATTTGTCAGAAGAGCTAGCTAAATGGCTATGTATATAGATACTGGGGGCATGTTAGAAGTTTTATATAAATATATTTGCAAGATGGCCCAGTAGACCTTACAGTCCTAGGACTGTTAGGTATAGACCAAATGAAGGAAGTAGGAAAGAAAACTATTATTACAGTGTTGTCAGAGAGCATTCCCAACTCTTTTTCCTTCTTTTTGCAGAGATGTTGGCAATGTGGTTGAAGCCATGTATGGAGACCTCCCTCCTCCAATTATGCTGATTGGACATAGCATGGGCGGTGCTATTGCAGTCCACACAGCATCATCCAACCTGGTGCCAAGCCTCCTAGGTCTGTGCATGATTGATGTTGTGGAAGGTAAGTTTTCTTAGTGCTAACCAAATCAAACTCCCATGGTCAATTATTGTTACTGTGTTTTAATTTATTGTTTATTTCAGTCTTGAAGTATGTCCATCTTTTGTATCTTTCTTTCATGCTATTTTGTGGCTAAAGCATTCCAGCTATTTTTTGAATTTAGATAAAATGGACATATAACTTTGTATTAGTTTCAGGTTTATAATATAATGATTTGATATATGTATATATTACAAAATGTTCACCACAATATATCTAGTTAATATCTATCACCATACATAGTTACAATTCTTATGTGATGAGAACTTTAAGATCCACTTTCTTAGCAACTTTCAAATATATAATACAGTATTATTAACTGTAGTCACCAAGCTGTACATTACATCCCTAGGACTTTATTTTATAACTGGAACTTTGTACCTTTTGACACTTTCAGCCATTTCCCTATAATCTACATTATATAATCATTATATAATCATAAACATCTTTATGGCTATATATATTTTAATTGTATGTATATACCATAATTTTATTTAACATTTAAAAAGAAGCTACCATGTTTTTTATGACCCAGTCTTAGAAGTCACACTATTGCTTATACAAGTTAGTCCTATTCATTGTGGGGGTACTACACAAGAGAGTGAATACCAGGAAGCATAAATAATTGGAGACCATCATGGAACCTATTTATCACATCAGCCTTCTGAATTTTCTTCAACTGCATCTTTTTTTCCCCAAGTATCACTGAATTCTGCTGTTATTGAGGGCAGATATATGTATTTGACCCAGTAAGTGTAAATGCTCAGAATATGTTAAGTGCTGTGGTTAAAATTTTTGTTTAACATCTAGGTACAGCCATGGATGCCCTTAATAGCATGCAGAATTTCTTACGTGGTCGTCCTAAAACCTTCAAGTCTCTGGAGAATGCCATTGAATGGAGGTAACCCACAAATGTATATTGTCGGTTTTTTAAATGTTAGATTGTAGCTTTCCTTTTTATCAGCTCAAACATCAAGTTCAAAGGAACAATTCCATGCCTTAGCTTTATTGTAATGGCGTGGGTGGAACATTTATGTAAATCGCACAATTTTTAAAACTATATTTTAAATCTTTCAGAGTTGACTCAGTTGTATAAAATTCATTCTTTTTGTAATATACTAAACTTGTCCAACCTGTGGCCCAGGACGGCTTTGAATGCAGCCCAACAGAAATCTATAAACTTTATTAAAACATTACAAAAATTATGCACAGACTTTTTTTTTTAGCTTCTCAGCTATTGTTAGTGTTAGTGTATTTTATGTATGGCCCAAGACAGTTCTTCCACTGTGGCCCAGGGAAGCCAAAAGATTGGACACCCCTGTAATATACTATTGTAGTACCTCCTAGAATCTTAGTAATTATGGATCATCTCCTAGCTAACAGTTTCTATCTCCAAGGTGAGAGTTTAGACTAAATGACACTCTAAGGCCTCTTCTACCTCTGATGCTCCGTGGTTCTAGATTCACTTTCTTTGTTCTAGAGAAAATGATGGATTTGGGATTTGGGTAAATAAAGACCCTTTGGGTAAATAGTTTTTGTAAAAATCACTGACAGAATTGTTTATGGCTTTCACTTAGGTAAAACCTGTTCAGTCATTAATTCATTAATTCATTCAATTATTTGATTAAATACTTATTAAACACTTACTTTTGTGCTAAAGGGTGAATATTCAGAGACAAGTAAAACACCGTCCCTTCCCTAAAGGGATCACTCTTAGGATAAAACATCTTCAGTATCCTGTCTTCATACCTGTTCTTCAAAATCTATCTCCAGTACCTTCTCCAAAACCCTTTCTCTAACTCCTCCAGACTAGGCAGATCACTGGTTCAGTGAAAGTGCTCAAGACTGTGTCTGGAATATATTGTACTATTTACCCCATAAGTCTTCTAATCCTCCCTTAAAGGATATGCTTATATTGTTAATTTTCATTTCTGTCTCAATTCCCTTTCTATGTAATGAGGGCAGAGCTATTCTCTGTTCCTTTTGTACTTTTATAGAGCATACTGCTGGCTGCCCTAGCAGGCAGAGCATAGCTATTAACTGAATCAAAAATATCAAATGGAAATAAAGGACCTGGTAATATAATACATCCTAAGGGAGTTTCCCAGAATGATGTATTTGTTTGGTTAGGTCGCTTATACCTCCCGGTGTTCATGCTACCATCAGAAGCACCAAAGATCTCTCCATCTTGGGCAGTTGCAGCATTGAGAATACAGCTGCTGCCAGCTCAACATGTAGCTTGTGAACCTACCTACTTCCCCAGTAAAAAACAATGAGAAAATTATTCCAAAAGCTTTTAAAATTTATTCAGTAAACCTTTTTTTTTAATACCTAAGATGTGTCAGTACCCGATCTAAGAACTAGGGATGAATCAGGCTTAGTACTTATAAAAAAACTGGGGATACTAATAAGTGAACACATACATAAAGCACAGTTGATTCAGAAGATAGGTACTCAGTCAAGCCTGGGGGTCATGGTGGACCTTCTCTTAAAGGAGGACTTCCTCTCTTTTTTTTAATGCAAAAAAAATGTACTTTATTATAAGCAATATCATGTGTCTGCTCTGGCGGGGTCTCCTTAGTTTGCTCCCATCCACTCTCTGAAGGTTTGGAAGACTTTTACAGAGTATTTCAGAAATTCTATTAGGATCTGTTTTCAATTGGGCTTCCATTGTGGACAGTTGAGATCTGTGAATGTTCTTGGATTTTAGCATTTGTCTTTTGTCCACTTGACTCTGCAACTTGTGCTTTTCCCTTTTCTTTCTCTAATGCTATATATTTCAAGTCTTCACCTTTAACTTCTGATTGACTAATACTTCTTTCCATTGTTGTCTTGGTCTTCCCTTCACTTTGAAGTAACTCTCCTTGATTTAAAAAATAGCTTTGGTTAATGCTTAGCTGTTTCAGCTTCCTGGGCTTTAAGGAAAGCTTGGATTTTTAAGCTCTTTGATTGGAGACTTCTTCTCTTCTGAATCCTCCTATTTTTCTTTGGTGTTTTTCTTCTCTGTTTTCATAATTTTCTTTGTTTGATCATACAGGGGTACCAAAAAATGTGTACACATTTTAAGAGATGTTATCTATGTATTATTTTTCACAGTTAAATTGAATTACAGTAGCAATGTATAGTATGACATTTGCTCAAAAGATGGTATTAATCAAATGAATGCTAGTGTCACCATGTGACAGGCAGGACAGTCAAAGAAAGTGACAGAAGCACGGTTGTCATTTGGGGAGTACAAGACCATTTTGAAGTGGTATTTGAAATTCGAAAACATTGTTTGAATTTCCCCCACATTCTCCTGACTTAATATCCCTTGACTTCTACCTATGGGGGACCCTAAAGGATGTGGTGTACCATAGAAAAACAGCTACACAGGCAGTATTTCAGGAAGAAATTGAAATGGCACGCTCAGCAATACAAGTGGACACTTCAGTCAACATTGCTCAAGCAGTCGTTCGCCATAATCAGAAGTGTCTGAAGTTGACAATGCACTGTAGAATTGTATGCCTGAAACCTATGTCATCCTTGCTAACAGATGTCACCCCAATAAGTCTAACAATAAAAATGAATTAAATATTTAAAAAAAAGGAAGTATCTGGATGCTGATAGTAACCACTTTGAGTACCTCTTTTAATTATAGAAGTTAAATGTGATTTGTATTCATCTTTGGTTATCTGTATACATTGAGTATTATAATTTTAATACTGTGTTTTCCCTTCTTAAAATGTGTATCCATTTTTGGGGGGACCCCTCCCCCCATCTGTAGGCTTTGTTATATCTGTATTCTTCAACTTTTGTAGTTCATTTTCCAGCACCAGTTTTTGTTCTGGGAATCATTTTGCATTTGTTTGTATTTAGTCTCAAACAAAACTTGATCATTCTTAGCTCTCTCTAACATATTTGACTGTTTTTCAAATATTTTCAACATGGCATTCAGTTGATTAAGTACTAAATGAGCAGTTTGTGGCTCAGTTGCAGAAACATTATAAATTTTTCACTTGAGTGGGTTTTTATGAATTCTTCAGTTTTCTGCTGTACATTTTCATAACCTTGCATTGCTTCTGGTGGCTTTTTAATATTCTTGAGATTAGATATCAGGGCTTTCCAGGAGTACCTGGATCCTTTTAAGTGACTTTTCTAGCTCTTCCAGGTTTTTGTGCATTCTTTTCTACTTGTGTAATACTGAAAGTTACTTCTTTATCAGGTGCTAGAAACTCTGCTTCTGAAAAACTTTGATCTTTACTTATCTCTTCCATCTGATTCACTTGCTACTGAAACAAATGCATGGCAGCGTCTGCCTGCACTGGGATTTCAGATGCACAGACCCCATCACTGACCACATCCTCCCCCCGGGGATGGTGCACTGAGACCAAGGTGAGAAGGTCAAAGAGAAGCCCACCTCACAGGAAATTCCCCAAGGAGATAGTCTTGTTTCTAGTGGCAGATGCAGGATAGGGTAAAGGTTCTGTTTGTTGAATGTTAAGATGTTCTGGGTTCTCTGAGAGCCATTGAGTTTTAGACCCCACTTTTGGAGCCTGGGAATCAGAAAGAATACTATGAAGTATTTGGTAATTTTGTTTTATACTGGGCTGGATATCTGAATTGACTCATGGCCGTTTTGGCTATTCCAGATTTTATTTTTTTTAATGATATTGAAATACAAGGCCAACCTATTTAATTCAGTAAATATATAAAGTTAATTCCTGCTTTTCTTCTCTTGGTCATCCTAATGAGAGGCAGTAAGATATAGTCATTAATAGCGTAGGCTTTGAAATTGGACAGATATAGATTTATATCTTGGTTCCACCAGCCTGGCTGCACTGAGAAAAACAGAGTTGGGAAAGGAGTTGGGGCTGGGAGTGATAAAGGAAGTAGGAAATTGGTTAGGAAACAATTATTGTGGTTTAGGAAAGTAATGATGGTAAGCATAGACTAGGATTGCAACAGAAGAAGTAATTGGTCATATTTGGAATGTGTTTTGAAGATAGAACTAACAGGACTGCTTTATAGATAGCACGTTGGGGGTGTGGACAGCACTCAAGAATGACTTCTAGATTTTTAGCCCAAGCAATTGAGTGAATGGTAGAGACAAAAATAGATTTGAGAGCAAGTAAGGGGCAGGGAATCAGGATTTTAATTTGAATAAGTTGAAATGCTTATTATGTACACATCTAAGTGGGAATGTTAAGTAGGCACTTGTATATACTACAGAAGCTCCTCAATTTATGATAGGATTACATCCCAATAAACCCACTGTAAATTGAAAGTATCGTAAGTTTAAAATGCATTTAATACTGAACATCAAAGCTTAACCTAGCCTACCTTAAATGTGCTCAGAGCAGTGGTTCCCAACCTTTTTCCACTTGTGTACCCTTTTTAAACCCATTTCTATAAATTGTACCCTTGTTTTTTAAACAGCTCTTTTTAAATCCTGACACTTTTGTTTAGTGCCTATCTTAATGTAAAATAGTGGAAATGAGGTAATAAGTTAGGAAAGAAAAATCACTACACTAAAAATACAAACCACAGACTTAATTTTCCAATATTCGTAACAGTTAAATATTGATAATGATGATAAAGTATTTAACAAACTTTTATTTATTTATTTATTTTTGCTTTTTGGTATGTGGGTAGCTCCCTGGCTGGGAATTGAACCCAGGCCGCAGCACTGACAGCGTCAGCACCGAAGCCTTAAGCCACTACACCATCAGGGAACTCCCAAACTTTTAATTTTTTATTAATGATAATATTTATTTTTGTTATCTGAAAAATCTGTTACGATAGTTATGCAGATCACTAGCCAACTGAAATATTGTTAGTGAGATTTATCTTGCTTTGATGCACTTGGTTTCTTGAAATCAGGCTCAGAAGATGCAAGATCCAGTCTTAAATCCAGACTTGCATTGAGCTTGTTGTGGTACTTATTTTTTATGAAGATGTAAGAAGAAAAAGCTCTCTCCCACTTCACTTGTTTTTTTTTGCCATTACTCATTATTTTTTGTGTACCCCTGAACTGCCCAGCACGTACCCCTGGGGATACACATACCACTGCTTGGGAATTAGTGGCTCAGAGCACTTATATTGCTGTATTTTTTTTTTTTTTTTTTTTTTGGTTGGTTCCCTGAGCGGGGATCAAACCCAGGCTGCAGCAGTGAGGGTGCCAAAGCCTAGCCACTACACCACCAAGGAACCCCTTCATATTGCTGTATTTTTCTGTGTGTGATGCACACCTTTTTGCCCAAATTTGTGAGGAAAAATAAGGATGCGCATTATACATGGGTAGTACTAATTCCATATCTATATAAATGTTGTAATTCTTTTACTTATGCTTATGAGTTAAAACTGTAACTCTAGAAATCAATAACAATGTCTGTATGCAAAATAATACCCTGGAATAGGATAATCAGTTTTTTTTAATTGTTAAATTTTGGGGGGTGATATTGGTTAGTAAAAATTACATAGGTTCCAGGTGTACAATTCTGTATTACATCATCTATGTGTTGCATTATGTATTTACCCCCTAGAGTCAGTTCTGTCACCATATATTTTGATTCCCCCTCCCTCACTTTCCGTCTCCCTCCCCCTTTACCCTCAGGTAACCACTAAACTATTGACTGTGTCCATGAGTTTTTGTTTCTTTGTTGCTTTCATTTTATATTTCATATATAAGTTATTTTTAAAAATAAATACAAGATTCCTTTATAATACAAAAACAGGTATCTAAATATAAACAAATAAAAATTTGAATTAAAAAATTGAAATGAAAGATTTTTTTCCTGAAAGTTTGGGTCAAAATTGTGGGCGTGCATTATACATGAAGACACATTATACTCAGCAAAATACGGTAGTTTACAGTTGGGCAAAAATTATCTAACACAGTGAACACATTGTAATCAGTTGTTTACCCTTGTGATTGTGCGGTTGACTGGGAGCTGCATCTAGCTGCTGTTCTCTAGCATTGCAAAAAAGTATAATAATACTTCATATCAATGACCTGGAAACAATCAAAACTCAAAATTTGAAGTATAGTTTCTATTGACTGTATATTGCTTTCACATCATCATAAAGTTGAAGAATAAGTTTAATCATCATAAGTCAGAAGTTAGAAGAGATTGAACTAGAGATAGATTGAAGAATAATCATTGCATAGATAATATTTAAAGCCAAAAGACTGAATGCAGTCAACTAGGGATTTGATGTTGATTGAAAAAATATCCAAGAACTGAGCCTAGAGATATTACACAATATTTAGGGCTTGGGAAAAAGGGGAGGCTCCAAAACAAAGGAAACCGAAAAGGCACAATTGGTGACATAGAAGGAAAGCTAAGAGTATAGCAAGTATTTCAAGAAGGAGGGAGAGAGCAAATAATACTGAGAGATCACCTAAAGTGAAGTCTCAGAAATACTATCATTAGAATTGGCATGATGGTTGTGACCTTGCAAAGGAAATCTCAGAAAATAAATAGATAAAAACCTGTTATACGTTGGGGATAGTAGTTGAGGAAAGGATAGAAGGTGACCAAGTAGAGAAAGCATTAAGAACTTTTTTGAGCTTTCTTTGTAGTAGAACAGAAATGGGGTAGTGTCTACTAGAGAATATGAGATTGAGAATTTTGTCAAAGGCTAGAGAATGTTTTTAAAGGATGTTTTATATTTATAATATCCACTAGAGAAAAAAATGACATAGGAGAGAGACAGGATAACTAAAGGAAACAAGGTCCTCATAAGCAAAAACGGATGGGAACCAGTGCCCAAGGTTGCCCTTTAAATAGGAACAGAGATACTTCATGTATTAGTAAACAGTCAACAAGGCAGTATGCAAGGCGTCCTCCAAAATGCTTACACACCTTGAACGGTTATCAGTGTTTATTAACACAGTTAATTTTCACAATTTTAAAGAATCTACAGAAATGAATAATTTTTTGTCAATGCCCGTTTTCAAACTGATGGCTGTTCTGGTCCAGGCACTGCTGGCAACATGAAGCAGTGGAATCGCCAACGTCAAGAATAATTTCATTGGGTATTTGTGCTCATTTTAACCAGTTCAGTGGTTGCCTGCAGTTCAATGACTGGTGCTGGTTGTGTACTGTAACTTTATCTTTCATGTATCTCCATTAAAAAAAAAGTCTAGTGGCATGAGGTTTAGTGAATGTGGAAAGTATTCTGCATTCACCAGACTTTACCCATTATTTTGAATTGGTTAAACCTGAAAAGGAGAGTTCTCAGTTGTTAAAGTGTGTATACATTTTTTTTTGGGACACCCTGTATATGATCACAAATATTGGTGGATTTATAGATATTGTAGATTCAGTTGGTGGTAGAAAAATGAAGTAGTGGTTCTAATTGCTTCTGTTTATCATTAAAATAAGGATCAAGGCCATTTTCTAAGGGGGGTACACTTTAAATTTTTACATGATTTTTTTTAAGCTAAAAAAAATGAGATTTTTAGGGGTTCCCTGGTGGTGTAGTGCCTAAGGCTTCTGCACTCTCAACACTGCGGCCTGGGTTCAATTCCCAGCCAGGGAACTACCCACATTAAAAAAAAAAAAAAAAAAAAAAAAGATCTGTTTGTATTTGTTTATCTCCACTGAATTATGTGCCTTTTGAGCACAGGCCTGACACATGGTGTCTGTCTTCTTGGTGTATTTGCGGAACTGAAATGGCTTCAATGTCTTTACTTAAAATTTTTACTACTTGGCTTATAGCTGTAATAACCAAATGTGAAATAGTGGTTATCTCCACATAAGCAACATTGGTCACCCTAACTTTTTAGTAGGTTCCACAGAATCTGCAGTGACATGATAAGGTGGATGCTGAGTAACCTCCTATCTCTCCCTTTTCACTTTTCTAGTGTGAAGAGTGGCCAAATCCGAAATGTGGAGTCTGCCCGTGTCTCAATGGTTGGTCAAGTCAAACAGTAGGTCTAACCTTTTCTCTGTTGGGCTGGTTAGATACTGAAACATGGTGAAGGAATTAGGTTGCTTTTTGTCACATAACTATCCTACCATCCTTGTGAATGCCTTCAGTATTGTAAATAATTTTTATAAGTGAGCTCAGTTGAACCAGTTGTATAGATTTTCTTTTTTCTTTCTCTTTTTTGAGGAAATCCCAAGACCAAATAGTGTCTTCTATATCATACTTGATTACTCTAAGTGTTAAAGGTGAAGCATCCCAGTGAATGGACATTAAAAATTAAGTGTCCGCTCTAGTGCTGGCAGTATGGTTTTTTTTCTGGTAACAGTCTTCTTGTAAGCCAAAACTGATTGTGAGGAAATTATAGCATATAATTTAATTAATGCTATAATTAATTCGAAGGGTGAGCTAAGATTATTTATCCCATTTGATTTCCTAGATAGAGTTACATGAGTCGCGATTGCTATATAGTCACAAAATAAACTTTAGGTGGTTTGAGAAAATGTTGCCCAATGGAACAGACAGGGAACATAAGCGTTGATGAAAATGGTAATGGGATTATTGAATGTCTGCTATTTGCCGAGCTCTGTGCAGGTTATTTTATATACACTATCTCATTTTTTAAAACCTTGTAGTATAGAAAAATTTCAAACATAGAATAATACAGTAAATGCTATTGCCTATTTCAACAGTTATAACTCATGGCCAGTCCTGTTTCATCTGTGCCCCTATATATTTTCCCTAAGCACAATATTTTGAAACAAATTCCAGACAAATACGTTTCCTCTGTAAGATTTCAGTGTGTTCTCTGTAGGTGCCGCTTCTATCTCTCTCATTTTTTTCCTTGCAATTCATGTGTTGAGGAAACCTGGTGTTTTGCCCTGTAGGATTTTCTACAATCCTGATTTGCTGATTGATTCCTCAAAGTGTAATTTAACATGTTTTTTCCCCTGTATTATCTGTAAATTGTAGGTTAGGTCCACACATTTAATCAAGTTCAAGTTGGTTGGTTATTATTTTGTTTTTTTATTTGTTTTTAAGAATAGGTAATATTGTTTAATGTCATCAGGAAGCGCGTATCTGGTTGTCTCTTTTTTGAATGTGACTAGCCATCGATGATTATTACCTGGATTTATTCATTCATTTGCACTATCTTATTTAATTCTTACAGCACCTCTTTAAGGTAAATATTATTTTATAGGTGAAGGTATGGAAGTTCATATAAAGGTAAAGTGATTTTCCCAGAATCACACAGCTAGTGAATGACAGCTCAGATTCAAATTCCTGTGAATTTGACTCCAACACCTATATTACAGAGTTTGTCTAAAAGGGCAATTTCAGTAGTAATAGCTGGCAGACACAATGCAGAGGCTTTGATTTTGAGATCTGACTTGTCTAATAGTGGTAAAACATTTTATGGGGAAGTTACATGTGTTATATGAAGGTAGTTCAGTGAGTTTTAAATTTTATTAATTTATAAACTTAAGTGGTGTGTTCTCTTAATATGTATACCTGTGTATGGAAGAGTATATGTGTTTTAATCATAACGTAGATATCAGCCAGAACCATTCTGCCCTTCTTGATCTAGGTGAAATTCTCTTAAACTCCCATTCCATAGCAGTGGAAATCCAAAGCACATATTTCTTCATTATGGTCCTTCAACCTAGATGTGAAACTTGATACCTCATGTTCTATAGAAAAAACCCACTTAACAAAACATTTGTGAGCATAGACTTCACTGAAGGTTTGGTAGAGGAGACAGAGAAGGAGATGTTACTATTCTTAAAAAATCCTTCGGTTTATCCCAGTCTTTCTTTATCTTGCTGGTTCTCTCTCCTCTTCTCTCTTCTCTCTCTTCCTTTCAGGGCAAATAACAAATTCTTCTCTACCATGCAGAGCAGACCTTGGCACTAGCTGTTACCTAGGCCCTTGGGATTTTTGCCTTTAAGAGTTGTCAATGTATTTTTTCCAATGAATTCTCTCTAAAAGGAATTATGGTACCAGCTGTTCATATAATAATAATAATGCTTTTCCTACCTAATTATATAATAAAGAGATACTTTTTTTTAGAGAAAAAACAACAGTTATAATTGGTTGAATTGCGTGTTCTAATCTCCAAAGTTTAACTGGCATGATTATTGTAATTGCCAGTTTCTGTCAGTTAATTAAAAAGTGGGGGCCTTTTTACCATTCTGTTTGAACCTTCTTCTACTATAAGCAGGGTACACTAGAAAAGCACAATGCTTTTTTTTTTATAGTTAATTGAGCCTAGATTTGCCTCACAGCTTCATTCATTCATAAGCTAGATGATCCTGGACCATTGTTTTTAACTCTTCAGGAATACTCCATAGGATTGTTTATGAAGATTATGTAAGATAATGCCAATAAAACTCTTGTCACCATGCCACAGGAAATGGTTACTTCCTTCTGTGGATCGATATTTGTGCAAGAACTGGAAACCATTCCTTGGAATGTAGTCATACATTGGCCATGACCTTCCACAGCCCTGGACTACTTTTGTACATTTAATAATGCACATTTTCCACATCCTCCTCCTAAGAGCATTTTTAAGTTTTAACAAACATTTGATTATTAAGGTCACAAGTATTGGTATCTCTGAGATAACTTGTGTATGGAATAGAGGTGTGTGATAGCAGTTTTTTTAAAAACCCAGATGTGAAGGAATTACAAGTCCAGAAGGCTCAAAATCTATAGTGGAAGGAATCATAGAGGAAGAAGAAGAAGATGAAGAAGGAAGTGAGTCAGTAAACAAGAGAAAAAAGGAAGATGACATGGAGGTGGGTAAAAGCCTACATTGAAGGTTGGGATAGGGAATGTTTTGGAGTGTGTGAGGATGGGGAAGGGGAGGTGACATTGTTCTTTTTGTCTACCATTAGATATTTTGGGGGTCAAAGATACTTGGGTTAACTATAAGCTATAAAGCACTCTTGTTGGCACGATAAATTGGAACATAAAACTTCTAGTATACTAGGGCTGTCTGGAAAAAATCCAGTCGTAAATGCCTCTATTTTTTCACATTATGTGGTTGGATACTTTCTGGATAGCTCTTGTGTACCCTACCCTCAAAAGACTGCTCTCTCATCAGGCTCGTTCTTACCTTTGTACTTTAGTTCTGTGTTTTATCTCATAAAGTAAATTCATTTCATATGCTAAGCCATTACAGATTTTACCCACCTTTCAAGGTGTATCTCCTTAGGGAAGCTTTCTGACATCAGTTTATATCAGTCCCTCTTCAGTATAGCACTGAGAGTCTATAAGATGCAATTTAGCACTTTGGTTTTTGAAGTTATAGCTAACTCAGTAGAACTTATTTTCATAAGCCACAGTTAGAGATACTATGATTTCCTGGTAGTCATCCTAGAATGCAGATTCAGTGTCTTCTAATTGCCCACGAATTACCTACTCCCAAAATAATCTGTGTATTCTGAGGATAGGATCTGATGTTCTATATGAATTTCCCTCAACATTTAGCTCAGGGTTATGTGTGTAGAAAGTGTTCTGTGAGTAACTTGCTGATCAGTTGATTTGAGGATAGTAGTGGAAAGGGCTGCTTTCTTCTTGGAAATGATTAGTGAGTGTGACCAGCAGACTTTCTGGGATGGATTATAAACATCTTACTAATGGCAGGTAAAAATACTATTTAAAAAATGTTACTTTCCTCCTTGGAGATGCTACTGTTAGCAAGGAGGAAAGTAACATTTTTAAAATAGTATTTTTAATTTAATGAGGATATTCTAGTCATCCTTAAGATCAGTGCATAACAATTTGTGCCTCTTTTAAGTTTACAAAATTATAGGTAATGCCTGATCAATTTTCCCTGCCAACACTGAGAGGTGTGGAGACATCTTTTCTTCCATGTTAACAATGTAGAAATTGAGACTAAAGAGATGAAGAAATTTGCCTGAGGTGATCAGGTAGTATTTAGTAGATTTGAGACTCTGATACAAACTGTCAGTTACGTATTACCTTGTATGTGCTAGGAACTATACTGTGTGCTTCACATTTATCATCTCTAGTTCTCATTTTAGTTTTCTGCATTATGGTCACTGTTTTACAACTCAGGTACATATACTTGGCTATGGTCACACATAAATATTAGCACTAAAACACACCCAGATACTCTGATTTTTAAATTCTAGCTCATATTTTTCATTGTAACTTTTAATAAGCCCAATTATTTGAAGTTATATAAACTCTAGCAGTTTTGTATGGAGGGCAAGGTAAGGCACACTAAGCAATAAGGAATATAGTTAAACATTCTACACTTCAGGAAGAAAACAAAGAAACTCCAAGCAGGTCACAGCTTCTTAAAACTAGTAGCTATGTAAGTCTTGGAGATCTAATGCACAACATAGTAATATAGTAACAATACTGTATTATAAACTTCAGAGTTGCTAAGATATTAAATTTTAACTGTTCCCAATGAGAAATGATAATTATGTGACATGATAGAGGTGTTAGCTAATGCCATAGTGGTAATCATATTGCGCTAAGTGTATCAAATCAACATGCTGTACACTTAACCTACATAATGTTATATGTCAATTATATTGCAATAAATAAAAATAAATAGAGCAATTAATTTATTAAATAAAATGGTGAAAGAAAATGTTAAAATACAAATTAAACTTAGCAACAGAAAAACAGTTGCAACTTCTAAAGCTTGATATCCAGGGGCCATTTAGGTTCTGTTAGGCCTTAGGGGCATCTCTGTTTTAGCACAGTATAAAAAGTGATATTTGAAATGATCCTGAGGCATACAGAAGAGATCAGGTGCATCTATTTTGCTTTGTAAAAGAAGACAAAGATACACATTTAAGGGGGGTGGGGGAAGGCAATTCTAATACAAAATACAGAAAAGAAAGGAAAAACATTTAAGCTTTGTTCCTTAAAGGAGTAAACTTTAGTTGTCCAGGAGATACCCCTTTATGGATAAATCCCTTTTTTAAAACTACTTTATTGAGAGATAACTCACCCAGAGTATACAGTAGAGTCGTTTTTAGTGTAGTCACAGTTGTGCAGGCATCACAACCTAATTTTAGAACATTTTTCATCACTTTTAAAAAATGTTATACCTATTTTCACTCACTCTCACATTTTTCTCCAACCTTCCCATCCCTAGGCAACCACTAATCTACTTTCTTTTTCAATAGATTTCCCTAATCTGGATATTTACTATAAATGAAATTATATAATATGTGGTCTTTTGTGACTAGCTTCTTTCACCTTAGCATAATGTTTTCAAAGTTCATATTGTAACACGTATTAGTACTTTATTCGTATTTATGGCTGAATAATATTCCACTGTATGGATAGACCATATTTTTTAATCCACTCATCAGTTAATGGATATTTTGGGTTATTTCCACTTTTTGTCTTTTATGAATAATTCTGGCACAAACATTTTTGTACAAGTTTTTGTGTGGACATAGGTTTCTATTTCTCTTGGATATACTCATACACCTGCAAGAGGAATTGCTGGATGGTAACTCTGTGTTTAATCATTTGAGGAACAGCCAAGCCAGACTGTTATCCAGAGTGCCTGCACCATTTTAGATTCCCACCAACAGTGTATGAGAAACTCAGTTTTTCTATATCCTTGTCAGCACTTATTATTGTCTCTCTTTTTAATTATAGCCATCATAGTGGGTATGAAGTGATATCTCATTGTGACTTTAATTTACATTTTCTTAATGACTATTGATGCTGAGCATCTTTTCATGTGCTTATTGTGTAACTTCTCTGGAGGAATGTCTGTCTATTGAGATCCTTTGCCCATAAATAAATAGGGTTATTCGTCTTTTCATTATTGAGTTATAACCGTTCTTTATATATTCTAGACACAAGCCCCTGATCTGCACATATTTTCTCCTGTTCTGTGGGTTGGCTTGCATTTGTCTTTTCACATTCTTGGTAGTGTTCTTGGAAGTGGAAAAGTTTGATTTTGATGAAATTCATTGTATCTAGTTTTTGTTTTGTTGCTTGTGCTTTAGGTGTCATATCTAAGAAAGCTTTACTTAGCCCAGGGTCTCAAAGATTTATGTCTATAATTTCTTCTAAGACTTGTCTAGTTTTAGCTCTTATGTTTAGGTCTGTGATCCATTCTGAGTTAATTTTTGTGTATGGTAAGAGGTTGGGGATATAACTTCATTCTTTTACATATGGATATTCAGTTGTCCCAGCACCATTTGTGGAAAAGACTGTCCTTTCCCTATTGAGTGGTCTTGACACCCTAATCGAAGATCATTTGACCACATGTGAGGCTTTATTTTGGGGCTCTCCAGTTTATTCCTTTGGTGTATTTGTCTGTTTTTATGCCAATACTATGCTGTTTGGTTACTGTAGCTTTGTAAATATGTTCTGAAATCAGAGAGTGTAAGTCCTCCAGTTTTATTTTTTCAAAATTGTTTTGGCTGTTCGGGGTTCCTTGAAATTCCATATGAATTTTAGGATGAATTTTTCTATTTTTGAAGAAAATGCCATTGGGATTTTGAATAAGGATTTTGTTGAATCTGCAGATTACTTTGGTTAGTATGGACATCTTAACTATCCAGTGATCTTAACACAGTATGTTATTGTCTTATGTTCACTTCTAAATTTTCATATTATGGTTGATATAGTATCCCAATTATTTATTTCAGTTATAATAGTTCAAATTTCCAATGATGCTGAATAATACAGAGAATAATTTATTCAGCTTGCATTTGATGCATGCATACTCTATGCCCATCCATCTACTTCATATTAACAGATACTGACATTTTTGTCATATTTGTGTGATTTCCTTTTTTAAATTATCATTGCAGGAACATTATATCATTATCATAAATCAAAATATAGGAAAAAATTTCTCTACCAACAAATCAACATATTTTCGATTTTCCCTTCCTATTCTTTCCCAAAATATACCACATTTTTTTAGTATTAATGCTAACTTAGATGACATGCTGTACTCTGCTTCTGTTACTTAATATTTTAAGCATTTTTTTCATACTGCAATGTGTTTTTTGTAATTATCCTTTTGATAGTGTGTTCCTTTTTGCCAAATAGGTATGAGAGAAACTCAATCTCAGCTCTACCATTTACTAGCTTTGTAATCTTAAGAAAATTTTCTGAGTTCACTGAAACTAGTGGAAGTAAACGTAAACTTCTAATTATTTAAACATAGAAGTAACAACAATATCATATCACAGTGCTGTTATAAAGATTACATGTATATTAAAATGTTTGGGACGTAGTTGGCTCTTAATAAGTGCTAGTTCCCTTCCCTTTCCTTTTCCCAGGGACCTAGTTTTTATCCTATTGCACTCAGAGACTCAGAACTTGCTCTTATTCCTCCAGACCAAGAAAGACCATCCATATACTTGGAGAATTGAACTGGCAAAAACAGAAAAATACTGGGATGGATGGTTCCGAGGCTTATCCAATCTCTTTCTTAGTTGTCCTATTCCTAAGTTGCTGCTTTTGGCTGGTAAGTGTGCATGTGCATGTATTAGTAAGGTCAGGCTACCATAACAAAATAGCACAGACTGGGATTCTTAAACAACAAACTTATTTCCTCACACTTCTGGAGAATGAAAGTCTAACAGGGTACCAGCATGGGTCGGGTTCTGGTGAGAGCTTTCTTACTGACTTGTAAACAACCTCCTTCTCACTGTGTCCTCACATGGCAGAGAGAGAGCAAGAGCAAGTTCTCTGGTTTATTCTTAGAAAGACACTAATCCTACTATATGAGGGCCCTACCCTTATGATCCCATTTAACCTTAATTACTTCCTCATTTAACCTTAATTGCTTCCTTATCACCAAATCTAGTCACATTGTGGATTAGGGCTTCAATTTATTTATTTTAGGGGGATCCACTTCAATCCATAACCATGTCATCTGAATATGTCCTTGTTATACATAACTATTCACCAAATGGTAGTGACTTCCAAGGTGAAGTACCATCCTCACTCATTTATGGCCTTTCTCTTCCCCATACCAAACCCCTAAACCTCATGAATCGTAAGCATCCACCTGCAATGGCCTGATTCTGGCTTGGTGTCTGTACCTGGTAAAGCCCAAGTCCTCCTAGAGTGGTGTAAGGATATTCCGAGTATAATGGAAATTAAAAAAGAAAACCCCTGTTTTCAGAAACCAGTTTAAATGAGCAAAGTGTTTGCCTGGAAAACTTCATGTGGTGAGAATATACTCTCAGGAAGAGAATATACTCTCAGGGAGTTAGGATTGCCATTAACATGAATTAAAAATTTCATCATGTTTACAACTTTCTAATAATTTTTATTTCAAACTTGAATGGTAAAACCTGTTCTACACAGCCTTTTCTAGTGAGATGCTTATAGATTCTCTTATTTTGTTCTAGGTGTTGATAGATTGGATAAAGATCTGACTATTGGCCAAATGCAAGGTAAATCATCAAGAAATTATGTCCCACTGTGTGGTGAACATATAACACAACACATAGACAATGCACTATGGAATTGTATACCTGGAACCTATGTAATTCTTGCTAACCAATGTCACCCCTATAAATCTAACAATAACAATAAATGAAAGAAGGAAGGAAGGAAAGAAGGAAGTTAGTTCCTAGGTACTTCTCCGAGGGCACAGAAAGGGGCAGAGTCTTGTGAAAATTAATGTTCTGAGATGGTGAAGTTCAATGGATAGAGCATGACCTTTAGATTTTAGAGTTAGATCCAAATTTGGCATGTACCTCTGCTCATGACCCAGTATATCAGGGATGTCAAATCTTTTGGCTTCCCTTGGCTACATTGGAAGAACTGTTTTGGGCCACACATAAAATACACTAACAGTAATAATAGCTGATGCGCTAAAAACAACAAAAAAAAGGTCTGTGCATAATTTTTGTAATGTTTACGAATTTATGTTGGGCTGCATTCAAAGCCACCCTGAGCCACATGTGGCCCGTGGGCCAAGGGTTGGACAAGCTTGCACTATATGATTATGGGCAAGTATTTCCCTTTTCTGAGCCTCTTTTTTTACCCCTTCTACAAATGAAAATTTTACTAACACCTGTGTCTCAGAGTTAGAGGACTAAAATGAGGCAATGTCTTTGAAAAAAAGAGCATTATAAACTATAAAGTACTCTATAGGTATATAATATTGTGAAAGGAGATATTCTGAATACTGATCAGTATTTTTATTGTTAGAAGTCGTAGGAAAGGGAAAGGTCAAATATAATCTAGATACAAAAAAAGTAAATTCTATTTAGAATTCAGCATGGTAAGGTCATAAAAGCAAGGGCTCTGAGGTTTGGAGAACTGGATTTGAGTTCTACTTTCCTACTAATTTTTTGACACTGGGCAAGTTGCTTGAACTATCTTAGCTTTAGTTTTCTCAGTTTATAAAATGAGAAAATTGATGGCACCTTCACAGGCATCACGAGGCGTAATGATTGGGAAAGTGACATATTGTGCTCAGGTTCAGGTGTGCTGGCTGGATGACAGTGGAAGCAGTGGGACTAAGGCTCTTGCTTTAGTATGAGCGAGAGGCTTGCTGCAGATGAAGTCAATAGGCACCGGCAACTTTTGGGCTGTAGGAAGCAGAGGTGCCAACTTCAAAGTCAGCATTTCTGGCTTAAACAGATTCTGTTCTTGACCTTTCTTCTTTTCTGTTTACTCTCCCTGGGCAATCTCATGGCTTCTTTTTATACCCTGATAACTTCCAAAGCTTGGAAGTTTATAACTCCTGACTTGGCCCATGTATCAAACCTGCTGGATATCTATACTTGGCCCTTTAAACTGTTCCTTTAGCTGTCCTCAAGCTCTCTTATAATAGTTGTTCAGAGACTTCTGAATGATTTATTAAACTCTGGCTCCAGGTCCTTATACCCTTTTCTTCCTCCAACTGTGTAGTGTCCTGAGGCCTGTAGTATTTTTCTGGGACTGTGTGATTTTTGTGGCATTGATTTTGGTAATTCTGAACTTAGACATCTTTCCTTAAATTCAATTTAAACAAACCTTTCCTAAGTGCTACTCTTTCTGTACGAGACCTATGCTTTATGCTGGACAGAGAGAAGAATCAAATATGGTCCCTAATACTACCTGAAAGCAGTTAATCTGGACTGGAATAGTATTTGGAACCAATGTTGATCACTGGCCTTGGCATTAGACAGTCCTGGGTTTGAATCACTCTCTCTAGTTTTGTGGCCTGAGTGAATTGGTAACTTCTTTAATCCTGAATTTTTTCACCTAGAAAATGGAGATAATGGTATACATTAGACTCTCCGTTAACTGAAACTCAAGCAACTGGCACTCTCAAGCAACTGTCAAAATTTTAAGCAACCGGCAAAAACATTTTGCCAGTTGCTTGGGCAGCTTACTGCAAGAAGAGGGTCATAAACTGGGCCTTACTGGATGGAATGGTCTTAATCCCTCTACTAGTTAAGCTGCCTTGGGCAAATCACTTCACTATGGCCTCAGTTTCATCATCTCAAGAAAGAGCTTTGGTATTTCTCCTGCTTAATCTTATAGGATAGATTTGAGAATCAACTTTAAAAATTCATAGAATGTTTTGAAAAAAATTTAAAGCTCTGTATAACTGGGATAGGAATCATAGAATGTGATGACCAGAAGGACTTTCAGAGCTTACTCCCATATTTCGTAAATGGAGACACTGAGGCTCTAAGAGTCTCTGCTCTCTCTACCTATGGGAGCTCTGGGTCCCCTATAAGTTAGTCTGCTTATAGATCTTCTCAGTCATTGCTGTTTACTCCTACTAGCTATCACATTAAGTTATGAGCTTGCAGTGTTCCACAAGACAGTATGAGAAAGTGCTTAGTGCAGTGTCTGGCAAAATCCTTAACGTAGCTTACAGAACCCTTCATGGTATGGTCCCTGCTTACCTCTTCAGCCTCATTATTAACTCATAGAAGCATCATGCCAAAGTTTATTTCCAAAGGAATAAATACCTTTTCATCCTCCTTTCCTTTGTGCAGCCTCTTTTTTTCCACATGGGAAGCCTTCCTGGATCCTTGTTTGATTGTGAAGCCCCCTTTCCTCTGTCCTCTGTTCTTCCAGTTTCATGTGTTCAATTTAATCATAGGAGCTGCACTGCATTAAAATGTTGGCTCTTGTGTTTTGCTTTCCCACTAGACTGTAATCCCCTGAAAACAATAACTGTTTCTTCCTATGTGTCTGGTCTAACGTAAATGAACACTTAAGAAAAAATGAAGGGAAAATGATTTGCCCAAGGTTACAATTACAAGTAATACTATCCTCCTCCTCAAAGGCTTGGTAACTGGGTCCAGAGTTTTAGGGGAGGGGGCAGGGGGAGGTCCTGGGTTACTAGAGTGTGTGAGGCCACAGAGGTGGTATGGAGAGAGTCATTTTAGTCCCTGAGCTCACCTGGGTTTGTTTCCTCTCCAGGGAAGTTCCAGATGCAGGTCTTACCTCAATGTGGTCATGCAGTCCACGAGGATGCCCCAGACAAGGTGAGTTTTATGCTTGTTGACTGAGAGTTTTGAGGACAACTGTGAGAGTAAGTAACCTTGGGTTTCACTGAAGCTAGAACAAGCCTCTGAGTCAGCCTGTGGGGCCTGCACAGATGCAACTCCACCAGCTCCCTAGACCTCTCCCTGGCAGCAGCCTGTGGTCTTGGCTTTTTGTGTATGGGCTGAGGAGCTACTGGCACCTTGCTGTTTCATCCCAAGGCCCTACAGTTAAGATCTTAAGCTTTACTTCTCTATTACTCCCAAAAGCCAGATGGAAAAAGGGATAATTGGGGTAGAAAATGCTCCCTAAACTACAGAAACAGGAATTAATATGTGTTCTCCTGTAGGAAAAAGGCACTTTATACTTCTAAGGGGATGAATAAGCCTTGATATCATTCCTTTGTACTTCTTAGTAGCCATCCCTGGCAGGGATGGTAGGGAAGAGTCTCCTACCCCTGTTAGGACCTGGGTCCTTTTGATTTTAAGCTCCTAAGACCTATAGGACCCATGAGTCCACTATAGAGCCTAACCTTCTAGCAGAAGCCCATAGGGCCTCCAAGGCTGAGCCCCATTGCTCACCTCCATATGGCCTGGAATATCTCTTCCTTTTCCAGGTAGCTGAAGCTGTTGCCACTTTCCTGATCCGGCACAGGTTTGCAGAGCCCATCGGTGGATTCCAGTGGTAAGGAAGTACAAGCCCAGCAGTGTTGGCCAACTCCAACAAAATGATAGTTGCAAGGTTGTAAATATCTGTGCCTTTGTCCTACCTGGTTTGGGTCACCATGCCTTTCTTCTTACCTGCTCAACAGAGTTTAGCATGTGTGTTTCTATAACACCATCATGTTTCTGTGTGCTCTGGTACAGGGTTGTTGCTGAGCTGAAATTGTGCCTTGTTCCTCAGCTCCCCAGTGCCGTGTGCACTTCTTGAGGTGGCCCTTCTCTGAGGCACTGAAATGGGAATCAGTCCTTTTCTAGGTTCTGAGAGAACCTCTGTATGCCTTCTCCTGCCCAGCTGCTGAGGAGGCTGGGCCACCATGAAGGCTGTGTAGAAATCTAGAGCAGGGATCCAGAGCAAGATGTCGCCCTCAGCACTGTTGACACTTGAAGCGGGTAAACCTTTGTGGTGGAAACTGTCCTGTGTGTTGTGTGATGTTTAACATTCCTGGCCTCTACGCATGAGAAGCCAGTCGCACCCCTACACACTTAGAGTTGTGACAAGCAAAAATGTCTCAGTGGAGATAAAAATCAGTCCCAGTGGAAAACCACTAGTCTAGAGGGAGAAAGGATGCCTCTCATCCTAGGATGCTGTTTACCTGATTAGGGAGACACAGTTGGGCTTTTTTGGAGAAGGAGGAGAAGGAAAAGAGGCATGGTGACCCAAACACCACATGGTTTTGGCCCCACCTTAGGGAACTAGAGTCTGTGCTACAGAAGGTCCCTCCCTGATCCTTAGAGAGCCCACAGACTTGATGAGAGCCACACCTGCCAGTTGGAAAGTCTCTTATCTGACTTTGGTGAGGATCCAGGAGAACCTATTCCCTACCCTCAGGAAGTCTGAAGAAGAAGAAATGTTGAAAAAAAAAGAAAGGGCTTCTGTGTTAGAAAACTCAGAATGCCAAGGCCTGAAAGGTGAGGGTGACAGGGCAGGGAAGGCATTGGATGATGATATGAGTCGGGCACAGTGAGCCACACAAGTAACTCCCTTATGCAGAACTGCCCCTCAGGCACCTGACCATTGGTGGGTCCCAGGAATCAACAGTAAAGACTAATTTCTCTTAATAAGTAGTATTTGGGGCCCCTGGACCAATTGGAGCTTTGGTCACATCAGCAGTACACTGAGAGCAGACCCAGTGGCTAGCTGTCGGTGGGGCTGTGGGGAGGTGGGACACATCTGCAAGGGTTTTGGTCATTAGGGAGGGCTTCCTGGAGGACACTGGCTGAGTGGAGGGAAAGCTAATGATGGTCACATTTGTTTTCCCGTCTCTTTCTACTCTTCACAGTGTGTTTCCTGGCTGTTAGTGACCTGCTATCTGTCCCTCCCTTCAACATTGAGCTCTGTTGTAAATACATCGCACCAGAGGCCACTGTGATGCCGCTGTCTCCTCTTCACCATCCTGCCCGACCATATGACACCGGCTCCCTGTAGACGGGCATCCCTAGATGTAAACACCCTTTTGTGTTTTCCTGCCAAAAGCATTGTTTTCCAGGGCCTTTGACCAACATTGGCCTCCCTAGTCCAAGGCTCCCCGGCTCCTACCCCTTGCCCAGGGTTGCCCCTGCCTATTCTCCTGCCTTACCCAGGGTGAAGCCTCCATCAGAACTGCCACCCTAATCCCCTATTCCTACCTAGCATTAGGCAATGCACCTGGGTCCAAATGTCCCCCCAGGCTCAGGGACCTCCATTCCTTGAGATTGTTCTTGGCATGGTCTTGCCCTACCTCAAGGGATGGACCATGCACAGGGTAGTCCTTATTTTTTCCTTTCAAATAAAATACCAGTCAGGTACCTTCTTATCCCAATCTTACTCTTCCAGGCTTGGAAGACTTAGAGTCCAGGATCCAATCCTTAGGGTACAAGGAGGGGTAGCGGATAGCGTTACAAGAAACTTAGCCGGAAAATCAGGTCCACCCACTCCAAGCACATGGCCTCCCATCTGGGGAGAGCCCACTGTCCCACTCCCACATGTCTGGGCACCTGTCCTGGGCTGAGGCCAGGCTGCTCCAGGGACCTCTTGAGCCCTCACCTGCCACAGAGCAACCCAGGTTAAGTACAGCCCATGCACAGAGCCACAGGCTGAAGCCTGTGGAGTTGTTTTTAAGACTGAAATTTAACCATTTTCATAATTGGTCCTGGAGATGTGCAGAGTGCCCACTTGTCTCTTCTAGACCCATAGCTTACCTTTGCCATTGTGGGTTCCATGTCACTCTTCATAGAAACAGTACAGCCCAGCATCCTCAATCTTTGCCCTCTTCCAGCTGCCTCATCACAGCACTGTGGCCTCCCCCTGCTGCCCGGGCACGACACTTCCAAGGGCAGGGAGGGGCAGTCTCCTGCAGCCCATCTTTTCTGTGACTTTCTTAGGTGATGCATAGCCCCCTCCACCTTTCCACCCAACAACTTCCTATATCCCTGTCCTGCTGCACGGTCCAGAGTCTGGGACCTACTTTGTTTCTTTGTTATTTATGACCTTGTGAAAGAAAATAAATATCTCCCAACCTTTATCAATCCAGTCTTTCTCTATGGAGTTGTTGTTATTTCTGCTGATCTGGGAACAAGGAACAATTTGTTGGATTGAGTCACCATAGAGCTCCAGAAAGCCTTTTCCTACTGCCCCTCAGCATCATACTCATCAGTTCTGCCTGCTCCCCAGATCCAGAATGCCCAGTGGAATGGACAGAGCCAGCCTCCACTGCAGCCAGGGAGACCTGGATTTCAGTCCCATCTCTTCAAATTATCTGTCAACTTTGGCTCAGAACACAACAGTCAGACCCTTATGGCTTCGGATCTGCCAACACATAAATGTCCACAGCTCATATCATCTCCTGAGCTGTAGACACTTAGGTCCATTTACCTCCTCATATCTCCCAGATGACCAAAACGACTCTGGTTGACCATTCCTGAAACCGAATTCACCTTCCCCTGTGTTTCCTAGCTCAGTAAATGGAAGGTACCATGATTATTCTAATTGCCCAAACCAGACAGCCAGAGCTTTCCAGACAGCTCCCTCTCTTAACACTCATATCATGTCTACCAACAGACCCTGTCCATTCTCTTTTCTATGTTCCGTCCTTTCCACCCCACAGCTCCTGCCCTAGCTAAGGCCTCATCTCTGAGCTAGGTGACTCCTACACCCTTCCTGGTTCCCTGCCAAAGCATCCCCCTCAGTCATCCTCTACAACTGTTGGAGTTATTCTTCCTAGAAGGCTTTTGGGCCAGGCTGTCTTACAAGTGCTGTCAGGAGAGGATCCAGCTATGTAATAAGAAAAATAGAGGCATGTATGGCTGGATTTTTTCTGGACAGCCCTCGTGGAACCCAAAGCCCAGCTCTTACAGGTTGTATGAGATCTCTACATACTTTCTTTGTGCTGCAGCTTCCTCATCTGAGAAGTGGAGATCAGTAGTACCTACCCACAGGGTCTTGACTACATGAGTTAATACAAGTTAACTGGCTCTCTTAGTAACTGGCACAGGGGAAACAATAAATAGTTCCTGTCATGTCACTCCCATATTATACTTAAGACCTTTACTTAGAGTATAGTCTGTGAGCCAGTAGTATCAGTATCATCTGGAAGCTTGTTAAAGATTTTGTCCCCACCCCAGACCTATTAACAAGTGATCTGTATTCTGACAAGCACATTAATTCTGAGAAGTTCTGGTTTAAAGCAAATGTGCTAACCGCTACACTATGGAACCCGGTTAAGTTCTGGTTTAGATGTTCACTAAGTATTTCAGGGTAAAGCAAGAACTCCCTAGCAGAGAAGTAAAGTGACTTGTGTGTGATCTTTCTCCCACCAAATCCTTTGGGAGTCCCTTTGCTGTGTTCCCTTTGTCCACAGGGGGGCAGCATCATCACATGCATCGTTTACAGGGACACATCAGTCACTTGTTCACCAAGCAAGTCAATAGTCATCAAAATTTGAGCATCATCTAATTAACTTTACACACATCTCATTTAATCCTCATAGCAACCCTATGAGGTAAGTGATACTAGATTCCTTTTACAGGGAGGCAGGCAGGTCCAAAATCATACAGCTCAGAGTGGCAGTGTCAGAATTCAAACCTAGGTGGTTTCCTCTTGATGCTGCCTCCTGGACAGAGGATCCTGGGAAGAGGTCATTCTGGTCCAGGTACCAGACTTAAAAGCGCAAGAGGATGATGACCAGGGAAATGAGGCTCCTTCAGGCTTGGTGAATGGAGACTGAAAATGAGTGAAATGTTCATTGAGTTTTGTATTACGTACTGTGCTAGTCACATCTTTAACCCTTACCCTTCATCTCCAATTTAAAGGCAAGAAACTGAAGTTCAGAAACGTAAAATGTGTTACCCACAGCTAGGAAGTGGCAGCATCTTTGTCTACTAAGCATTCCATTACACCCTAGCAGAGAAGGAACCATACATATGTTCATACAATGTATCTTTAATGAGCACCTACTATGTGCTGACCATAACAATGTCCTTGCGAAGACTACAGATCAGCACTATAAACTCAGGGAATAAACAAAACAAAACTCCTGGTCCCTTTGAAGGATTGCTACAGAGCCAGAAGAAGCATATTTAGGTCAAAGACCATTCTCTCTCTCTCTCTCTCTCTCTCTCTCACACACACACACACACACACACACACACACGAAGTTTCTAAAGAAGAAGGTAGGCAAATCGTGATCTTATGGTAAAAGGAGGATCTTGAGATTGAGAGGACTGAGGCCAAAGGTGTGATGGGAGCTGGGTATGACTTCTTATTGGTATCTTCTAAACCTGCTATTTTGAGCATTTATTTGCTGATTAAGCAAACCTGAGCACCTATTCTGTGCCAAGCTTCCAATGAACTCTGGAGACAGAGATAAATACATAATGAGGCCGTTCAAATGAGCTCATAGTCGAGGGACCATTATAGTGACCATATTAGGCAAAGGTAAAGAGGACATCAAAACTTCTTTGGAAACAGGTCAGAGGTTTCACAAAAGAGATCATTTGAGTTGAGCTTTGAAGCATCATCACAAGTAGAGGTGGAGAAAGAAGGAAAATACGAGGTCTGACAAGTTTGCAAACTCATCCTAAAAAAAGTGCTACATACCTCATTGCTGGTCACCTTTGAAGCTCTCCCCTTGAGAAGCCATGCACCAAAGCCAATGCCTAGTCCACCCTTCAAAGCAATTTTGGAATGTTTTCTGGAATGGTCATCAGAGCTGTTGTCGTATTACCCTTGATGTCCTGAAGTCATCAAAATGTCTTCCTTTCAATATTCCTTTATCTTCAGGTAAAGAAAAAAGTCATTGGGGGCCAGATCAGGTGAGTAGGGAGAGTGTTCCAATACAGTGATTTGTGTACTGGCTAAAAACTCCCTCAGACAGTGCTGTGTGAGCTGGTGCACTGTCATGATGCAAGAGCCACAAGTTGGTGAAAAGTTCAGGTCGTTTCCGTCTAACTTCTTCATGCAGCCTTTTTAGTACTTCCAAATAGTAAACTTGGTTGAGTGTCCAGTTGGTATAACTCATAAGGAACAATCCCTCTGACATCAAAAAAAGGTTAGCAACATCATTTTGACTCTTGATTTGGACTGATGAAACTTTTTGGTTGTGGAGAATTGGCTGACTTCCATTGTGTACTTAAACGCTTTGTTTCAGGGTCATATTGGTACACCCATGTTTCATCACCAGTGATAACACGGCCCATAACATCGTCTTGCCTCTCTAAAAGGTCTTGGCAAACTTTGATGTCTTTGCTTCTGTTCATCTGTGAGCACCTTCGGGACCATTTTTGCATAGACCTTTCTCATGCCAAGATTTTCAGTTCAGATTTTCCTGTTTCTCTGTTGATGTTTACTTGGTCTGCTCTGCTTCTCACAGTCAGCCAATGATTTTGACACACAATTCCAGAAATATTTGCCAGTTCTGCTCATGACTGGCTGCCCTGACCTCTCTTAATCAATGACACTTTCTCTCCCCTCAAAAACATTTAATCCATTTTACACTGCCATTTTCCCCATAAACTTGGACTGACATGTCCCTGATTTCATTTCCACTCTTTTGAAGTTTCACAAAAAAATTAGCGTTTGTTCATTGCTCTAATTCAAGCTTTGACATTCTCATGATGGCACACAAAAACATGCAACATCAATAATGAATGACACTCAGCAAGACACCGTTACACAACATGAACACAGCTGTGAGACAGATATACCAAGGTTATGAGTTGTTTGTACAGTGCTACCAACGTAAGCGTATGGTGGCCAGTTCGCAAACTTAATTGTCAGACCTTGTACATTATAAGTAGAAGGACAGCATACATAAGCCCAGGAGACTTGAATGTCAGTCTGATAGTGGAGATTAGTATGATTAGTGTGGCTGGAGTAGAGGCTGTGACAGGAGAGGCGGCAAGAGGCAGGACACAAAGACCTTGAGTAGCATGAATGCTGAGTTGTCTGAAGTTAAGGAGCTCTGGTATCCTGTAGGTGCATTGGTCCTCACCAGACTAGAGGCAGGGAGATCAGTAAAGAGGCAGTTGTAATAATCCACATAACATAAAAGCCAATGATATACCTAACTAGGACAGTGGCTGCAGGGATGATAGGAGGGGACAGGCTCAAGATTTTGGAGGGGGAATGAACAAGATAGTAATTGATTTGGACAGTGAGGCACCAAGGACCCTTAAGTTGGATTCAAGGGCCTGTCATCAGAACTGCAGGTAGGGAGTTAAACAGTCAATATTAACAAGGGAAAAGCAAGAAGAGAACCTACAACGAAAGTAGAGAAAGCGAAAGGCAGTCATACTCTTTCCTGCAGGAATAGTGTGCTGTTTGTAAGCTTCAAGCCAACTCTTCTGCCCCAGCTGGCTGCCCCATCAGCAGCCAGAATCAGCATATTTTCACTCTGCTTCCATGGCTCAGGAAGTTATGTAAACTCAAAAGCTCCCTTATTCCTAGAGCTGGCTCTCCCAGCAGTTTGCTAGAAAACCCCAGGCTGTAGCCAGGCAAAACCTTGGAACCTGAGATTAGCCAAGTGGCTGGCCTCCTACATATGAATGGAGGGAACAGTTAACTGATGAAGGGGAGTTTTCTCTTGATCAACAATGATGCCACATATTGGTGACTAATCAACTTAATCTTAGAATAACCGACACAGCATATGTGCCATTTATAAAATACATTTCACCCTTTGAGATCTCACAACTCTTCTGTGAGTGGGTTGAGATGGCAGGTTAGCAGTGTCATCCTACAGATAAGAAAACAAAAGCTCTGATAAAAGTTATTTGCCCAAGGTCACACAGGAGCGCATCCTGGACTAGGACAGACCACAGAGCTCCCAGACCAGCGTGTGTCTTATCACTCCCAAACCGGAAAGGAGGTGAGCGGGTGTGGGGAACAAGATTGGGGCCTGGTGACAGGCACTCATCCACTTACTAGCTGGGTGACCTTTGGCACATCAGGTTCCTTATCCAAAAAAAGTGGGTCGATAATCTTTAAATCACAAGGTGTCATGAGTATTAAATGAGACCCAAGTATATGTAGTATAGTAAATGTGTGCTTCCTGCAGTAGTCAGGGTGAAAAGCAGTAAATGCCGTGATGCTAAGAAGATAAGGGCATGACTGGGGATCCCAAAGGGAGGGGAAACTGAGGTAATAGCCGTTAGAGCCAAGGTCCATTAGGTTCCCCTCCCCAGCCCCATCAAGCAGAACAGTTACTTGAACTTGGTGTGTACTTGGGGCCTGCGTGCTGCCCAGTATTGTAAACTCTCCTCTGGCCTAGGAATGTCCTTCTCAAATTTGTCAACATCTTTTTTTCAATTGTGATAAAATACACATAACAGAGTCTTTTATCATTGTAACCATTTTAAGTGTATAATTCAGTGACATTAATTACATTCACAATATGCTGTGTACCATCACCACTATCTATACTCAAAATGTTTTCATCATCCCCAAACAATAAACTACTATTAAACAGTAACTCCCCCCCCCCTTTCTTCCTCCCCTCAGCCCCTGGGAACCTCTCTTTTGCCTTTGGTCTCTGAATTTGCCTATTCCAGGTAGCTCATATACTCATTAGTAGAATCATGACACTTGTCCTTCTGCTTCTGGCTTATTTCACTTAGCACACTGTTTTCAAGGTCCATCATAGCATGTACCAGACTTTCATTCCGCTTTGTGGCCGAATAGTATTCTGTTGTAAGCATATGCTGCATTTTGTTTATCCATTCATCTCTTGATACACACTTGGGTTGTTTCCACTTTTTGACTATTTTGAATAAAGCTGCTATGAACACTGGCCATACAAATACCTGTTTGAGTCCTCGCTTTTAATTCTCTTGGATTATACCTACAAGAGGTATTACTGGATCATATGGTAGTTCTATGTTTAACTTTTGAGTAATCACCAAACCATTTTCCACAGCAACTGCATTTTAACATTCCTATCAATGCACCAGGGTCCCAGTTTCTCCACATCCCTTTACAACACTTGTTATTTTCTTTTTTCAAAAGACGTATAGCCATCCTAGTGAGTGTGAAGTGGTACCTCGTTGTGTTTCTCTAATGTTTGCATTCCAAGGCAGCCCGATGTGTAGGGGGAGAGTGGGAGCAACCCGGGGAGGAGCCCCCACAGAGGGCGTTGGAGTCAGGCTGATGCTGACCGGCCCAGGCATGTGAGGCTTTCCCAGCCTGTCCCCACGCCCGCAACTCTTAAGAGCCAGAGGGTCTCAGGGCTGCTAGTGCGGAAAGCTCTCTAGTACCCGCGGGCTGACGGGGCTCAGCAACTCCCATGGAAAGAATTGACTGAGCAGAGGCAGCAGGATCGATAGCCTTGCTCCTCCAGGGTGAGCCGCTGACAACGCCCGTTTTCTTTTTTACTGCAAGTCAAAACCAGAGATTCCAGAGCCCTAGAACCTGGAGAGCATTGCGAGAGTTTCTAGGCTGATGGCGCCCCCTAGGGGACCATGTGTAATTTTTTAAAAGAAGACTGGCTTTGGCAAAGGGAAAAAACCAGAACATAAAGTTAGACAAAACCTTCTCTCCTGCAGTGATATATCTGAATTTTCAAGACTAAAGAAAAATTTAAGTTTATCAAAAGAAAAAGGTATGGACTTTGTGAATTTGAGACACGTTAATCTAAGGACTCAGAGGGAGATAAGTTCCCACGTCTCCCTCTCTCTCTCCCTCTCTCTCTCTCACACACACACACACACACACACGCACCCCCCCCCCCCATATCTCCTTATCCTTCAAGGCCCCAATCAAGTGTCACATGATTCCATCACACCAGAGACGCAGTGATGCCCTTTCTGGACTTTTGTAACACGTCAGTGTCCCTTTTCACAAGTATTACATTGTGTGGGTCTTCTCTGGGAGCTCTTCAAGGACACAGGCTCAGTCATAGTCATCTCAGCATCGTCAGCCCCAGCAAAGGGCCTGGCACAGGTAACATCCATATGATTAGTTGAATGAATGAGTGACAAACCACACATAAAACTTGTACCATGAAACACCATCAAGTGTTGGTACTATCATTCTCCCACTGTGCTCCTGTCCCAGGAAACACCTATGAAGCTCTGAAAGAGCCTGGGTCTCTGAGCCGGGGAATCTGCCTTCTAGTCTTGGCTCTGACACTGACACACGCTGTCACCGATGATAAGTCACTTCGCCTTTTTGGGCCAGGAAAAGGACTGCTGCCCTCTCGCCCAGAGGGGTGATAAGCAGACAAACAGGAGGTCATTGTTTTAGTTCAGTTCCATCTGACAATGTGACCAACATTAAAGAAGATAGAGAAGGCAGTTGTCTCTGGGGATCCATCTGAATCATGCCCTTAAACCCTTAGGCAAAACCCCTGTCACTTTAGCACCCCATTCCTTTGAGATGATCTTTGATTTCACCAGGGACTGCCCAGTTCACATGCAAGTATCCCCCTGGCAGGACAAAAGGACCCCCTGTCACTCAGACTTGATGGGAAAACAGGCCTTGCTAGCATTTGATTGGAAATGTCATGTGACCAAGAGAAGGAATGAAAGAAGGATGGGGCAGAGAGGAAGAAGGGAGAGACGGGCTGTCCTTCCTAAGGGAGAAAGTTGTGGGGATCCCAAGGGGAGGAAGACAGAAAGGTCCAGAGGGAATGAGGTTAGAAGCAGTCGGTAGAGGGCACCTTCCTTCCTCCACTCCCAGCTCTGCTTCTAGCTGTGTGAACTTACAGAAGTCTTTTCTTTGAGCCTCCTTTCCCTCCCTTGCCCAAAGGGGTGCTAGTTGTTGAGAATAAGATGAGGGATATGAAATAGCTGGCACAGAGTAGACACGAATGTTTGTGTCCTACCCCAGTCCTTGGCTGATTTCATAGTTTTGCCAAGTGTATAGCCGACTGCAGGCAAATGCTCCTCTCCTCACGTCACCCCTTCTCCTGTGGCTTCTCCCAGCGTGAGCAGCCAAGGCCCCCACACAGGGGACTCTTTGAGTGGTTCCATGAAAGGGCAGTTTGTGCTGGCTGCCCTTGGCATTGCTGCATAAGGACTCCCCACCCCCACCCCACCCCCCGCCCCCCAAATCAACACTCTCTCACCTCCTCCTTCCAGACAGCTCTCCGTGGCCTGGGTGTGTGATAGTGAGGTGGCAGCCGCTCCCTGCCCTCCACAGGCATACATTCTCACTCTTCCCATTGCGTTTCTGGGGCCCTGGCCTGGAAGCCCTCTCTGACCACTCTAGCCATAGAGTTCTCCCCTTTCTCCCAGCTCCCATGATCCTTAGGGTGAACACCCCACAACTTTCTATAATACTTGATTATATCTAATTCTCTATTCTTCTATTTGGGCATGTGCCAATTTTACCTTAAAGGCAGTGAGCAGGTCTCCTCGTTTTCTTCAATTCTTATGGAGGACCTAGCATGGGACTGGTCATACAATAGGTGTTCTTTGTACATCTGTGGGATTGAGGTGATTCATTTATGTATCAACAAATACCTACATCTGATAGGGGGCTCTTAGCCATTAGGCATTTAGAGGCACACAGGATAGACATTTTCAAGGCCTAGAAAAAGGTTGGAGCCTCCTCTCAAAAACTGTTGGCTCCAAGGAGTTCCCTGGTGGTGTAGTGGCTAAGGCTTCAGCACTGTCAATGCTGCGGCCTGGGTTCGATTCCCGGCCAGGGAACCACCCACATAAAAAACAAACAAACAAATGAACAACAACAAAAAAAACAAAACTGTTGGCTCCAAAAGACATTATTTCTAATCGTAGCAAAGTAACCACAGAAAAATCACATGCAATGCAGATAACAGAGGGCTAGTTAAGATTTTTGGGAACAGACATGGATTTGAATCTTACCTCTGTTACTTTATAGCTATGTAACCTCAGGCAAGCTACACATTCTCTGCCTCAGTTTCCCTCATCTATAAATCAGGGATAATAGTGCCTATCTCACTGTGAGGACTGAGGAGACAATCCACCTAAGTTCTTGCACAGGATCTGGCCTGTGGTAAATGGTTAATATGTGGTTACTAATGAAAATGATTAATAGTCATTAATGTAAAGATTATTTCTTGGAATGAGGGTTTCGAGGGATATATAGTGGAATGTCAGGAGCCCAGGTTAGACAAAGCTGTTAGAAAAAAAGGTTGAAGATTAGGGCAAAAAAGGAAAACACAGAGTCATAAACAAGCTATGCCCCAAGTCACAGTCAGTCCTGTTTAGAATTAGCTGCCTACCCACTAAGCACTGTTGGGGCCCACAGTCACACCCCTTTCCAGCAGGGCTAGTCAGAGTTTCTAAGGGCATGAAGACTCATGCGTGTGTAAAAGAATAAGGCCTTTCCACTCTCCAGCTGTGGTGCAATGGAGGGACATCGCTTTGAAAGCCACTGAGAGGACAGAGCACTGGTGAGAGAGACAGAAGACCGGGCCTCAGGCCAAGCTCTACTGTGTAGCCCCAGGCATGGCACTAACTATTCCAGACTTCATTTTCCTGCTCCCTTTTCCTCCTTGGGTAGGTGAAGTTCAACATAAGGAGTGCTAAAGTGTTTTGAAAATTCACATACTGGCCAAAAGTTAGGTGGTACTATTTGTAGCTCTAGCGAGTCATTCCTCCCCACCTCCTCCATTTGTATGGCCTGGCCCCTCCTTCTAAGCCTCTACACACCCTTCCCAGATCCTTCCCATCTTCAAGACTTGGTCAGTCTCTCCTTACTGTGACTCCTTTGGGGAGCTTCTCAGTGCTCGCTCTTGTCTCCACCTGTGGCTACATTGTCTTGTGATGATCTGAGGGTCTGGGCAGTAAGCATCTAATTCTCCTCTCCGTTCCTGGCGCCTGAAGGGCCTGATACTGAGTCAGCACCTTGGCAATGTGATTTGAAAAAAAAAGACCCCTTCTGCTCTTGATAGCAGCATTCAGTGATAATTCATCTCTATGGCATGCAACATTTTCACATTGTGCTTACCTAACATTTAACTCTGGATGAATTTTCTCATTTCCCTACTGGTCATCAGCTCCCAGGGACTGCATCCTGCACCTCTCACACCCCCACAGCATGCCTGGGCCCTGGCCCTGGAGAATACTTAGTAAGCAGTTATTGTTTCATTGGCAGCCAGACAGTTCTTGGGTCTTAGTCAGCTGGTCTGATAATTGTCACCTCTCAGACATTTTGAAAGTAGGGGTTTAAAGTAGAAGTTTTGGAGTCAGACTGTGTGGCCATGGCAAGTTACTAACTCTGTAACTGCCTTCTTTGTAAAACACCATAATAACTGGATCAATCTCATAGGTTTGGGATGAGCATTAACTCATTGATATACGTGAGTCCTTAGAACAATGCCCATCTCCCAGGAAACTCACCAAGTTTGCCATTGCTGTTATTATTTCAGACCCACCCGGCAATTCTAAGAAGGCTCAGCTCTGATCCCCACAGCTAGTGAAGAAAGGGAGGGAGCAGTGTCCCCCAGAGATAGTAGCTTTCTGTCTCAGGGTGGTTACTCTGCAGTTGGAGGAGGCAGATTGTGAGGATGAGACTGAAGGGTAGCAGAAGGTGTCACCTTCACATACACCAGTTGGGCATATTGACGATTTTGAGCTGCAGGCATTTGAAAAATAGCAAATGCAAGGAGAGGCTTTCTCTGAACTCTCCTTAATCTGCCTAAAGACAGATGCTCCAAAAGGAACTCAGTTGTCATAAATCCCCTTCCTGGGAGTTTCACCAACCAGGAAAGATTGATTCATCACACGGGAAGAGATTAGAAGTGGACATCACACCCCAAACTTTCATGCCTCCCATCTATTATTCTTTTTTTGTTTTGGGGGATTTTTTTCTTGCTTTTTGGTATGTGGGTAGCTTCCTGACTGGGAATTGAACCCAGGCCGCAGTGCTGACAGCACCAGCACCGAAGCCTTAAGCCACTACACCATCAGTGAATCCCCATCTATTATTCTAAAGGCCCTTTATCTTTCCTAAAAATAATTTACTCTCTCCTAAGAGGCCTACATCCTCCCCCTTGCCCTATTAAGAGGGTATTTAATCCTGAATTCTAAGCCACCTTGGGGAGTTACTCTTTTTTTCCTGCATGTCTCCCAGGTATACAGTCTGCATCAGACAAGTCCAACCTGAGGTCCAGTACGGCTTTGAATGTAGCCCAATACAAATTCTTAAAACATTCTCAGACATTTTTGTGCCTCTGTCTTTTTTTTTTTTTTGAAGCTTATCAGCTATCATTAGTGTTAGTGTATTTTATATGTAGCCCAAAACAATTCCAATGTGGCCCAGGGACGCCAAAAGGTTGGACACTGCTGGTCTACATGATACATATATGTTAATAAACTTGTTTGTTTTCTCTTATTACTTGTCTTTTATTACAGAGGTCTCAGCTAAGAACACTGAAGGGTAGAGGAAAAATGATTTTTCCTCCCGTCAATGACAGTAATTTAGTAAGAGAATTTCCAGAATCTGGGAGCACTAAGCAGAAATCCTGGGGATATGACCAGGTGCTCACTGAGGCTCTGCAGGAAGCTGGATATCAGCACATCAGAACCCCTTCCTTGGAGGCCAGAGAACTCTGGGAAGCAGAAATCCTGAAGTGCATGGTGCAGGGGGAGTGGTGGGGGCAGCACAGCATCTAACCACCCAGAGCTGTGTGGCTTCTTTGTGAGCAAGACACACACTCCTACCCATTGAGGAACCTGCTCCAAGTCACCTGGAATGTTCTCTTTGCACAAGTGCTCAAATATTACAGTCACTCATCGATGCAGCCTTACCTCCTGCTAGCCCTTCTGTTTGGAAATGCTTCTCCTCATTAGGACTCTGCCTATAAAGCACAGCCCAGAGGACATCTTCTTATTCATTTACCCCCAAATATTTGCAGGATGCCTACTTATTTCAAACCAGACCTTCTTCTGGGGATACCAGAGAAATAAGGAGTGCAGAGTTTAGTGTGAGCAGCCAGGCAAATAAACAAATATTTATATTCAGTGAGATGGGGGCTATAATAATAGAGGCATTTACTAAGTAAAGTATAGTGGGGTCTTAAAGCATTCACCCTTTAGGGAAGGCCACTGGCCACAATTAAACAAAGTAATTTCAATTTGAGAAACATGAAAAAAATTAAATCAGTAAATGTGAAAGAAAAATGGCTGGAAGGTCAAGTGGTCAGGGAAGGCCTCTCTGAAGCAACACTGAGCCAAGAGTGCAATGATGTGAAGAGCTCAGCCAGGGGAGGATTTGAAGCAGCAGCAAATACAAAGTTCTGAAAAGTGGGAATGATGAGCATGATGGTTTTTTGAGGAACAGAAACAGTGTCATGTGTCTGGAATATAGTGGTAGGAGGTGAGCCAAACTGAGATTATGACATAAAGAAAATTTTATACTCTGCTTTTTTTCACTCAATGTTATAATGTAAGAATAGTCTCAATTGTGAAAAATGCTTTGCAAACATTTTTAATGTCTGTATTAAATCATCATATAAAAAATGAGAAAATTGTTTTCTGCTTTAAAAATATCATGTGAGGTACACTCCTGATACAGGGACGCTCCCTATTCTGTCTTCAGCAGAAGTCAGTGGGCATAAGGGCAAATAGCCACGGGAGCCAGGCCTGCCCCTCCTGCAAGTATCCTCATTGTCACTTCTAGATCCCTGTGGTTAAGGTTCAAAATGGCAAAAGCCCCACTGACCAAACCCCAGAGACTGTTGCTATGTCCTGTTCCCAACAGAGCGTGTCTGAGTTCCAGAAACTTCTTTTTCCAGCCTTCCTGCTCAGTTCTTTGTATTGTTTATGCTACTGTGACTCATGCCAGGAGGAGAAACGATATAAATTCCCAGGGGTCCCCTGGTGAAGACTACTTCCTTGTCTGCCATTTGCAAGGAACAGGCAACGCTGACAAGGCCCTCTTCCAGAAGGTTGCTTTCCTTTCTCCTTTCCATCCTAGCTTTTGGCTTCTGGCTTCTGGCTTCTTGGGAAAGCCAAAGAACTCCACCAACATTCTCTCTGCCAGCATTTTAGTCTTCAGGTCTTGAGCTGCAGGGTCTCCGGAATTCCTGTCCATACTCGTGTATCCACTTGTTGGCAACTGGGAGAGAATGGGGAGGAGGAAGAGCGCAGGCTCAGCAGAGCGGACAGTGGCAGTGCTCACTCACGATGCTCATTCACAGGCCTCACTCAGTACTCACGGGGTTCACTCATGGGGCTCACTCACAGTGCTCACAGTGATCACTCATGGGGCTCACTCACAGTGCTCACGGTGATCACTCATGGGGCTCACTCACAGTGCTCACTCATGGGGCTCACTCACAGGGCTCACAGTGATCACTCATGGGGCTCACTCACAGTGCTCACGGTGATCACTCATGGGGCTCACTCACAGT